>CM052895.1:90327475-90367867 GCA_028534135.1 Potos flavus
CTCTCTTAATGTAGATGGATGTTTGGTCTACATTTCCATCTCCTGACTATGAATTTTTCCTTTTCTCCTTTTCTGTGAGAGCCATTAATGTTGTCAAAGCGAGGGGCTTTGCCAAATCAAGTCATTTTGGAATAAAGGATGAAAAACACTTGAAATTCTCAATCTCCTCATTTAATATTTAATAGATTTAATTGCATCTGGTATTGAGAAGTCTCTGTATCATGGGTTACATTTCTCTTCAAAGTGTCACACACACAGACACATACACAGGCTGAATCTCTTTGCATATGTAATATATTATTCTTTGCCAAGTAATATCTAGATATGCTAGTGGATGGGGCAATAAATGCAGACCAATAACAAAACAAAATGAAAACCCTAATAAACAATAAAATGCTTAACTGCATAAAGCAATTACTGAAAAAAAATAAAGGAAGGCAGAAATAAATCTAGCAATTCAAGAGCTTTATTTATTTGTATTCAAGAGCCATGTTTATTTATTTGTTTATTAGCTGACTAGGGGTCTGTGGTGAGGTTAGCATTCTGAAAGGAAAGTTGCTGGTGCCGGGGTTCAGGTCAGTTACCATCACTGCATTGGTTTCCCAGGAACCCAGTCGGAAGGTTGGTGAACCTACATGGTGAAGATATAGAGGGTCAGTCTTCCCCACTAGGGGCAAACCTGCTTCCCCTCCCTCCTGGCCAGTAGCTACCAGCCGTCTGGATCACAGAATGCAGGTGTTAGTGCTGCTGATCTGGGGGCAGTCAGGAAAATCATCATTTCAGTTAAAAAAAGCGCAGCGAGAACGATTGTTTTGACTTAACACGAAGGGCAAGTATCTGTGCATTGAGTCCCAGGTAGGAGTACTTCGTGTCCCTGTCATTGTCTGGAATAGGCCTGGTCTCAAGCACAACTTCGCCAAAATCAAATAGGTACAAGGATAAGGCCCGAGATTATATGAAGTCAGAGGTACCGCGTAGAAATGGGCTGAGCTCATGGGTTTCACAAGTCTCAAAAATTTGGGACAATGACAGTAAAGTCAGTTCCTTATTTCTGAAAAGATCGCCATTAGTATTCATTCCAGGCAAATGAGAGCCTTAAAAAAGCATCCTACCTTTGGAGGGACTGATGCCACACCCACCTCCTCAGTAAATTTAGCTGGCTAGGTTAGCAGGTGCCTGGATTGGAAGTTCCTACGGAAGTCTTACGGTAAACTACAGAACCTGCAATGATGAGGCTGTTGGGTATTCTAGTGAATAAATAAAGTCTGGCTGGTGGGGAACTGGTGATAACAGTAATTCTTAGAGCAGCAACGAGCAGGCTCTGTGCCTGGCACATCGGAAAACAACAAAACACCAGCAGACACGTTCTGCATTTTGCCACAAGTCTGCGAGCAGGAAGCACTGCTGGGAGAGGGTAAGAGCCTTAGAGAGGCTAAGTGACTGCTTCAAGGTCACCCTGAGTGAGAGAGGTGGAATTGGAACAGCTGGAGCCATGGCCCATTTGCAAATACTGTAGTACTCTGAACGTTAAATCAACTTAACATAATTGCATCTTTCTAGCTTTATTCCGGAGCCAGTAAGGGCTGGTGCCAGCATCTTCACCTCCATTGTAAGCGCCGGTTATCTGCTCCATCAAAATGCTCATTAATGGAGAGTTCTGGCTCACAGGATGCTGGAGAAGGAGAGTTTACATCCTTTCATATGCTGTACACAATGGAGATGTAAAATCAGCTTATATCCATTTTAGTAGAATTTTATCTTGAGACTTAGAAGAGGATTAGAACATTTCTCAATTTATACATTTTACCAACTGAGGAAGTGCTGTTTCCCCAGCATATTGAAAGTACAGGAATGGAGAAAAGAGCCAAACAAAGCATCTCTAATGAGGCTTCCATAATATGACATCAACTGTCACCAAAGCCTCATTTTGGTGATAAGAGATGATAAATCTTGCACCCAGGTCATCTACACAGCTACCCCAAACAAGTGAGGTATTGATCACAGTACAGAGATTTCGGAGGCAAAAGTAAGAGCAGCCCCAGGATCCTGCTGATAGCTTCGCACACCACTAATTCACCTCAATGGGCAGGCACCTCTGAGCTCAATTAACCTTTATTCCCAAGGCCACCCATAAACCCCGAGGTAAACATGGCTTTCCTGGCCCTTGCTTTCTATCAATGAAATAGATCATTTCTATTGGAGGCTGAGGCTCAATTCTAACTTACAAATTCACCTTGCTATAAAGAGCCCGATGCTGCCAATGTGAGTGAGCAGGCGCTTGAATCTTGTAACATCGATTCGGTAAATCAGAGAATTTTAAACTGCTGAGGGCATCTGTGATTTCTTCTGCCTTCCGTGGCTATTGGAAGGCAATATAAACGCTCAGGAGTGTCTGCACACAGAACGTTAGTTGTTACATAGGTACTGGAGGGTGAACGATTTCTTTCCTTCCTTCCTTCTTTCATTCTTTCATTCTTTCTTTTCTTCCCTCATTCTTCCCTCTCTTTTTCTTCTCACCACGACCATTGTTCAGAAGCAAATTGGAAATCTGGTAATTAGGCCCTGACTCACGGTGTAGTATTAGAGTCCCGAGCCAAAGTTCAACACCCTGAAATGAAATTTAAACCAATTAATCTGTTAGATTTTTATCGCTTGTCCGTGTTTTCTCAGCAATTCCCCCAGCACGTGGCCTTTGATCAACTCTCATACAAACGCTAAAATGTGTGCCTGCTGCTAGCAAGATGGGAATGACATTAACATGGGTACTCATAAAACAATCAGAGCAGAGAAGCCCTCAAACAGGCAGGGCATGGTAATATTTAATAAAAGCACACACATAATCTTCAGAATTAGCATTTTGTGCCTTGCAGTACCTTTGGGAGAAGAGCTTTTATTTGTGGAGTGATCATTATTATAACAAAGAAGAGCTACCTAATAATTTCCACTTTAACTCTGCAATGTGCCACGAGCATTTCAGAGCCATTATGCTAAACTGTGGTGGGGTAATCATGTTATTGTCATAGTTTGAAGGAAAGAAAATCTCCTCTACTTTGGTGGCTGTTGGGGGTGGGGGAAGAGGTGGAAAAAAAAAAAGGAAAAAAATCAACTTCAACTTTTATTTTTAATGAGTTTTAGAACCAGGAATTGTGGTTACCTAGAGTGTGAAAATTCACTGATGAAGAAGGAAGAATCTTTTATTAATTAAATCAAAACTTGGCTGGTGAAAGTGGCTTTGTATTCAATCAAATCCACTCCCCTCCCCAATTTCATAATATTTTCATAGAGATAGAATTGTATTGATTATTACACTCCTGGGGTGGGCTGAATTGAATTCATTTATAAATCTTTGCACCTTCAAATTCTACTGAACACATCGACTGTAGCTATCAAAAATGATCAAAAATGATCTCTCCTTGTCTTCTTCTCCGTGTCTCTTTGGCTATCTTAAATGAAAGAAAAACAAGTCCTTGGCTGCTTCAGATGGGATCTGGGCTTTCTCAGGGTAAAGCTTACCCAAAAAGAAGAGAGAAGGAGAGGCTCAGGATTTCTTAGTCAGTGCAGCTGGGCATTTTTTTTTTTAGTATCAATTTGTTCTAAATAGTACAACTTTTATCTCTTACAGACTTAAATGCTCTGTTGTTCAATTTTTGTTATGATAACATATTACCTTCATGTGTGCTCATTGAAAACATTCAAACCATACCATAGCCTTCTATAGAGTAAAGTCTAATGGTTTGCCCCTCAGCCCCATTCCAGTCACGTGGCTGTTTCATATGGCCCCACTGGGGACAGTGGGTCTACATCCTTCCAGACCTTTGTTCACCTAACTACATACACACAAACACAGGTGCACACACAAACTCATATATGTCATTTTTTAAGTAAACAGGATCACACTGTTCTTTAGACTACAAATTGCTTTTTTACTTACTAACATACTTTGACATCTTTCCATGTCAGTTTATAGAAGTCTTTTCCATCCATTCTAATTACACTCCTAATATTCTGAAGTATAGATATACCATAATTTATTTAACCACTTTCTAATTGGGGGCGCCTAGACTCTTGACTATTTTTACTGCTAATACTACAGTGAACTTTTGGGTACCTGTAGTTTTAGGCACATTCGCAAGTATTTCCTGGACTGCTTTTAGTCTGGCAGGTTTGTTTGTGACTAGGATAAAAGTGTAAAATGGTGACCTGAGAGTTAAATTTAGCCAGTAAATATTTTGCTCACAGCCTACACATTCAAAAAAATTATAACAGTTGCCAGCATTTAAAGATTGGAAAATTCACGTAAAAATCTGGTTCCCAGCTTCTTTCAAAAAATTAGAAGCCCAGACCACACTGGGCCTGCATTTGTATGGGGGAACCAGTGGCTAGATCTTCCCCAGTTCCTACTGTTAGGGGCCATCCATCTCATGGTTGTTCTGAGACTCTGAGCTGCTGTATTCATTTGTGTTTTTTGCTTTGGCCTGTATGGATCTGTGAGTTTTTAACAACTGCTCCTGGGCCCTCTCTGTTTAGCTAGTCACAGTGTCTTCTGCTTTGTGTTATTGACGTTTTAGAGTCCTTCATTTGGGGGAAACTATCCTATGCATTGTTGAATAGTTAGCATCTTTGACTTCCAGGCACTGAATGCCAGTAACATCCCTTCCCCATCTCTCTCTCTCAGTGGAACAGCCCATGAGTCCTTTACATATTTTCCTAACTTCCCAGTGGGAAAAGACCACAGAGCTTCCTCTTAAGACTGCTATGACATACAGATGTATAGAAGCACCTGTAGAATGCTTTGAAGCCCAACTTTAGAAAGGTGTGCATGACTTCCTTGTTCTAGGAATGGCATCTAGTCTCTAAGCAAGGATGACAGATGGTTAAGTATAGAGGTAGGATGATCGAGGGTGTGTCACTCTTTCCTCGAAGTACTTCCTTTAGGGGTTCTTTTCTCCAAAAAGCTAAGAAGGTGGTGTCACATCCTCACCACCTTATCTCTGGAAGCTTGCTGATCTTTCTTTCCTCTGGCTAGTTGATAGTTACCTTTGTTTCTGGTTGGTTGCTCACAGAATTTGAAAACATTATCACTTTCTTTAGGAAGTATGTGAAAGCACACACACACACACACACACACACACACACACATATACTTACATGCCTTCTTTATCCTACAAATAACAAATGGAAAGGAGTAGGAGGGGATCAACGCTAAAACCAGCGTGACCGTGCTATCGGGACATCTCTACTACAGGAGAGTCTCTGAAAGTTAAACCAACACTATATTCTGCCTCCTTTTGTACAATGATAAGTAAGCCTGGAGGAGTCCCTACTTATCTAAAGAAATATCTAAAGAAAGATACTTATCTAAAGAAATGTGCATGATTACAAAAATAAAATTTAAAGATTAAAAGAAAGCTCATACAGATAATAAGCATCAAGACTCATTTGTTGTTTATGAGGGTGGTCACAGGGTCAGCATTTAATGGTGCCATCGGATTTCACACTTTGCCATTCGACAGGACTCTCTGAATACCTATTCAATTAAACCAAGATCCTGTTCTCAGAAGTATCTGGAGATATGGCACTCTTTCTACTCTACTTGCGCAATTAAGTACTCTGAGTTAGAAATTAAGAATTGAGATTTTTGAGACATTAACTAGAATGTTTCCAAACTGCTTTTATTTTAGGAATTCTACACAGTTGTTAAATGTACTTGATTTCTCGTATATGTTTCTTGAAATCATGCATCATATTCTGCTGTTGGTTTGGGAATACTCAATCATGCATTTAAACATCTTTACTTTTAAAGAAAAATTTTGCTTAAGAAAAAGTCCTGTGCCTGTGGACCATTGATCACAACTTTTATGTGTGTTAAAAAATGGACAAGAATTTTCAAGTTGTGAATCATTTACATTTTCTTGATTAATTATTTTGTTTTGGGAGAAAGTGAAGGAGAGAAAAGGCATCTGAACTGCCCAGTTTTAGTTGTAAATGCATTACTATGAGTTCAGCCAACATGAAATGTTTAGTTTGGATATTTCCTAATTTCTCTGTCCTATTTTATAAGATGAATTTGAATCAAAATCAAACCCATTCTACTTGTTTGTGTGGCAGCACGTGAGCAATGGTCCCACCGGGCTGGGCTTAATATTTTCTTTTCTTCTTGCAAAAGTTAAAGCATGACATGTTGCCAAATTTGACAAAGTCCAATAGTTTTTTTCTAGCTTTTTCCCGTTAAAATTAACTGGTGCTCTCATTGGCTTCAATATTTGGAAAGTCAGTCTTGGATACTTAATAAACTTTTTATTAAAGAGAAGGGTCTCGTTTCCTCTACTTGCGTAATATCTCCCTTGCTTTAGAATTTTGCTTTGTTCTTGTTCATAAAAGTAATCATGAGAACAACAACATGGCATCGTGGAGTTAAAAATCCTTGGTGTCCTCTGAGACATTTCAAAAACATAATCCTACAATTACATTTATGCCTGGCAATTCTGTTGAAAGTACACCATGCTCACCAGGCAAGCCACCTCCAGTCTGTTTAGAATCATGGTATTTGCAAATTATTTCCCATCTCCAAGGGCCATTTGTAATGGAAAGAGAAGAGATACGAAATTTTTAAAAAGTCCATTCTAGAGTTTTATGCCTGGGAATGGCAACAAAGCAAAGGTCATGGGACTTTCTGTGGTTCAGCCCTGACTCAGCTATTCGGTTACATAATTCACCCCAAGTGACCTGCAAACTTTACATCTATAAAATGGGATCCATGACATTCGTTGGAAAAAACCTTAATGATTTCTAATGAGGAACATTGCTGTGTTAGTGTTACAGATAGAAGGCATGGAGCAAGAATATTTTCTTGCTCCAGCCTCCTTTCTTTCTCACTTCCCTTTGGACAGAAATGCTTATCTAAAAATCTATCGATTTTCTTTTCGGGAAATATGTTTAATTATGAAGCAATTCGATACGGTTTCCAGCGTGTTCCAAAAAGCCACCCAATTTTTTTTTTTTTATCTTTAGCATCTCATAAATGAAATTTTGCTTCTGTGTTTTATTTCAAAAGATTTCAGGTTTGAAAATGATCGGGTAAAATATATGTATGTCAGTAGAAACAATGAAACAGATGCTTTTAAAAACTGAAATTGCACCCTTAGGTTTCAGATCCTAAAGTGGCTAGGAAATGCTGAGATCTTGGGGGACTTTCTGTTAGTAAAAAGATAAAAGATATATTTTTTTTCTTTTTCTCAAGTCTCCATCATTAAAGTTTGGTTCTAACAGCAGACTCCTTCTCTTTTTCATGTGTGTTGAAAAGCAGCTACTCCCTGTATCAAAGCCATCAGCCCGAGTGAAGGATGGACGACGGGAGGCGCGACTGTGATCATCATAGGGGACAATTTCTTTGATGGGTTACAGGTCATATTCGGTACCATGCTGGTCTGGAGTGAGGTAGGTGTTGTCTGAACATTAATATCTAATAGGTTGGTCTAGTTGAGGATACTGTCTACACTTGAATTTCTAATAGAGCGTGTGTAGAATTTTGTGGTGCCACCCTGGGTGGGCTAGCTCTAGTCTGCGGAACTCCCAAGAAACCGGGAGACATGGGTTGGGTGTACCTGGAGGCACCGCTTTCTACTGGAATGATTTCCATCCTCTGGCCTGTAAGCACCAGGGGAGCTTCTGTTTTGTCATTTGTCCTCTTGTGCTAGCCATGGTGTGGAGGTCCTATTGTATATTGGGAATTGGAAAGGAGATGCAGAGTCACAAAATATATAGGAAAAGCCCTGTTCAAACTTTAACAAGGTAGCAATCTGTGAATAGTTGTAGATGGGGTCTACTGGAGGCCCTTTTTCAAGGAGCACCATTCATATGATGGTAATAATGCAGGTGTAGGTGGTTCTTGCCTTATTCAGTGATTCTTCATCCAAGAGTGAGTGATTTACCAGGGCAACCTCAAAGAACCAAAGGCTTTTTCCGGCCCTAAGAATTTACAGCTCACGAGCATCTTAGTATGTGACCCCAACCACATGAAAATGGCTTTGTTCTGTGTGGGTAGTGCTTTCTAAGCACTGTGATCACTATTTTAACCTGCCAGTTGACTTGCCTAGCAATAATCAACCTTAGCTCAAGATTATAAAACATAAACATCACTATTATATAGATGCCGTGGAAAACTTGCCTTTGCTTTATTTCTGTATTCTGAGCCTAGACTTATCCAGGATGCCCAGAGCCCCTTCTCTTTCACTTCCCCAAAGTTTAGACTAAAACCCATGTTAGGGCTCTAAGGTACCACTGAGCTCATTCATCTCGCTTGTTTTACAAGCAGTTGTGTGTATCACTAAACTTTATTGGGACTTACTGTACACTAGACACTGTGCTCAGCCCTTGACACAGATCATCTCAGTCCTTCCCTCTATACCATGGGGTGAATACCCTCAGCACACATCTGTTCTTGATGAAGACACTAAGGTTTAGAGATATATATATAGTCACAAACCCCCAAAGCAGCTGCCCGGAGCCCGTGGAGTGTGGATTGTATGTATGTAGCCACACAGAGAAGTCAGTAGCAGAACTGAAGCTAGAACTCAGATTTTTTATTTCAGTTTCTAGCTCTTATCCCATAACACCACTTTTCAGACCATCTAGATATTTTGTGTCTTCTCTCTAGATGGGCCACGGAGGTAAGCAGAGAGTTAAGGCTGATCATTGAGTATGTTTATCTTCCCCAAGCAGAACCTGTGTTTCTTTTTAAGCCTTCTACGTGCACTTCTCACTGCCAGGAACCCACCCAGGTCAGCCCCTTGCCAGCCTGTGCTGCCGTTGGTTTTGTGTTTCCAATGGCACCAACTAGCGGCATGCGCTTGGCCAGAGAATCAAAGCTCTCATAAAACTGAATCAGAGATGGGCTTCTCAGTCCACCAAACTGATTGCTGTCCAAGTCAGATGGACCATCCCAGACATGAAACGTGGACTGAGCTCCCGCTGCCAACTGCACCCCATTCTTTGTTGGAACCGTTGGGTTGTAAAATTAGAAGCATCACGTATATGGCGTGTTTGGTCACCAGATCAGTCTGGTGTCTTTATCCCTGCTGGAGGCAGCAGTCCTCACAAGGACAGCTTCTCCTAGATCATGTGGGCTATATATTCATCCCTTTCTATCCCTCATTCTGTTGCTTATCATGGAAGTTGGAAGAGGGGAAGAATAAATATGGACTTCTTGCTCCATATTACTGTAGTCAAAGTGAGGCCTGAGAAGTGGAACTCAGAATTGGTAGGAAGTCTTACTAAACCTCTGAGAATAAGGTGGGTTAGTCTGAAACTTCCTTTAAAACTTTGTGTCTATCTTTGCCCCACACTACATTGGTTATGGAACAAGGACTTTGATATATCAGGAAATCATTAATTTGTACCCCCACCTTGTTCCTAGTCAAGGTCCTCGTGTTTCTTCTGTTCCCCCACATTCTTGCCCTTTTTTGGGAACAGATAAGGAAGATTAACTTCTAATTTTGACTTATCTGAATTGCTTCAAAAGATCTGTTTCCACATAACAAAATCAATGCAAGTCATGAAAAAAATAACCCAGTAAGGCTATACCTTTGTCCTCCCCTTTCCTCAGGCCCTCCACTGCCACTGACTTGCATGTACCAGAGCCCCTCACAATGGATCTCAGTGGGTCTAGCGAGGAGGTGAGGGTGGGGGATGGGTGCTCCTTGTTTGCCCACCTCCTCCTCCCCACCTGCTCTCATGTGTGATTATGTCGTAAATCAACTCTGACCCTTTCCCGGTGGAAACCTACCAGGCAGTTTCCAAAATTAGGTATTATTTTAAAATAAGTAAATCCTCTGCCACAATAGAAGTGGGGAGTCTGAATGGAAGATTTTGATTTGGGTTGTTATTTTTCTTGACATTCAGAAAAATGAGCCTTGCAGAGGTGAACTTCTTATAAATCTTCTAAACTATTTATATATTTAGATTTCATACAGACATGATTTTCTCTCCTTTTTTAGTGAAGGGAGAGAATTTGGTACTGCTTCAAATCCAAAAACCCATTGTGTAATTCTGAGAAATTGAGAAATAACTCACATTTATGAAAGGTTTATCATGCATGGGCACTTTATGGGTATCATTTTATTTGATCCTCCTGATAGCCCTGTATTAGATCCATATGAGTAAACCGAGCATCAGAGAGGTTAAGAAACTTACCCATCGTCGCACAGATAGTGCTAGAGATGGCATTTTATACTACAGTGGCTGTTTTTACAAAGGAAATAAAAGCCCAAGTTACTGAGAGGGCAAACGGACACGTAAGAGAGGGAAGAAGGACAGAAATAGGAGAAAGGAAAAGACATGCATAGTAATCCAGGTAATAGAGTAGGAGAGCTAGTGGTAATAGTAATAGTAGTAGTGACTATAGTGGTTGTTTTTAATCACATAAAATTACATAAATCCCTTTCATTTTGGTAGAGGCAAAAAATATCCACCAGTTTTGGGGCCATTTCTGCAGGCTTCCATTGGATAGAATCAGAACTCAATACTGTGAGTATTTAAGAGAGGATATCTGTGAAAGATCTGTGGAAAAATGTATAGTATGACTAATACCAGGTAACATTCACTGAGCACTTGGTTCCTGCCAGGTACCTTGCTGAGTGTTTGGTATGGCTCTCCTGCAAGCATTGCAACATCTGTCTACCATGTTGTTCTTGTTTTACTGATGAGGAAATTGAGGCTTAGGGAAGTTAAATAAGCTATTCAGTGATCAAGGGGTGGAGATGGGATTTGAACCCAGACAGCCCAACTCCAGTGCCTCACCTTCTGAACCGTCTATGACTTAGCCTATGCCAAAATTTTTACCCTCATGTTTTATCACATCAGACTAGGGTGTGATGCTCACCATTGCCATTGATGCCTTGTACTGTGGTGAGGTGGGGATGGGTATCTTAACAATTATCATCACCTTCCAGGCAGGCTCAGGTAGACTTGGGATGCAGAGAAATGAGTGATCCCTTCATTTTCTGGTTGTATATGTTTGTGGGTGGAGCCATTGGCTTCTAGGAAGAATTTATCCTTATGAAGGATACATGCCTTGTGTTAGGGGCGGAAGACAACCTCTTCCTTGTCAACGTAGAGAACTTAGGCAGGACGGTGAACCTGTTTGGGCCTCATCTCTAGATAGGACCCCTATCTATCTGACTCTTTGTCCCCTGGCCACATGATCTCTTGAGGTTATGCCACCTCTAAGATCTAGTACTTCTAATTTTAAGTAAACTTTTATCTCTTCTCCATTTCCTCACTCTATAGCCCAAAGCACTCAGGAAGCAGGCTGGTGGGCCAGGACAAGCAGATAACATTTTAGATTAGCAGCTGATGCTATTATTTGGAGTCTTTTTTTAGCTAAAGAATTTAAAAAAGAGTGAGAGAAAATAGGGCTGGTTTAATTTACCCTGATCTGTGCTCTTTCCCTACCAACCCAATCTTTTGCAAATGAGTAGTTCAGTTTAGCTCACTGATTGCCCCCTGAGGGTTGGGAATAAGAAAGGTGGCATGCCCTTGCTCCTTAGGGCTCCCTTCTGTGAGCTCCCAAGTTTGGGGTGAACTGCATGGCTTTCCTATGAATTTGGTTTGCCATCTTTGTTATTCTTCCTTAGTGTTTCTTGCCCTTTCTCCTCTCTGTCATTCTAGAAAGGAAATTATTATACTGATACCCTTGGGCTTCTTAGCCTGCCTTTACCCAAAAGACTTATAAAAATATATATATAGTTGTAGTGTTTTATATATAAACCCAGAAAAATCAACAGGGTTGATGTGTGCTCATGATTAACGTGGGTTGAGTTTTTTCCTTGATCAGAGATATACTTGGTTGTTTTTGTTTTTCCATCAACATGTGATTTGGAGGAGGGAGAGGCTCCTGCTACTGATTTGTAGAGCTAATACTTGTTTTAATATCTCCTTGAACTTCTCTAATTGCTAAGCAATAAGTACTGCTTGGCTTGCCTCTTGGTGTCTAGCACTGGGATAGGTACTACGGGTGATCACAATTAGGCTTTATGGACTCTGGCGTTTTATTTGGAATGGCAACTTGCTCCCATGAAACAAATTAGGGAGTTACATAATATATTTTTATAATCCAGTGTTAAATTACTAGTTTAAAATTCAAAGCAAGGTCCTAGAAGGCACAGAAAATGGTACAGGCAAAAGTAGACTGTTCAAATAACCAGTCAAGCTCCTGTTATGTACGGATGAATCTCTCTGCTAGGCATTTTAGGCTCTGACAATCCTTTCATTTAATCACAGCAATCTCTGGGAGAATTTATACAGCTTAAGGTATTTAAGATGCTTGTAAGGAAAGTACAATGGTGAGATTGGTGAGAAGCAGAGATGAAGGGGACTTCAGGCAGAGAATCATCTAAGCGAGGGTCTAGATTGCAAGGGGTGGCAGCGGGCAAGGAGCCAGTCAGGAGATATGGGTATTAATTGCAGTCTTTCTATTGCTCAATTAGAGGATCTAGATTTTAGTTAGTGTTGGTCATCGGGCCTTAGTTTCCCCATCTGAAAATGAGGGGCTTAGACTAAATCCTCTTTGAAATCAGCTACAATTTTATAATTCCTTTTATCTAGAGTTTATTCCCTTGAGAGTCCCTTCAAAGTAAGAAGCAAGAAGTGATGATGGGTAGCAAGTAGCTTCTTTTCTTCCACTATTATTCTTTACTTTTAAGACACACTTGCGGTGTACCAATATCGTGTTTATTTGCAAAAGGATTCTTTGAACTTCATCAAAACCATTTAATTAGCTACAAAATTGAATCTCCCTACTGATATATCTTTAGTCTGTATTTCTACTTTCTACACTTCAGGTCCTGGTATCTGATATAAGCCTGAGACCTAGACCACAATTTTGGTCTAATTCATTTTCCAGATAGTTCTGTGGAATATACCAATTCTTTGGGATATCAATAGGTATCCCATGGGAGATGAGGGAGGGAGGTTTTTCTTAGTAAGTCTGGGAAATGTTGAGTCAAGTCAATTCAACCGGTCCTTGTTCTAGGGCTTTGCAAAACTTTTGAAATACTAACATACACTGTGAATACCTGAGATAAAGTATATGATACGTCCCAAACTTTTGTGACCACAGAACCTGATATATTGGTGATGGATGGATTTCATGTTAATGAGGTAAAGCCTTGAAATCTAGTCATGAGGTGGTCGGTCTGGCATAGATGTGAGAAAATCATCTGAAATATTTGCAGAGTATTATTCAGATTAGATCAGGAATGTGTAGAGCCATTATTCTTTAATGCTGCAGGCTTTGAACAGAATTTCTCTCATATTTTGCATCTGGTTTTAGTCACAGCACACTTGGCACTAGATGCCATGTGATTTTACAGGACAGTTCATTTAAAGATGGTCGGAACCACTTAGCTCGGATGGAGAAGCCAGTTTCATCCTTGTATGAACCAGTGAGCCTCACACACGGGCTACACGTTGTCTTTTGCATCCAGATATTTTCTTCAACTGCGTTCCCAGAGATAGGGGGAGGTCCAAAGAAACTTCTGGTGGGGGTGGGGGTGAAGGAGACCTGTGGGTGAATATAGTTGGGTAAATAAATGGCAATTTGGGGGCTAAGAAATGATTTCCTGCTTTAATCCAGAAGTTGGAAAAAACAGTTTTAAATGCAGTTCCTGACTTCTTTCTTCTTTGCTATCTCTGCTTTCCATTCTCATCTATACACATAGCTCAGAGGAAGGATTATAAATAAAAAATAGCATTTGCTCCTTTGTGACATTAAAAAATGAATGGCTACAACTCATACATGTTCCCACTGGAAGTTTCCCAGGCCTTTTTGTTTGGCCTTGATTTTTACTGAACCACATGTAGAATCACAAAATTTTGAGGGCTTTGAGGAACCTTTCCAGTCATCAAGTGCAGCTGTTTTTTGGAAATGAGGAAAAAGAAGCTCCAGAGTCATACAGTGACTTGTCTTGGGAACGCATCAGCGACTTCTTAGTGCTGGGGTCACAGCCCAGTTCTCCTGACACCGACCTCACACCCCCTTCAACTTTCTCTTGTTCCAGTTTTCTTTTTTTTTAAACTGTATTATTATTTTTAAAGATTTTATTTATTTATTTGACACAGAGAGAGAGAGATCACAAGTAGGCAGAGAGGCAGGCAGAGAGAGAGAGGGGGAAGCAGGCTCCCTGCTGAGCAGAGAGCCCGATGCGGGGCTCGATCCCAGGACCCTGAGACCATGACCTGAGCCGAAGGCAGAAGCTTTAAGGCACTGAGCCACCCGGGTGCCCCTTGTTCCAATTTTCTCATGGTATTTCTTTAGTCTTTTAATAAACTTATATTTTCTTATAAATATATTTACTGAACCCTTCTATTTACTGAACTCTCCCAAATTTTATACATTATTACACTGGCATTCTAATGACTATTATTTATACCATGTTTATATGCAATACAATTCCATTCAAAACAAAAATAAAATTAAGAAAGGCAGAGAAAGACATTATCACAAACATCTTTTAAAATTTCATAATGTAAATATGGTATATAAATGGCTGTGTCATTTATCTTACATATATTGAGGCTTACATGTGTAAGTTTAATTCAAGGTTTCCTACTTGTCCTGAATATCTACACCGCCAAGTCTATGCAACCTGTACTTATTGATCACCTGTTAAGTGGAAGATACTTACTGCAAAATTATAAGCTTTGTTTGTGAGGAATAAAAGGGGCAGTCTGAACTGGTTGCATTAAACTTTGAATGTGACTTTGAAGAACACCTTTCAAGCCCAAGTTATTTTATGGGGAATCATTTTTAAATGAGCCAGCATATTTAAAAAACAGATTAAAAATACTCTAATGGCCTCTTTAATGTAGTTACATAGTTACAACCATGCTCACCTTATTCCTAAAAAGGCTTTAGTCTTTATTTTTGTTTTTAATGGCTAAGGCACTCAAAATCTATCCTCAACGTTGATAATTATGGGATGGTTAGAAACGACTTTAAGATGACATTCTCCGTTAGTTGTTTACGGTGCTTTCAGGAGACACACGTATGTGCCCATCACTTGAAAATGGAAACCAGACAAGTGTGATGCATTTCTAACTTTAACATAAATCAAAGACAAAATTCACACCTGGCTTCAGTCTTGTGATTTTATGAAGCAAACGGATAACTATATAGTGTTGTGTTCATTTTATATGTGTGCTCAAATCAGATTGCTGGAATGGCTCCCTGATGGTCTGAACTAAAGCCTTCCTCCTATACAACCTTACTGGCTTCCTCCTTCCTAAAACCACAACTCCCTAGTTTGAGATTCAAGCATGCCCCGTGAAGGCTCTGACCTTTCTTTTTAACATACTTGCCTACTATTCATCTTAACTTAGGTTTTAGTTGCACTGAGTTGTTAGCGGCCCCTTATACCCAGAGTGATTTTTTTGCCTCTGTACTCTTGCCTTTCTTATGCCATTCCTTCCTCCGCAATGTTTTCCCTCCTCTCTGTGCGCAAATTCTTCTGCCCTTTAAGATCCTGTAAAATGCCACTTTTATCTGGGAAATCTTCCCTTACAATTTAGATATTGAATATTTCCTTTCATCCTGAATTCCTACACGGTCTTATCTGTATTATATTACATTCCTTATAACTTTCTATCTTTAATTATTGTGATTTAAGGGGATGTTCTCTCTCATCAGTCAGGATCCATGCTAAATTCAGCTTAGTCTCCCAGTGTTTAGCACAGATCCTTACTTATCAGAGGCATTAATTTATACAAATTTATACAGAGTAATGTTGAATGACTTCTATCCTTCCTTCCAACAAATGTTCCTTATTAACAACTGTTGTATTCAATGATGCTTCAAAGTGTCATTACCAGATAGACTGCAGTTTAGTTTTTATTAATGCATGTGAGATTAGGTAGTTTATATTTAGATATATTTATTGTGCAATAAGGTGCACATAATTACCTTAGTGTGAATCAGTTGGTTATGGTGAGGATTAAGTAATAATAAAACTAGTACTTTCTAGGTGATTGATACCAGTGAGACCCTCTCCTAAACTCATTCTAGGCATTATGTCAATTAATCCTTAGATTCATTAGATGGCTAGCTAGCCTCCTCCCCCTGTCCACCTTCTTCTAAGGTAATGAAACTGAATGCCAGAGAGGTTAAGTGACTTTCCAAAGGTTCCACAGCTGGTAATTTGCAAAGCCTAGACTTGAACCAAAATCTTTGTGACTCCAGAGTCATCTTTTAGCTATCTAATAAGAATGGAGTGAAACCATGCTTACCCAGAGAAACTGTTAAATAACCTCAACTTTCAAAAAAAAAAAAAAAAAGGTAAATATAGAAAATAACAGACTTTGGGTAACCAGAACAATAATTCTTAGCAAATTATCTTATCTGTTTTCCCAGGTCATAGCAAATCAGAAGGAGCAAGCTAGAGGCAGGTTGTTAGAAGCAGGCTCAGTGACAGCAGAAATGACAGCTTAATGTCAAGAGCAGAAATGGAAAACCTAAAAAGCAGACGCAGAACTATATTACTGTGTGGCACGTTAATGACTGTTCATAATGACAGTGGCCCTGAGTCATCAAGACAGAGATGCCAATTATATTCAATATATTCTCTCTAAAACAGCAAGATGTGTGTAATGCATCCTCAAAAGACTCCCAGTGAAAGCAGCTGTCGTGGCACGGTATTGGCTCTGGTTTTCCATGCAGCTCACTTCCTGAAGGGACATGTTAAATGAGAAATTACCGAATATATGTGCAAGTATCAGCGTATACAGTATGCAAATGTGAACTATGCCACACACACAAAAACTGTTCAGATGCATCTTTGTTCAGGACCTTATAGCTTTGATATCCCTTTCTTGGAACTTGGAAAGACCTTAGAAGTATTTGTTGAAAGGCGAGTCCATTCCCTGCTACCCCATCTATCAATCTTTTGGCTTTTATATTTTTCCTTCCTAATTCCATAGGCAAAGATTCTGCCTTGCAAACTGCCAGCTTTGGTAACAAACATTTAGTCTCTTCCATAAACGTATCTGGCTTTGGTTTTTCTTTTATATTTTAATTTTCGAACAAACAAGCAACAACCCAACCCGGACCCTAAGCCAGATCCGAGCAGGGACTGATGTTCCTTCTTAACAGAATTTAGGAAAACAAACCTTGAGAAAGAGCTCATTGTGCAGTTTCAAACCACAGGGTCTGGCGTTACTGGGGTCCAGTCCTCTCCTTCTGGGATACTCTGGACCTCAGGAACTCACTAAGGCTTTTCCAGCTCCCAGATGGTCAGGATGGGATCCAGTCTTGAATGGGGCCCGATTGGCACAAGATTTACATCCTGGGAAAGAGCTAGAGAACGTTTATTTAAAAAAAATAAATAACTGAAAAATAAATAAATAAATCAACTCACAAAACCAAAGGTAGTTGAAGTATAACGTATTTATTTTAGCCTTTTTTCTCCCAAATCTGTTATTTTGAAATACGATCTTGTTGCTGTTTTGTTTTGTACAATTAACTGCATTGATTTAGGGGCCTGGTTAGTTTCTTGGTCGGAAGAATTGGGTAGTATATTTTTGTGAATGCTTAATGAGGATACCAGGAAGCTTGAAGGTTTTTTTGGGAGGGGGTAAAGGTAAACAGATTTTTTTTTTTCAGTAAAAAGTTTTTTGAGTGGAGTGGTATTGATTATTTCTTTTTTTGTAGGTTCACAAGTGACTTTATTGACTCTTTATCCAAAATTATTAGTGGTGGTTAATAGCATGACAGTATTTATTCACTCAGTGTTCAGCAAGTATTTATTGAGTGCCTACTGCTTCCCAGGCACTGTTAGAACTGGCAACAAGAAAGACAAAGTTCATATCCTCACAGGGCTTCTCTTCTAGTTGGGGTTGCAGACAATAAATAGGAAAATATATCTACATCTCTCTACTATGTGTCTGTGTCTATTTCTATACATGAGAGAAATTTCAGGCAGTGTAAAGGAATACAGCTGACCATTCAAAAACTTAAGTTTTAAATCCCTTATTTAAGTCAATTCCCGAGATTTTAGTTTTAAGTCTTCTCTGACATTTATACATAAAGTTGATCTTCGCGAATTCACATGACCCAACGTATTTTGTTAAACACTGGTTTAAAGTTATTTTCTTGAAAGGACAAAAGGAAACCAGAATGTTTGTGAAACAGTAAATGCCTCCACGGGTTTTCTCTCACGTTCTCGGAGAAATCATATACTGCCTTTGAGACCAGCAATTCTTGGGAATAAAAAAAATCTGTGTTACGAAACCCGGAGAACTCTGATTACAGAACAACCAGAATACACTGAGGGACTCAGGAGGAGAGATGGCATCCGCTGACTTGTGCTGTATCCACTTCAGGGGAATAGAGACATAATATGGAGTTTTAGCCAGTACAGTCGCCATGAATATATGCTTTTCATATTTCAACTTCCTTTAGGAACTCCCGAAAATAATATTTTTTAAACACCATGTTTAGCTAGAGAAAGCTGAATGGTCCAGAGTGGAGGAAAAATAAGTTTGCTTGTTTGGTCACTACTACTGTGTTGTCTCTTTAAAAATCCTTAGTCAATTTGGTTTTGAAGCTTTAATTATGCTTTTATGTTACAGTTTTCTTATTTAAATGTCTGCTTTGTGTCCATCACTCAGCACCCCCTGCCTATCTCAAAAGAGATGGATATTATTAACGTAATTGAGGAGGAGGGAGAATGCTGTGAGAATTATTAATACATAAATTAAAAAATTAATCTGGAAAGTGCTTTAGGGCCCCTAGAGAAGCTCTACCCAAACACAAAGCAGATTTAACATTGTTATAAGCACTCCCACAGAGCAGATAGGCCAGTGCAGTGTGAGATGAGTAAACTGAGGCACAGAGGGTAGCAATGGGTGGTTGGGCCAGTGTATGTTAGAACCCAGACCCTTGGGTGGGTGACACCTGAAGACCGCTGCACCAGAGCCCACTTAAGGCCTTTTCTGATCTTGAAAGTTAATTATTTCTCCAGAAAAGAAACTCCCTTCCTTTTTACCCCTTCTCTTTAAGTCTTTGCTTGCTTGGACTGTGTGTGTGTTGAAAGTGATTAAGGCTAAAATATTAAATTCTAAGGCTAGTAAGGAAAACTCACGAGTGTGCTTTCTAGTAATCCCAGTTATTTTTTTGGCTTTGCGGCTTGGAACTTCAAGTTGCATTTATTTCATATAGTCCCATTGGTTAGAAAACACACATAAAGGCTTATCTTGGAATTGCTTTTTTGTTTTGCCAAGAAATAAGTCTCAGCTAGCTTCTTGACAATGAAAAAGGCTATTTGGAGTACCTGCTGTGCTCCCAGAACCCTTGAGGGTGTAGAAGCTGGGACCCATTCTATCCTGTCAACAGTGGAGACAGGGTGGAAAGTACACGTAATAGCAATTATGGAAAAACCATGAACAGCAGTCGGGAGGGCAGCTGGGGTCGTACAATGGCAGCCATCAGTCAGGCAGACGGGCCACTTCTCGATCACGTTACTTCACTTGCCTGAAACTCGTGTTCCACATCTTTGAGCCAGGTAATGTCCATCCCTGCTCCTAGTGCTGCAGGACAGAAGTCACTGAAGGAGTCCTGCACAGTGCTTGGCACACAGTCAGATGATGACAAAAGGCCATCATGGAGGTCCCCACCGTCCTCCATTTAGCGTGAGCTAGAGTGCTGCTGGCTCTCGGAGAAGAAAGTCATTCTGAAGACTTGGCCTTTTTACCCACAATTCTGCAACATGTTTCCAGTAACGTTTTTAAAATACTAGGTACTCTCCTTCCCCTCCCATGTGGGTCACACTTTTGATCCTGAGAAAGGATTTTATCAAAACTATTTAGAGAATTCTCCTCTCCCAGGCCCTTCTTCTAGGCTTCCAGATTTTGCGGACAGACTGCCTCTTTGGAGGTTCGCCTCCACCTCCCTGCCCCCACCGCCATCCTCCCCTTCTGGTCTATCCACGGAGGAGCTCCTCTTTCCCGTTTTTCGTACTTGTGTGGAGCAGAGGCCCGTCTACCTCCCCCATGTCTGTGCTCCATGTCTCACCACAGGCGTGCCTCACCTGGCCGGCCGGCATAGGGCTCTTCTGCCCTTGTGGAGAGGAGGGAATCCTCACACCAGCAGCTTGGAGGGAGTGTGATCCCTGCTGCCACATGTCCTCAGTGTGCTGGCAGCCTCTCCTGGGGCCTTGCCAGCAAAGATACCCATGGGTGTCTTTTCATCAGATTGCCACCCCTAAAAATTATTTCTTCCGATTGTAATATTAATACATTCTTACTGTTAAGAAGTTAGAGAATTTGAAGGGGTATGCAGAGGAAAATAAGATTACCCATAGTTTTAGAAACTGTTCTTCACACTTTGATGATTTTCTTTTTAGTCTTTTTTCCATGCAGATATATATCTAATTCTTACATAACTAAAGGCAGTACATATTGCACAAAATTGATGTTATTCTACATTTGATCTTTAGTACAATTTTTCTCATAATAAAAATAATACCTGTGAATGTACAAATTTATTTTATTTATTTATTTATTTAATTGATTATTTCCTGTGCCAGTACATGTGAGCACACACACGCACACACACAAAGAAAGAGAGAGAAAGAAAGAGAGAAGATGAATCACATATCATGTCATCCATCCAGAAATAAACAGTTAACATTTAGCAAATCCTCTTCTCTTTTACCACTTAGATGAAATCTGAGCAGTGGTCTCATGCAGGGAGAGCCGGTTGGATAATTCATTTTAAGAGCAATTTAGTTAGGGAATGAGAGCTAAATATTACCAGGTTAGGAACAGTGAACTCTTATGGGTAGGTATTACTAGGCCTAATGGAGTCGAACCTCTTGTAGCATTATGGCCTAATTTATGTAAGTATTTATTCCAGAAATATTTTGGAAATATCCTGTATGTAGAGCATTAAGTTAAATACTTTAGAGGATATAAATATGAATTAGACCCTGTCACTGATCTCAGGAACTATCTAATGAGAGAAAAATGTGTAGGAAAATCTTTACAGCACAGAGCAAAATAGGATATCAAGTGTTATAGAATAAATGTCATAATTATATAAATTCTTTTTTTTATAATTATATAAATTCTTAAAAGATGCAGGTAACTCTGACTTTTAAGATCAGGTAAAACTTATTGGAAGAGAGGGTACATGGTCTCAAAGAATGAGTAGAATATCAGTAGGGGAATGTGGAGGCAAGGAATGACATGAACAAATAAAGATGTTAGGCAAGGCTGTGGTTTTTTTCATATATCCACATGCCCTACTCTCCAGAATGGGGAAAAGAAAAGTGGGAAGTAGGACTAAAAAGGAAGAGTGGCTGTCAGTCCTTGGGGCGCCCTGAATACTGTGCCAAGGAGTTTGGATTGTATACTGTATGTAAAGGGGGCACTCGAGGATTTGAGTAAGGCAACGACATGATGAGGTTGTATTTGAAGAAGATAATTCTGGCAGAAAAAGGAGATATAGAGAGAGACCATTTCAAAGGCAATTGTACTATTGTAATTCTCAGAGTAGGAAATTATAACATCCTGAACAGAAGAAAGTGGTAAAGCAAAGAGCCAGTGGAGGCCAATGGAGGAAAAATCAAACTGACTAAAAGAAAAACTGAAGGGAGGGGCGCCTGAGTGGCTCAGTGGGTTAAAGCCTCTGCCTTCGGCTCAGGTCATATCTCAGGGTCCTGGGATCGACCCCCACATCGGGCTCTCTGCTCAGCAGGGTCCCCCTCTCTCTCTGCCTGCCTCTCTGCCTACTTGTGATCTCTCTCTCTGTCAAATAAATAAAATCTTTTAAAAAAAAAGAAAAGAAAAACTGAAGGGAGATAAAATAAAGATGCTCTTTCTTTGGGTGATTGAAAGGATAGCATTGCCTTAACCGAAAGCGGGAACATGGGAGGAAAAAATACATTTGTAAGTAGTAAGATGATAAATTTAGCTTGGGTCATGTTGGGATCGAGGTGGCAATTAGACGTGTTCGGGGAGATTCTGTTACTCTGTTGCTAATAAAAGTTTGGTGCGTGGCCAGGAGATCAAAGCTGCAGGTGTAGATTTGGAAGTCAGTCTGACTGAGGTGTCTGAGCCAATGAGTAAACTCAAGAAATGATAGGCAAGTAAACAGAGAAGAAAATATAGAACAAAATTTGTAAAATTTCAACAGTTAATAAGTTGGCAGAAAGGAAAAGTTGGCAAATGAGGAAAACAGGAACCAATGACTAAAAGAAGAACTCTAGAAAACACTTATTTACAAGCAGAAGATACTGGTTTTCTTCCTAGTGTTTCAAAACGATATTTGTTAAACTTGTTTGACCCTCAGCTTTTCTCATCTGGAATACATATCCTACAAGAATGGGTTTTAAAAGAGAGTGAATGTGAAAGTGCTTGGGTAAACCATCAGACATGCAAATCTTAGGTCTTATAATTAGTGTCACAAAAGTGAGGAAAGTAGAGACTTCCAACAGGGGAGAAAGTAGTGTCAGATGCTACAGTTTCATAAGAATATTTATTTTTAGCTCAACTCATTTGGCTTGTGATTTAAGGAAGTCAAGTCAAGAGTGAATCTGTTCTTTAATCACTTAGAACAACATTTCCCAAAGTATGGAGCATGTGTCTCTGGCGGGACAGGACAGAACTTTCGGTTTGATACATATCAGGCAGAACTGAATCACATAGTGAGAAAGTTGGTTTTTTGTTTGTCTTTTAATCTTCAGATTAATGTTAAGGGGGTAAGTCTCAGCTGGGGCAAATAAGTCTGTAGCATCTAACACTAGCTAGTTTCCCCTTCCAGTAAACTCCTTCAGGTTGCAAGCATTATTTAGTTAGAATTTAACAACATCATATTAACTTTAAAATTACCATCTGTACCACCTTCTTATTTGGGCAGGGATACCAGCTTTCTGGTTGCGAGAGTGATATAAGGTTTCCTTTAAAACTAAGTTATTTTAAGCAAAAAAAAGTAATTGATTTTTAAGATATTAAGTACATAATTGTATAGGTGGTATACAGTTACGACCAAACTGAGAAAGTGGTATTCCAATAATGGGAGTTTGGAAATTTTAGATTTACCTGAGCCCTTCGTCCTTCTATTTCTTGGAGCAACTACCTCAGTTCAAGCAAATTAGAATGATGTGGGAAACTATCCATCCCGGGACAGTGGTGGGGTGGTGGTGTTTGTCTTGGGTTCTAGACTTCCAGATTTAGACCATCTTCTTCCCCTAAGATGTTGGGTCAACTTTTGAAGCCAGTAGATTTTCCTAGAATTTTATGTTTTCAGAAGTTAAAGTGAGAGGGTTAGTTTTATTTATTTATTTTTATTTATTTATTTTTAAAGATTTTATTCATTTATTTGACAGAGAGAGATCACAAGCAGGCAGAGAGGCAGGCAGAGAGAGGGGGAAGCAGGCTCCCTGCTGAGCAGAGAGCCCGATGTGGGGCTCGATCCCGGGGCTTGATCCTGGGGCTGGATTCCTGGACCCTGAGACCAAAGGCAGAGGCTTTAACCCACTGAGCCACCGAGGCGCCCCGAGAGGGTTAGTTTTAAATGATTGCTAGAGTTCCTTCCAGCAATAACGTCGATGATTCTCTGAGTGATTAGTAAATAAGCCTATGCTTTCAAAACGATAGAAGTTAGAAAAAATGTTTTTCCTCTGTAAGGCATCAATATTGTATGTCAATGCCAGAGGCTGTTTGCGGACTAACATCCACTGTGAGGAAAACATCAACAAATTCATTCTTTAATGATAATTCATATTCTACCTCATTTGTGAAGGATAGTTATTTCAAGAAGGAATCTCTGCTTTAGTTAAGGCGATTGATTAAAATTGAAAGTGAAATCGTAAATGAAAATCTGTTTCAATTTCCTGAGCCTACTGCTTTATGCCAATACCTCACTCTTCAGACAGTAGTTTCACTGCAGTCCTATATAATCAATTCAGAAAGCCCATGAATTCTGTTACTTGGTATAGCAGCTCATAGGTAATAAGTCCTTATATGTAAGAAGATGTTTCTATTCATCTACTCACTAATATCTTTCCACCTTTCAAGATTTATTTCCCTTGAAAGGGAGGGCAGGTGAAGTATTTTCTAACTGGCTATAAGTTCTCCTAAGTGTTATTGTGAATTGATCTAACTCTGCATCCCAAGTAACTCTTAAGAATAGAAGTATACCGCCTATTTGGATTCTAACAATGTGGCGACTTCCATCATCAAAAATATAGCTAAGGACCAGGCAGCCAATGAAAAATGGAAATAGAATGGGGATAGAAAAAAACCACGCACACCCATCTTGGGATCTGAAAAATTTGAGTTTATTACTTCCTTTAAAAAGTTTCCATATATACAAGTTCTTCTCTATGATTAGGTGGGAAGGGTTTGTCCCACTCATTTTTTGAACTGCATCAGTGTCTCATTTTGCTCTAACTTGTGCTAACAAGGGTTATCTTTATGCAAGCAACTTAGCAATTTTAGGGTTGTGTTTTCACATCTGGAGGAAAAAAGGGATAATAATAACAATAACAATAATTTGGTCATTGATCTGACCAAATTAGTGTCTGTATGTAAATTCCTCAGCAATGTAGTAGATACTTCCTAGGGGCTCACCAGGAGTTAATTCGCAACCTTGCAAAAACACTTTGACAAGTTGAGCTTAAACATGTGCTTGATTTTGGAAGATCATCTTTTACTGCCCTTCAGAGGCTCTTTCCTTCTTCTGTTCTCTGTACAATAGTAAACTTGATTTCCTGATTTTGATGCTTAGAGATTAGAAGCGCAGATTAGAAGGTGCAAAACACACCGGGAGAAAAAAAGACAAGAAAGTGAATAAAATAGAAATAACTTAAAAGTTATAGTTATCTAAGGCCATTTAGTGCAGGGGAAAATGGCCCCTCATACCTCAGTAGTCACTAAGAAGGCTTTTCTATAATAGAGCAGGATATAATAAGGAGTATTCCAAATGACAATCTTGATTCACCAAGGCTAAATTAAAGTATATATACTTTGCTTATTTTAGGAAAAAATGCAATGACTTTGGAAGAAATTAAATATGAAAAGGACAAAATTTTAAGTAAATACTTTTTTGTGTGCTTTGCCGGTTAAAACTCTAGCCATCCAAAACACTCAGTCATGGAGATGAACTCAGTCTCTGGGGGTTGCACATAAACATGATCTTCCTGAAATATCTTTTGTGTGTCTCCAGCAAATAAGCTAAGGCTCCACACATTCTACAGAAAGAGATAGACATTTCTAATTACTAAGTTAAAATGATTTTTATGCAGATGGCCTTTTCTTTTTGTTTCCAAAAAGATCATTTGACAGAAATTACTTGTGGACTTTCACAGTAGCAACTTTCTCAGATTCTTTTCCCTGGAATTGGTGCTAGGACAGCTTACCCAGGTGGGCCCTTGGAGGGCATCTTGATTTTCACAGTGTCGCCTGTGGTTCTTTTCAGTAGTGCCACCTGTAATTTTCTGGGCAAAACATTTGAATTGGGTCTGGTTTGCCCATTAAAAAAAAAAAACAACACCTTTTTCTAAGTTATTCCCATAAGTTAGTACAAACCCAAGTGCTAATCCATTGTAAACTGACTCAGTACCACAAAGATTGTATTAAATGACTCTGATAGGAGTCAAGAAGTGGGCAACTACAGATACCATAGAGAGAGGACGTGCAGAATCTAGCACCATCAGAGGTCAAGCAGTCAAATACCAGGGCTGGATTTTTCAAAGAACCAGATAATGCCAGTTTTATGACCATTAATAACATTTCAGTTACATAAACAAAGATAAGAGTAATAAAAAATAAATTCTGCTTCTCAGTGTAATCTGATTGCCAACAGGGTTCAGAAATGAACGTTCTCATTGTGCACGTGGCATTGCATAATGGACCAGTGATCATTCTGCAGCCCCCTCCCCAAACTTCCATTTCCCTTTTATGGACAGTCCTTAGTTCTGCCAGATCTCTAAGCTATTCCAGGGAGGCAGTTTCTGTGGTTTCCCCTCTAAAGCTCTTTGATTGCACCTCTGGTAGTTAATGCACCAAATGGTCTTTAGGGGTATTTCATACGTGGGCTGTGCAGCTAATCAGAGTGCCTTGGCCTGCTGATTTTCTACTTCTGTGTTTTCCACATGTTCAAGGGCTCAGTTCAAACACCAGGCCCACCAGCTTCTGGAGAGGCATGGCACTGCTCAGCTCTGATTGGGGTGTCTGCCTCATACAGAGATTTTCCAAAGGATATCCTGTAGTAGATGAATCATTCCATTAGGCCAGGTTCACTTTTCAAACCAGGAAGCCGAGTGCCTGCTGTGTAGGGCAACTCAGATAAAGTTGTCGCGGCTGTGCTCCGAGCGCTTGTGAATATCATTGTCAGTGTCTTTGATACAGGTTCCGTCAAGACAGCATGTAAACACTGACAGGTTAATTATGTGTTTTAAAGCTATGTTTATTGAGAGCTGATGGGAAGGCTGTGAAATGAGTCCTTTACATATCGCGGTGACAGTTTTCTCCCCACTGTCTTCCCCAGCTGATTACGCCTCATGCCATCCGCGTGCAGACTCCTCCTCGGCACATCCCTGGTGTTGTAGAAGTCACATTGTCCTACAAGTCGAAACAGTTCTGCAAAGGGACACCGGGAAGATTCATTTACACAGGTAAGAACCATTGCAGATGGTGGACACAGAGCTTTTCCTTGGCCTTGTGGGTGTTTTGCTTTATCTGGTATGTCTACGTGGACATTGTATTTTAAAATCTCGTTTCTAGGACCATCTTTCTTTGTCCATTTCACCATATAGATGACCAAATGACTTGCTATTATTAGTAATAGTAGTATCATCATTATTTAAGAATTCATCTGGGTGTCCATGTTGAATGAGAGGATTGGTAGAAAAAAAATTGGTTGGAAAGCTAAGAAGCAGCCTGAGAAGGAAAGGGGGAAGAAGTGCTAGACAATTCAGAGTCTCTCTGGATATTAAGCCATCTGTGTTGGGGTTTATTTGCTTTATGGAGTATGGATGTCCTTTCATGAACAGTACAACTTTCTTCTAGCCTCATCATAGCTAGAGAATTGGTAGTTTCCTATTTCATTCTGAGTTGGTACTTTCTTCTCCCGTAAACTGCATTTTGCCCTCCCCGAAGAGCCTTGGCACACGGATCTGCCTTGCAGTGAGAAGCTAGAGTTGCAGAGTGGAGGTGAATTGACCACCCATCAGATGGAGAGAACCAGGCAGCTTCCCCATGGAAATGCAAGTACACAGCCTAAGCGTCCAATGTGTACTTCAGGAGATCCTCAGATTGTAATGTGCTAACCAAAACACCCACGGATCTTTCTATAAATCAGATTCTGATTCAGTACGTCTGGGTGGAACCTGAGACTCTGCCTTTCCAACATGCTCCCAGGGGACTGATGATCTTGGTCCGTGGATCTCACTGGGAGTAGAGACATTCTAGGCCCTCTGCTTACTACCTGTCATCCGTAGGTAACTGTCTCCAGGAACTCATCTCATGTTTCCTTCTTCATCCAACAGGGGACCACGAGGCCTAAGTATAGAGCATAAGTTGCTTTCACATAAAGAAGATCCAGAGCAGTGAAGAGATAACTATGTTAACACATCCTAATTATAGCATACAATTAAATGGACAAATTTTATTTTGCTGTGACATTTTACCTCAAAGCATCTTTCCTTTTTGCATTTTAATACTAGAAACAAAACCAACCGTGCTTGTTAGTCTCAATTTCTCTCTCTTTCTTTTTCTGTCTCTCTCTCCTTCTCCCTCAAAATTATAAAAACAATTAATGCATCCTGACCCCTGGAAATGCCTCCCAGCCCTTTAAACAAAATGCAGGTTTGGTGCCTGCCTGACGATTAGTTTTAGTTAATTGAAAATTATAGGATTGACCCAAGAGGAAAATTTTGTTTGCACTCCAATCACTTTTACAAATTAAGGAAAATTACCACAATTTTGTTTAGCTAAGGTTTCACACTGAGTTCAAGAAATTAGCTCAGCCATCCCAACAAAGTCAGCACTTTGTTAGTGAGCACTTGAAAAAATAATAGTCTATCTGGAGTTTTGTGGTGTATACAAACGAAGCATAGAGAAAGCTATGATGCTTTATAGAAGTAGGCCAAGTGTTTTTAATTAGGCTCATTGGTTCAGCGTAAGTTTTGAAGAACAATCAAACTAGCAGATTAGCTGTTTCTTTTAAAGCTAGGATTTCTTGCCATTCATTTTTCCCATGAGAACTTCCACATAGCACTATTTTTTTTTTTTTTTACAAGCCTCATTATGGGCCTGCAGGAAAAGGACCAATTGAAACTTCTGATACTGTAACATTCCCCACCATCATTCCGATGGATGGGAGTTTTTCACAGTGTTCCTCACTGAACTCGGTGTTCTGGAACATATTACAAAACCACAGAGGCCAAATGTTTTCTCTGAGGAGTTTGGACTCTGTTTTTGGCCAAAAACATTTAGGCCTTGCTGGCTGCTTATTTACTCTGCTATTAAGAACAAGAAAAAGGAGAAGAAAAAGAAGAAGAAGAAAATGCTTGTGTGGTGGGAGGTACAAGAGGCAATCAGGCATGATTCCGCTTTGGTGACAACATCCCTGCCCATTAATGGTTCCATTTTGTGGTCAGGTCTCATTTAGAAGAAATTATTTTTAATCAGCGCTCAACAAAATATCCCCTTGAGCCACCTGGCCATAAAAGTTAAAAAAAAAAAATCATCCCCACTAAATTACTTAAGTTCTCAAAAGAAAATAGCTAGGGACCCATTACGATTTGGAATTTTTTAACCACTAAAAAAAAAATGCCATCAATTTAAGAAATCACATCTTGGAAAGCCTGTATCATACAGGAATTAGGATCAAAGACAAAAGCGGCAGATTTGCAAGTCTAGCAAAGTAGTTCGGGCTAAGAGAGAGAAATCCTGGGTGTGATGCACGTGTGTACATGTGTGGGAAATTTAAAGTCTGAGAAAATGCTTCTTCTGATCTTACCTTAAACTGTGGGAAACAGACAAGAAGTTGTAATCTATTAAGTATTCTAGGAGAGAGTTTAACTTCTCTCTGCATTGGAGATATAAAATTTTGAAGAAATCAGCACAGACACTTCTCCACTGATAGAGTTAGCCATTAGCTCGCTGGGACATTACATCATTTCTAACGAAGGGGAATCTCTGTTAATTGGTGAACTACACGTGGCCTCTTGATTAGCATTGAATGCCCCTACCTAGGGTCACTTGTTCATGGCTGGTGCTCCTGATTTACTCAGTTTACCTCTATGCTTGTCACCTCTGACCAACCAAGGCAGCGATGGTCATAAAACCTTTCTGTTCTTTATATCCAAACAACCCCTCAGGCCATAGTAAACCGTGCAGTCATCCTTTTGTGTCTGCCCACAGAAGCTCCTACTTCATTTTCTCTAACTTCCACAGCATTTCAAGACGTGAAGCTTGATTTTCTCGACGGGCTGAGCCAACCTCCTGTTTCTTAGTGGAATGTCACTTGGAATTTTTCCCTTAAAAAAAAAAAAAGGGAAATATCCAGGGACTGAAAACTCACAACCCCAACTTAAGCACTGTTGCAGTTTGCTGAGTGTGTGAGGGAGTTTGGGTGTGTGTATGTGGAAGTCTCTAAAAATCCATAATTGTTTAAAAAAAAAAAACGGAGACAAGAACAGCATGGCCTAATTTATGCAAATAAAGGCAGACTTTTTGGGACAGGAGGAAAGAATTTGACTAAACGCAGATTGCCTGCAAGCTGGCCCCACTTGGAAGGAGTGGGAACGCTGCTCTCCATCATCGATTCTTCAGATCAGGGACACAGCCGCCAGATGTGCGGGTCTCTGTGTTCGTCCAGTGAGGGAGCAAAGCGAATCCCAACTTGGTCAGAACAAATAGTACTTCTTGGATCTTGCTTTTTGTGTCCAGTTATTCTTCTGTAAATTCAGGGCAAAGCTGACTTTAAATTTTAAGTAGTGTTTCCTGGTAGAAGGAAACAAAACTCCTTTCTGATGATAGGACTGTTTTCAAAGCCCTCTCCTGGCATCTGGTCCGTCAGTCCTATAGGAAGTAAATCTCCCATAAACCCCCACTGCCATGGAAAGAGGTCTCCCCAATACCTTTGTTCTCCCAGCTTGCTTTCCTGCTGTTGACACATCTTTAAGCAACTTGGATCTTTTAGAATTATAGTCTCTCCTGCTAAGCTTTAAGTAACCTCGGGAGCTAATAAAGGACTCTAAGGAGCCTTTAGATGCTTCTTCAAAGTTCTAGAATTGGTTTCCCTGATAAGAAGTGGCCAAATCCAGTTTTGCATCATCGCCATGCTTTCTCCACTGGAAAGGTTGCTGTCTTCGGAGAAACTGTGACAGGGAGAGTACGCCACCAGGACGGTGTCTGACTAGCTGAGGTGTGCGCGGAGAGCTATGGACGCCTGCCTGCCCTCAAACTGGGAAAGCCCCAGTGAATGTGGTTAGGCCACTTCTCAGATCATTCTATCACCAGGTTCCACTGTTCTAAGGATTTTTCACCAAATTTCCTGCCCTTGTGGAAAGACTAACTCAAATTTCTGAATGTTAGTCCCAGCATTAACTTTGAAATGAAAATTCTTCCTGGAAATACTTCCTGTGTGTACCTCATGCCCAGACAGCTTTGCATGTAGGAGGGGCCGCCTTGGCTGAATGTGCTCTGTGGGACTTGATGTACCATGTCTTTCTCAAGTTTTCCTTTTTTCTCCCTGTTTCTTTTGTTTTCTTCTCCTTCCCTTTTTCTTCCTCCATCCCTCCCCTCCCCCTTTTCTTTTCTCCTCCCATTCTTTCCTCTCTCACTCCCAAGGAGACAATATGACCTTAGTGATTAAGGGCTCGGGTTCAAGAGGCGATGGGTGTAGATGGGACGCTCAGCTCTACCATTCCCTAAGGAGGTTATTTTGGGGATATCATGTGATGGCTCTGAACCATAGTTGTGTATTCTTTACAAGGGAATAATCCCTTGCCAGGGTTTGTTTTAGTATCAGGGAAATATATGTAAAGCACTTTTCGTGAGCTGGTATGAGCACCAGCCAGATACTAATAGTTTCCATTAATAGATGGAAATTATTATTATTCATCAATTCATTCATTTGTTGCTGAGTCCCTATGATGGTGTAAATATTTTATGTGTATTGTTTATCTTCACCATCATTTCCTAGAGGTCTAAGAGATGTCCTTTAGGATTTTTAGTAACAAAACTATAGACATCCATAAATAAAAGAAACAAGTTAACACCAATCAACTATAAATAAAAAGAGCAAAATGTGAATAAGGTAGCAAGAAAAAGAGATTAATAAATACTAATATAACAATTTTGATATAACAAATACTTAGCCTCAAACAAGAAATATTTTAATAAGGCAGCCCTGATTTATAAAGTTCTCTGGTGCTGATTTTGGAGGAAACACACACACGTGTCTTCTTGTTTCCATTCAAATTTCAGCCCTTTCTCTGGAGGCCATAGTAACATGGGTACGGTCCATCACTAGCCCCTTCACAAAAGTGTTTAGGTTATAATCGCTTCAATTCCAGGTTCAAAAGTTTCAGGCCAGAAGGCTCTGTTTCTAGTTCTTGAAGACCTCCTCCACAAATGAAGGCTGCCACCCTGGGGTTAAACAAAGTCGTCAGTTGTAAGGAAAAGTAAAGAGTTCATACCTGATAACTCTCATGTTTGTTAACCTCTTCCTACACTAATTAATTGTCAGGTTAGGCTTTGGAAAAGCCACTGTCATGGCATTACCCTGCATAGAAATTTCCCCTTTTGCCCACTGTACGTGAGATGTGGCCCAAACCCTGTGCTTGGCCAACTTCACACCTTCCTGTGCTCTCCGCGTCACTCAAACCAGTCTCCTCATTAGGCCTCAGGCTCACTTTGTACTTAGCAATTCAGGACATGGTAATTCCCCTATAAGATCAGGCTCAAACTCTGTTTCCCTTCTGAAGTGTTTTCTAGCCACTTAAGCATAGTGGGCAGAGCACTAGGCTGAGAACAAGGAGGCCTGGTAGCCCCAGCTCCGCTGCTAACTGGCTGTGAGATGTGGGACACATTGCTTCCACGGTCCACATTCTAGTTTCTTCCATGTAAAATGAGCCAATTGCACTAGATGACTTTGATGTTCCCTATGGCTCATTTGATTGACTAGAAGAGTTTATATCCTTGGATGTCTTTTATTGCATGTGCTCAGGCCATTCATTGATCATTCACTTCCTTATGCCTTTAGGTCTCTTGTTCTGTTCTTAGGTACACAAATCACAAAAAGTCCCCAAGCTCTATAAGGAAAGAGTTATCCTTCCCTGATCTTACACTGTTTTGTACACTGTGTTGAAGCAACTTGACTCAGTATCGTACTTGCGATGGATGTTCTCTAATAATTGATTGACATATTGCCCAAGATCAATGAGTCCTCATTGATTTTTGTGCCCCGGATGACATGGAATGTAAATAAGAGCTGTTAATTAAGAATCTATCCCCTTTCACCTGAAGTTTTACACACAGGAGAACACAGTAGTGGGGCTTATGTTAAAGAAAATATGGGTTAGATCTGTATCATAAATATTCTTCATTTTCTTGCATGTAAAATGGGAGTATTTTAATAGTACCTATCTCCAAGAAGTGAATGGATCAATGTAGGTAATGCACTGCTGATTGTACCTGGTACAGTGTGAGTGCGCCATAAAAGTAAACTCAAAAAGAGAGAAGCAGATAATGTTTCTTTGGAAAACCATTAGAGCACATTTTGGTTGGCATTAAATATGTGTCAGCTTTCATCATGATTAAAGAAATTGTTTCTTTCTAATCAGTAGAGTAGGAATCGAAAGATCTGGGTTCTAATTATTAGTAATTCCTTTTGTTCATTCATTCAGCTTATAAATATTTTTGAATTGCCTGTTCTATTCTAGGCAATGTTCTAAACCAGTTTGGGCAATATCCTAAAACAGCACTGAGCAAAACAAGACATGATCTCTGTTCTCATTGATCTTATGGTCTATGAGGGAAGGTAAACATTTCTAAGTTTACTATTTCAAATTTAGTGAGTGTCCAAAAAGATAGGAACTGAGTTCCAATAAGCATTTTAAAAAAAGGTACCTGAACTGGTCAGTTAGAGATATTTTTCCTCAGAAAAAGATGAGCTGAGGTTTGAAGGATGATTACGAGTTAACCTGGCAATAGGTGGAGAGTGGGAGAAGGGTGGGGTTGGGGAAAGAGAATGAGTGTTCCAGCATAGAGGACATGTAAGAAGGCATTGAATGGGAGCAAATGTGGCATCTTGGAAGGCTGGAAAAATTCTAGTGAGGCTGCCAAATTAAGAGAGAGGAGAATGATGACAAAGAAGGCTGGAGAAGTGGGCAGGGACAAGCTTGTGTGAAGTTTTATAAGCCATGGGGAGGAGTTAAGTTGTCATCTTAAGAACAATAGGCAGTCCTTGAAGCGGCAGAGAGGACAATGGACATGACTAGATTTGCGTCTTAGAAAAAACAAAAGCAAAAAGCTCTGGCTGGATGGCACATAAAAACCCAATATCCATAGAATGGATATTGGACGACCTGTTAAGAGGTCATAGTCTGGGAGAGAGATTGGGTGACTTTGGTTCAGGTGATAATGGGCAGAGATGGAATGAAAGGAGAGAATTCAAGAGGTATTGAAGAGGAAGTAGACCAGACCTGGAGCTGGGCTGGATACGGGGGCGAGGGAGAGAGAGGGCTTAAGGCTAGCAGGCCTGTGGCTTCTTCAGCCTGATGGATGAAGGGGCCATTCCTCCTCTGGGTATCCCCAGGGTCTTATGAGTATCAGCGAAAGAAAAAATGGGTATAAAAATGTTCTGCAAAGGGTAATTTCTACACGTATGTTAACTGTTAGGAAGACGAGCCTAAGCAAACTGAGGAAGAATCAGGGAAAGGAAGGCAAGAGTGTGTTTTCTCTTCTATCGGATTGTTTTCACTTAGGATTCAGCTGAGAGAGGGCTGTGTAACGAACACTTGACTAGCAGTTCTGTCTTCGCGGTGTCCTAATTGGAAAAGATTCAAGAAGAAAGAAAAATTAACAGGCTGCTCCTGTCCACATGTCTTGAATATTACTCCAAATGAGCCATTTACACACAAAGAAAAGAATTCAAGGCAGAGAGAATATTTATTCTTCTTGCTTTTGTGATCCAGGGGGCAAATCCCAAGCCTCTTCTCCTCGGCAGAAGGGAGCTTTTTCACAAAATGTGATCGCCCCTGATCTGATGTATGTTGATGTGACTGGTGATCCCGAACCCTCTGGCGTTTGTAAAGTTAAACACTCTTGGTGCCATAACGGGGACAACAGCAACAAGAATTACTCCAAGTACCCATTGTAGTTGTGTGACATCTATAAAATGAAAGCCGTTTCTGCAAAGAATAAAGCTGGTCTGAAGAAAGCATATTATTTTGCATATTTTATGTACATACTTTCCAAGAAATATGACCTTTATTTCCTATTTGGAGTGGAGTGTAATCAGGACTTGAGTGGCTAGTGTAACGGGATCATTAAAAGGGATATTTTCACTGACATTAGAGGTCTAAATGGCCACTAGGCCTTATATACAACCTTGGCTTTTTCCTGTCTACCCAGAGTTAATAAGTGATAAGGCCGGGAGAGAGATAAATCACAGAAATCCCTGTCCAAAGAAAACATATTGACTACAGCCAGGCAAATAACAGACCATAACCAACGGCCCCATTCATCATTCATGTAATAGGGATATAAAGTATTTCCTACCAATGAAGCCATATAGAAGGAAAAGGCAGATAAGCTGCCCCAATCTAAGGCATGTGATTTGGTTATTAAGGGACATGAACTATTTGTCACATGGCTTTAATCTTTAAGATGTGTTGCCATTTCTAAACTATAAATTTCTGGTCAGGGATTAGAAAGCTATTAACAATAAAGGTAGGAACGGAGCTTTATAAGTATTCTTGCCAACATAATGCAACACTATAAAGTCTTGAACCTCTAATTTATTTAGCATGATATAACATGATTTGCTTTTCAAAGCCAATAAACTATTTGGAGGTCTTCAAGGCTTTTGTTTTTGTTTTTATCCAACATCATGATAAATTAACCCTTCAGGTTTTTAACTGTGTATGCTGAAACTTTCTTGAACATCCTGGGGGGGTGGAGTGGGTAACTAAGTTAAATTTTTTTCTTTTTCTCCTTTTCTAAGGCTTACTCCAAATGTTTGGTGGAAGGTTATTTTCTGTTTTTTTGCCCATATTTGCAGGAGTGTGGATGCTAGTCTTTCTGTTTGCTATTAACTAAGTGATGCGGCACCCACTAGAGCATTTGAACTTGTTTTTTCTTTATTGCAATGTAGTACCTAGTCATTGCAGATAATTTCAGAAGTATCAATTGAAAAATTATTAAAATAATATTAAAATCTCTCACATTGCTACCAGTTTTTAAAACATTAAATACTCAGTAAGTGTTCGCTGTTAATATTTTTAATGGCTTATGTCTTTCTTCTTCGTGTGCATGTATCTGCCTCATCACCAGAATAGGGTGAGACCTTACATCATATTGTGTGATTCGTTTCTTCACTTAGCAATATGTAGGAAACAGATGTAAGAAAAAATAGGTGTTATAAATTTAAAACAATTTTTAGTCTTTAATAATCATTCCACATCTTGGTAGACTCTTGGTAGAATCTTATCCCATAATCTTATCTTGTTGTAGCAGAGATACGTTGAATTTGGTCTCTTTTTGCTCCTGAAAACCTTCAGCACAGATCAATAGCCCTATACCTGCATTCTGTGGTGTACACATGGTTGAGACGCATCAGCCAACCCCAAATGAGTGAGAACACATCGCTCCAAGGGCCTCATATCTCAGAGGGCCTGATGTCTCAGAGGTTGGTTCCGGTCCCAAATGCACATTCAACTACAGAATGTGGAGCTGTGTATTTTCAACCTAAACCACCCCCGGGGGTCTGTGAGTTCCATAAATTTGCCCCCTTGCCATATGAAGCAGTACCATACTTTCCACACTAAAAATGGGCACTTGTGTAAGAGGCTTAACATTTCTGAAGTTGAATCAAGTCCAAAATTATAACAATTAGGAAATTTAGGTCCCTCCGTGCAATCCCCCTCCCCAGGATAGCAACATTCCCTGCTAGAGTTTTTAATTCTTCTTTTCTCTCTTCTCGTTGCTGGATTTCCACCCTTCTGACAAGCTTTCCTCAGTTTTATCTTATCATCCCCTCCTTTTCCATACTTTTTTTTACACTGTCCTCTCTTTTACTCTTCTTCCTCTCTGTGTTACTGAAATGTAAAACATTTCCCCCCCTGAGAATCTGTGTAAGGCCGGCTCTATTATTAGTCCATGTTATAAGAAAACTTAGCGAGATAAAGTGACTTCCCCAGGGTAATGTAGTTGATAAAAGGAATAGCCAGGATTTGGACCCTGGTCGAGGGAAACCACAGCCTGCATGGTGGTAAACCTCCTGGGCTGCTACTTCAGCTCATTCATTTTTGGAATTATGTGATTCCCTCAAATTTGACTGTTGGTGATGGGAGACTGTGGGTATTTCTAGGACATGTGAGGTCTGACAGGAACTGAAGCCTTCTTTTATATATATTCTATATATACATTTTTTTTTTTTGTGAGAGAAAGAGAGAGTGGGGAGGAGGGGCAGAGGGAGAGGGAGAGAGAGAATCCCAAGCAGACTCCCTGTTGAGCCCGGAACCCCACGTGAGGTTCAATCTCATGACCCTGAGATCATGACCTGATCCAAAATCAAAAGTCAGAGATTTAACTAACTGAGCCACCCAGGTGCCCACCCCTCTTTTTTTTAAAAGAGAGAGAGAGAAAGGAAGCCTTCCATGTTTTAAACAAGTTGTATCGTTATGAACGTAATGCACACTCATACAGAAAATTTTATCGACACAGAAAGTATGAAGAGATTCATTATCCCATCCCTCAGAAACAATCATTATTAATATTTTTTAGTCTTCTAATATCTTTCTTTGTGTTACTCTTATGAATTTTTGTCAGAGTACATCACAACATGTTTATATAATTTTACATCTTTCTTTTAATTTAAATGGTAAAATAAACATTTCCTCTGCTAATTCCAATTCTTCCTAAGTTCATTTTATCAGGTATATAATAGTCCATTTTGTGGCTGCATCATAATTTACTTAATCATTCCCCTATTGTTGGATAGCCATATCTTTTCTTCTGTAGAACTTTTAACATTGCTTGTGTCAGAGTAGAACATGGTTTTGAATATAAGGTATTCCCCCATTTTCCTAACAAAAAGTTTTTCAGTTTTAGGAGTAAGTGCACTATGCAGGTATTTGGAGATACTGATGAATTATCAAATGTCTACTTATAATATTTCACACATTAATTTAGTGACACAAGCATATTTAAAATCACACACATAATTTACAACATTTACAAATACAACTCTTCCCGCTTTGAGGTTTACACTTTTATTCAGACTTTGACGTCAGCAGTTTTGTTTGTTTTTATCAAAACCAGAGCCATTTTAAATCCCATCATATTCTACTTTAAGTTGTTTGAGACACAGCTCTTCTTAAATCTACACATGATGCTTTCACTGGAAATTTTATCCTATGCCATAAGTAACCGTTTGGTCTATTTAAATCATTTAAATTTCTGACGATAACCACTTTCAGCTACATTTTAAAAACTCATCCTGAAAGGGCTTGTTTTGAGGAACATTTGTCATGCTGAAAGGCCAATCTGCTAGCAAAGATTACGAAATTCACTAATTTTCTATTTCTCCTTTCTGATTTGACTAACTTCTTTAGGTGACCTCTCCATGCATCTCCAAACTGCCATTGCTTATGGTTGTTTCATGCCCCAAGCAGCACCTAGTTTAAACTAACATGACTGGAGAAGAACCTTATCATAAGAGAGACTTTAAAATTACTGAAATCCATCCCAAGGGAACCATTTTTTGAGAGGCATGTTCTCTCCATCTATTTCAGCACTTTCCTGTTGGTGGGTCATATGTCATATGTGATCCTTGGATGCAGACTGAGTAGCAAACCACATAGTATTTCTGATTTGGGTAACGTACGCTCACACTCCTGAGTGGGCCTCCTATTATTGGAGGTTCTGAATGTGCAGGTGGAGACCGCCCCATTCCTGTCAGGTCGAAGATTCTCTGCCCAAACTTCTCAGTGGTGAGGGGGTAGACAGTAGCTGGGACTCCCTGAATAGAAGGCAGAAACAACAACAGGAAAGCAGACTTCTCCTTGTGTCCTCGCCTCTTTGGCCTCCAAACGTAAACGTTCCTCTCTTTCCTGTTAATGTTAACAAGGGTTCACTTCTTTACCTCTTGGGTGGAAGATCTGACCTGCTGGGCAGAGACACCTGGGATCAGCCTCCCAGTTTGGGTCCAGAAGTCCCACCGCCCAGTTAATGTGAAGTTAACTTAGATCTTTGTTTAATGCCCAAAATATATTCACATTTAAATATCTGCAAGGAATAAGGCCTTCCCAGTGAGTCTGCATATGTATATTGTTTCCTTTTAGTGTTAACTGATTATTAAAATATTCACTGAGACCCAGCTGCCTATTTGAGGTTATTGGGAGGTTTGGGTGCAGGAAAGTGTCCCTGGAGGATCTATTCTGAGCAAGGTTGTAGGTCCGTATTCCTCCGGTTTCTTCAAGACCAGAAAAAGAAAACATTTGCCCTGGTTAGCTCAGAAGATACAGGAATATCATCTAAAAGCTTGAAAATTAAATTTATAAAATTATTAACATCAAAGCAAAAAAATTATGTGACTCGTCAGAAAGTTCTATGTCAAGGCCGAAAAACAGGCTGGGCCGCTGAGCCACTGCGTGTCTCAGCTTTGTCTTACGTCTGTGCAATTAAGTCAACTTAACTTCAATGCAGTGTTTACAGTCGACCAAGCCTTTTCCCTTCAATTCTTTTCTGTTAACCTGTGAGGTACGAAGGACAGGTATTTTTAGCTTTATTGTCACTGTGAAAATTGAAGTTTAGAGAGAGGTAAAGTGGTATATTTAAAGTCATTTAGGTCACTCGGTGATCAGATTTATATTACTCCGAATGATGGCTTATACTATATGGTATCTCATCTTTTTACATCTACAAAATGGACTCGTACTACTTTTACTCCATTTTTTCTTTTCTCTCTCTCTCTCTTTTTTAGCTTTCTACAGACGTAATTCACTAATTAGATTGGGGGCTTCTAGAGTTTTAGGCTGCCTTTCTAGTACTGACACATTAGTTACATGTATTTTATACGTAGCATTTACCGTGAGCTGATATGATCTGGATTATTTCTTTGTTTACTTGTGTATAGTCTGTGTCTCATTAGAATATAAACTCCATGAAGACAGGATCCTTGTCTATCTGTACTAGGCACTGTATTCTACTGTACCTAGCACAGAGTGGGAAAGTGCAATAAATATTAGTCAAATCAATGAATGGAAGAACCTATGAAGGAATGACTGAGAAATTGGCCATAAATTTATGGTAAGTGAGCCTTAAAGATGACCTAGTTAACCCAAGTTGTTGACTTCTTCATAGATGAGGAAAGCTAGGCTTACAGAGTTTAAAAGACTTAGCTAAAGTCATTCAGCTGGTAGTAGACCTTTATACCAGAGTCCTTTTCTTTGACCTGTCAGCCAAGAGCTTATCTCGACACTGTGTATATTTCCCTTAGGCTCATTTAGTTGTAAAGAAACTGTATGACTATAGATCTCAGAAGTCAAGACAGATCCCTGTTTGAATCCTGGCTCAGTTGATTTCTAGCTAGTTTTTTAACCAATCTGAGACTCCATTTCTGCTTTGTAAAATGGGGATCATATCTCTCAGGATTGCTGTGAGGATTCAAATAGATGATGCATATGAAAAGCTTAGCACAGTGCATGGCATCTAGTAAGTGCTCAATTAGCATGGATCTTACCAAAAAAGGATTTGAGGGAACAGATTCCTATAAGTCTGAATTTTAGAGATGGAAAGGCCCTGAGAAATAGCCTGGGCCAATTTTCCGATTTTGTCGAGGAGGCAGCTGAGGCTCTGAATAAGCAAGAGGCTTTTCCAAACCGACACATGATTGATTTACTTGTATAACTAGAACAAATCATGTAAAAATAGATTTGCTAATTATTTTGTGAATTGCCTTCCATATTTGCAAATATTTAAAGGCCTCCCAGTTTTGAACATATATGAAAATCATTCAACCAACATCATCCTGGTCACGCGGCAGGCTCTTTTTGAATTCTTTAAGGTCCTTAATCTTTGAGTATACTCCCAAGAAAGAGGTGAGATAGTAGAACATGTTTAATTCCTTGGGCCTCCAATATATGATCAATTTTTTTTTTT
>CM052895.1:90368367-90501973 GCA_028534135.1 Potos flavus
GATCCCTGGATATCCAACCCTTGGACACATCTCGTAGGACTGCAGAAAACTTACTCTGCTTGCAAAAGGACGGGTTTTCAAAGAGGAGTCAATACAGAAGCCCCCGGCATGTGAGGGGTCTCAAATAATTTTGAGCCAGGATGTATGCTATTTGTAGAAAACCTGGAGAATAACAGGACAGAATAAGAGAAATTAACATCATCCACTACCCATCACCCAGAGAGAACCATTGCTAACATTTTCATTGCTTCTTTCATATTTTTTCTATGCATAACAAATGTATGTAAACATTTTTTCGTATTTGTGGTTGTACTATATATGTGTATACACACATACAGTTTTACATCCTGTTTTTCCTTTTTTTATGTAGCCTACTAAGCATTTTCCCACGCATTAGAACGTCTTCATAAACATAATGTTAAAAGGCTGCATAATCTCCCACAGTGTGAATTTACTAAATTTATCTATTCCTCTATTGCTGGATATTTATGTTGTTTTATATATACTCTTAACATGATATACTTCTTGTTCTTTTTTCTAAGTTCAATGCTTTAAAAACATTTCATTTCTGGAAACTCAATATCCTAACCCTTTTTGAATACCTTAAAAAATTGTCCTCAGTGGTTCCTTTTAGTAAAAGGTAAAAAAGATTTAAAAATATATATTTCAAACGATTTTGTTTTTATTATTTTAGTATTTGCACTATAAAGTAATGCTACAAAATATTAGAATAGTGGAAATAAAATATGTCCAAGCATACAAATGAACTTACGATTAGCCTAGGAAATTATATCCAGCCATAAAGTGAGCATATTAAAGCTCTTGTACATATTAATACAATCAGCCATACCTTTTAATGTGTAAGTATTTAATCTATCAGTGTCCTTTCTCTTTTTTATCACCCAGCTGCGAACTGGATTCATTTTGGAATAATTACCTTTAGTACTAAATGCATATTATCTGCTCAGTTAGGAAAGAGATTGGAGGGAATTCAGAAATCGATAGTAATAAAGTAAACAGAGAGAATGGAATCCATTTCCTTTCTTAGAATTTATTTGGATCCACTCTGCTAAAGACGGGGACCCTGTCTAATGGACATTGGACAGAGGACCACACTAAACTCCATGGGGACCAGCTCTCCTTTAAGAATTGATCTGAGATTTCAGTAAATATCCTCCTGTTGGAATATTAAAATGTAGGTCTTTAATGACCCCCGGAAAGCTTTGCCTTCTGTTTACAGAATTGATTTTAGTTTCTCTTTCAATGTTTGTATATCTACAACCGGGTATGCCTCCTTTATTATGCCCAGCCTCTCTCTGGCCTTCATAAAACTATTTTTGACAGAGGATTGATGTTGGAGCCACTGGTGTTATGCTAACTACAATCTCATTGTCCAAAGGGAAATAAATCCAGTGCCCCATACTGTGAACTATAGAAGAAATGCTCTATAAAGTTTCAGTGTTGGTGTCATCATGAGCAAAGAGAATTTAATACTCGGATTGGGACAGGTCTGTAGCACCTGTCCTTCAGCACAAACGTGAGAGAGTGAGTTTACCTTGCTCAGACCTCTAAATATTCTGGCAGGCTAATGAAACTCAGAGAATCGGCATGCCCGGCCTCCCTTGTTGACATCCTAAATCCCACAGCCAAGAAAATATTCCTGCCACGTAAAGGAAACTCATGACTGCTGTTGTGCACTGTGTGTTTATCTCCCTCATGTAATACCATTATTTTGTTTTCTCTGAATCTTAAACTCTATGGGAGCTTATTGACTTATGTCACAACTAATGGCATTCCTAGCAGGTGTACTGGAACCCCACATTCACACTGTTTCCTACTGAGTGTGGTTTTCATTACGGGGTGGTTGGTCTGGGATTCAGATGACCTGGGTTGGTGCCTTCGATAGCAAAACCCAAGGTCAGGGCTCTGGTGAGTCAAAGATCTCTTTTCTGTGTTCATGGAATTGCAGGTAGAGTTGATTTCAGAATCTTGGCCAAGGGAACACAGTCAGATTCTGAATTTATTTCAAAAACAAAATCAGGCTAAAAAAATGCCATTGTATATTTTGGGAAATGGATCTTCCTGATGGTTTCTAGTATTTTCGTGACAATTTTTTTTTTAAAGTTCAATAGAGCCCAGATCATTCCCCATGCAGTGAGAATGTAAGCGTGCTTATATCTTTTACCAAATCTAATTATAAATGTTTGCATCATCAGAACCACAATCTTACACCCTTCTGACTTACACACTCAGGAAGAGGTACAGCTGGCGTATTTCTCCCACAAGAGGCTTGCTGCCCTGGCATAGAATGGCTATCCGTCTCAGGTCTCTTCCGCAGGGACTTGCCAGGCCATGGGGAGCAACCTGACAAGAGTCCTTGGGGGCATCCCTCAACCCCTGCTAAGATCTTTCTGCTTTGGAGAGAGAAAGAAAAGTGGAGCTTTGAAACAGGCCCAATGTTTCTGGAGAGAAATGTGCAATTCGTTTTTCTACCCGTCTCTCTTCTCATCATACCATCTTTTTACATCCGCAAAACTCTATTTGCAAGTCTTGTCTTCCCTCCACAGGCACATCTGAAGCCTGTTTAACTAGTACTCCGAGGGCAGAATGGCATTATTTGTGATTCCCTTGCAGTCGCCTCAGAGCAGTGATGGGAGGATGTCAGTTCTGCAAGGACAGCATTGCTCGCTGTTCTCTCTGCTCAGCCCCGGAACGCTCGTTTGCTTGTGAAGACGAGGGCTTAATGTGCTCCCTTCTTCTCTCCTGTCCCCTCCACATTCCTGCTGAATCTCAGTCCTCCAAGCACAGCTCTGAGAATGCCAGCCTTTCAACAAACCAGAAAGAGGAAGGCGTTCTGTGAAAATGGGGCATTCATGATTTGTGAATCCGAAGATAGTTAATTGATATGTGCATTCAATTAAGATAAGGTTGTTTTTTTTTTTCAGTTAAGACTCCCCAGGAAGAGAGGCTTTATTCTCATTTCTGGGGTAGGAGCGGTTAATGAAGAAAGCATATCAGAATTCCACCCTGTTACCCAGAGCTGCCTCAAGATTCCCTACAATTTTTAAGTCACTTGATTAAGCAAAACTTGTCAGGTGAGATTGAACAAGCTAGGAGGTGATAATGGAGAAGTGTGTGTCATTTCTCATCTTTCTTATGGGTGATGTCACCACCACACACCTCACAGAAAATGGTTTTGGGCTTAAGCATGATCCCGTTTGGAAAATTTCCCTCTTTAAACTTATGTGTTACTGGAGTCAAGTCTCTATATAGCATATGTGGGTGTGTTTTGTATTTTCAAGTTGAAGCTGGATAGTTTTTTTTGTTGTTTTTTTTCTGGAGGCATCTTTTATTGTTTGGTTTTTTTTTTTACGTTGCCCTGAAGGGAAGTAGATCACCATCTCTCCCAATGTATTAGTTAAACGCTTCCACAGGGGCAGTCCGGAGTAAAGGGTGAATAAGTGGGTGGGCCCTGGAGACAGATGGCCCGAGTATGAACCCTGGTCCCCAGGAACTCCTCTTAACTGCAAAAACAGTGATGATAACAACACAGACTTCATAGGGGTGGCTGAGACTTCATGCTATATTGCGCAGGGCTGCGCATCGGTTACTAGAGGCTACAGTTATGATCACATTTTCATTACAGGAATTTAGGTCAAGTCAGAGCACATTGTCTTTAATCCTAGGGCTTTTTTGCAAAACAGACTTGAAGAGAGATTGGTCACGGTTTAAAAAAAAATGTGTGGATACTTCATAGACATGCTCCATGATACTTTCAGGATCCTGGGAGCCTTCGCTGGTCTTCCTTGTAGTTAGTGTTCATTTGATAAAATTACAGGGCCCTTTGGGTTTGGAACGGACAGCAGTTCTAGGAGATGGATCTCGTGATGAAGATGTTGCTGTCTGAAGGGCAGGACTGATGTCCTTTTCCATAGGTGCTATTCAGTCACACTTCTTTTCACTCATCCCAGATTAACAGCCTCTGTTTTCTCATCTGTAAAATAGGAATAGCTTCCTCTTGGGGTGTTGAAGAAAAAAATAAATAAGTTAACAAAAGTAGAATGCCAACTACCACTTCTCAATAAATGGTATTTTTAATTTTAAATCAAGCTTACGTGGAGGACCGTGCAGGGGACCTAGGGTGGATTGGGTTCCAACATTTGAGTTTTCATTCTGATTCAATTGTTAACTGGCTGTTTGATCTTGCACTGACCACGTAGGGTCTCCAAGCTTGGGTTGTGTTTGCTGGAAAAGAATGGATCTTTGTAGCACTAAAGTTCTGAAGCTGATTGAATGGATGTGCCCCTCTCCTGATCATATCAAGATCAAGTTGTTCATTCCAGAGTTAGAAAGGAGACTTAGAGGAATGTATTCTTACCTAAAAGTCATTTTGGTAGCTTTTGAAAAATGCAATCCAGTATGTTTGATTTTGTTCTTAAAGGGTCACGGTGCCTATTGTCACAATGCAGTCATAAAAATTTTCCATCTGGGAGTAGGTCAGTGGTTTATTAAGCTTAGTCTTTGCCCCTGCAGATATGTCCCAACCCTCTGAAAGACCCAGCAGCTGACATCTGACACAGTGACCTCAGGCAAAGTGAATTCCACAGATGGAGTTAAATATGTATTTTCATTTCTTTTAAATTTGCCAGCCTCCAATAGGGGCAGAGAGATTGTAGAGAGAGAATATGGAGGGAAGGTCACTTCTTTTTCCTTATTTCCATTTTTCATTTTAGGAGGCTCTATCCCACCCCTGAATTTATAGAGAATTGGGAGATTCGGTTTGGAGAATTTTAGTCTCTACTTCTACTTGGAAGGAAGAAGAAGATCCAGGGGAGTCAGAGCAGAAATGGTTTTCTTGACACACAAGATGACGTTTCTGAAGGCTGACAAGCCTGGTGTGGGCCTGTGCCCACTTGGAAAAATGGACTTGTTACAAGTGGTTTGTGTGGCTACCAGGCCTACTGTGGGGGATGTCTCTGAATTCAATGATGATTTAGTCTCTGGGCTTAGTCCTTCTTCCTCTCCACCCACAACCAGTTTGCCTTCAAAAAACCATCCCCATTCCTAAGCAACTGTCAGTGTATAGCGTATTTCCATGCAAGTTTCTGCCCTTGAGAATTTAACCTATTGAAGTCACTTCTATTAGTAAAAATTAGTCCACTATTGCTCTATCAGCAGACTAATGCTATCCTCTAACAGCGTGCTGTCATAAAGTCTATTCATGATGCACATATCTTAGGAGAAGCATTCGCAGCTCTTAAGGGCTAAACAGAGATATTAGCTAAATGTCTTCCCAAGAACTGGAAATAACCAAAAGCCTCACTCAATAATGGAAACAATCATGATATCCTTAAATATGGACTGTGCCATACCGTCCTTAAGTGTTCGTGGCATAACTTTGACTAAGCCTCTCTCTCACCCCCTACACCCACCTACCCTTGGAATTTCATGCGGATTAGGGAGGACTTAAAGCTCTTGGGATGAGAAGTGAAAAAGCACAGCCTAAAAGTGGAGGAGTATGTTTATGTTAGTGGCCCACCAGAGTGCTTGCCCACAGATCATCAGCAATAGCCAGTGTTTCCTTGACCTCCTGGACAGTGTGGCCCATGTTCCAATTAGACCCCCATTTCCTTCTTTTTCCTCTTTATTTAGAGAACAAATCTTACCAGCGTGGTGATTGCTCTCTGATACAGTTTTTCTAGATCCCTTCTCTTTGGGGCCTCAATTCAAATAGGAATCTGAAAGGCTTTGGGTCAATAATTTGATGACTGGTCCATTCTCTTTAGCTCTTAGGAGTTGACATAGCCTTAAAAAAAAAAAAAAAAAAAAAAAGAGTTGCATAGAGTTTTAAACAGAGATTCAGAGACAACACAAATAGTCTTCTGTGCACCTGGCTTAGGTGCGTGGGTTCAAGCCTTTGCCTTTCTGAAGGTCAAAACCAGTGTCAAATTTACAGCAAAACCACTTATGATGCTTGCTGCTCCCTTTGGTTTTATCGTCACAGTAGGTTTAACCTGACCAAGAAGTAATTACACCATTATTTTTTATGTGGTGCTTTATTACTTGCTTTTCAAAATTGGTTTCCAGCATCTCACGAGCTAATAGCAACAAATGTGTGATTGTAATGTTCACTCTGTCAGGAGACATGGGGTTATTGCGGAAGTGGCCACATACCCATTGCCCACACAATAACTGTTACTTCGAAACAAGTGAATTGCTTAACTAAACATCTATTGATTGTAAGTCATCAGGGACCAATATTAAGACCACCAGCATCCAAGGAAGATTAAATTCTGGTTACATATACAGACGTATTTTGTCAATATTTGGGTCAAGGAGGCCCATTCCTCTCTGGTCTACAAGTCCAAATCTAGGGTGGGTTAGAAGCAGTAGAACCTTGCTGGGGTGACCAGTGCATGACCAACTTGGTACCATCCACTTCTTAAAAGACAGGTGTCAAAATCGGGGGCAGAAAAAAAAAAAGAGTCATGGAAATCCCTTCATCCTCACACCCCTCTCCCCCTGCTCCTATACTAGCAGAAATTGATCAAATCTGAAGGTGAATTTGGCATCATAACTTTTGCCTCAGGGCACCAGAAATTCTACACTATTCTTAGGCCTGAGTTGACTCCAATCTTGAACTGAATGTCCTCTACTCTCTCTTCTGCCTCTCGTGATTGGCTAAGCTTCAGTTGGGCAAATAGTTTTGTCAACAGCCCTCACTCTCTTTGTATGCTCAGATCTTTGTTTGGAGGTTGTTACGAAAACAAGAGCCTCTGGATGAAGGCATTCATGATTCTCCTGAAGTTGTGTTTGCCACCTACACTAATGATCTTGGAATGGTCTACTTTGATGGTTTCTCCTCAGACGTCTCCTGGTTGATTACCCAGCTATACTAGATGGTGTGGGCAACCCCTTTCACTTTAAGCCCCACATTTGATTTCAGTTCCATTATTCTCTCCTGGTATTCCTTCTACTGTTTTGACCTGCCTTTGTCCTTCTGCCTCTGAATCTTTTTCTAACTATTCCTTAACTGTTAGTGTTTACGGTAGCACTGTCTGTCCCTGGTTTTATTCTCACACCAGTAATTTCAGCTGTTACCTATATCTTGACATTACCTATAACATCAGCTCCACCCTTGATCTTTTACCTGAGTTTTAGTCCTTTGTTTCCAACTACCTACTAAAGATTTTTACATGGATGTCCTATTCGCACCTAAAAAGCATGTTTGAAATTGAACTCATGATTTTTTCCTTCCCTTGTAATTTTCTTCTTGCATTCTTTATCTTGTTGAGTGGCTACTGCAGCCACTCAGATAAATTAGAAATGTCATTCTCCATCCTTTCTTATTCCTCACACCTAATATGTTACTGAAGTCATGTGCATTCTATTCTAAAATACCTCTGAAATCTACCTTTTCTCCATGACCACGCCATCATTAGGTGGTCATTCATTTTCCATTTGGATTATTACAAAAGTACTGACCTTAAAATTTTTCTTTCATTGGACTTCTATGGTTATGTCTTTGAAATATAATGTGATTGTATTACTCTTATGGTATGGGAAACCTGAAATAACTCCTTATTGCCTACCAGATAAAGTCTTCAGGGGCACTCAAGGCCAATACAGTACTCACGGTTACTCTTCAGTAACTCTTGGTTACTGAATACATGGTTACTCTTATACTCCCAGCGTGTAAGCTATGCTCTCCCAAAACTGTGTTATCCAACCTTATGAGAACACATCATGTCCTTTTATAGCTCTGTGTCTTTGCTCATGTTGTATCTTTTGCCTGGGATGCTTTTCCCACCATTTTTTGTAGAAAAATTTCATCTTTACGCATTCGGCTCAAATTTGACTTCTTTGGTAAATGTGTCCCCGAGGCCACTACGGAGAATTATTTTTTCTTCTTCTGTGCTGATTACACACAGGCCTCATTCTCCACTGGACTATGTACTCCTCAAGGGTACATCATGCTGCCTAGAAGAGTTTTTCCAACTGAATCGTGCCTAGCTGGGGATGCAGGAAATTGGACCTGGGTTGTAATTCTCTCTTTTTTTTTTATCTTCTTAATCACACAACCTTATATACAGCAAGCATCCAATTTTATTGAATTAAGCAGCGTAACATATCCCAAATCTGGGGAAGAATCCCATCAGTCATTAGGTGTTTCCTACCTTTTTCTTTGTTCCCATGTGGTCACAGGATTTGTGGTGTTTTAAAACAGTTGTGTCCTACTCCAGGTAGAGCTCTATTTTAGAGTAATATCTGAGAATTAGAGGTGGTGAAATTCTTTGAACAATAATTTCAAATTAGTGTAAGTGGGAGAAGAAAGGCTGAACCTCAGGGACAAGTGAAACATACTTGATGTCCTCCTAGAATACTGCTTACTTATCACATTGTTTTTGAAATCTGTGTGTGTCTTTCTGCCCCTCAAGATTCTGGATTTCCCTGAGAGTGGAAAATACATAAACAGTCTAATTAATCCTGTGTTCCCACATCTGCCCCTATTCTAGCACTTGGCAGGTATCCTATTAATAGTAATAATAACTGCCTGTTGAGTATTTATTATGTGCTAAGCACTGTACAAACATCAAATCTTCCCTTTATAGATAAGGAAGACTTAAAGATAGTAAGTGGTTTTTCCAAAGGGCACATCACTGGTCAGTGAGGTAGCCTGGATGAAATCTAGCTGTGTTCACTCCAAAAGGGTTAGAACAAAGGGAAGAAGCATGTGCTGTTAGAGAAATGGAAGCCAAATGAAGTCTGGAGTAGGTGACAATGGTTTCTATGGGATAAATGTTAAGACAAAGGAAAGGACTAGAACAGATTGCAGATAGGAAGGGATATGGGGAGCAAGAAAAGCATAGGAAAAGTCCTGGAGGCCAAAATTATTAAAGGCCTGTCCTGGAGCCTTCTTAGTTGTCCTAACTTGTCTGATGTAGCAAAGAGGTTAAGACAGGGCTTCGGAGCCAGACTGCTTGGGTGTGAATCCCTGGTTTTTCACTCCTCATTTCTGTGGACTTGGGCAAGATCCTTAACTCCTCAAAGTCTCAGTTTCCTTCTCTGTGCAATGGGAGTAACAGGAGTTGTTCACTTCAGGGTTGTGATCAAGATTAGATCGTTTAATCTGTGCAAAGTGCTTGGCACACAGTAAATTCTTTGGAGATGTTTAGCTGATGTTGCTGTTATAATTATTATTATTAGAAGAAAAGACTACATAGATGAATACAATTGATTCTTGTATCTTAGCCTTACAGGGGTGCCATGGGATACTTTAAATTTGAGAGAAACAGGTAACACGAAGTCTGTTGGATACCACACAAATGATTAGTTCAAGGTAGCGCATATCTTCACATTAGATCGCACTGCATTCCTTCTGATGGTGTCATAGCTTTGCAAAGCTGAGTTATCAGCAATTACTGTGATGAGAAGGAAGTCTCATGTAAAAATTAATGCAGAAGAGAAAAGAGGGTGGTGTTATCCAATCTTATTCCAAGAGCTGAGAAGTTATGCATTGCTCAACAGGAACACATGTATGTATCCCATTAGAAAGCAGTTGTGATTATTTTAGAATGAAAGAAAAATATTACTATGTTATTTTTTCCTCCAATTTCTTTGTATTTTTTTCAAATGGCTGCTATGTTGTTAGGATAAGTATTAAGCTGTTCGGACCTAAGTAGTTAATAAACAAAGTTATTGGGCATTTCTTTTTTCTTAGAGGCACTGCGAAAGGATCACTGAGCTGCCCAAGGAACTGTGCATGGAAAAAATTTGAGAAGCTTTGGAGTAGATAATGAATAAAGATACAATGAGAATGTGTATTCAGACTAAAAAGAAAAGGGTTCTGACTCCCGTTCAGGTAGAGGAGACTTTCTGGCTGAGTCGAAAGCTAACGATACATAGCAATAATAATCACGTAGGTTGGGTCAATACTGAAAAAGGCTGACTTCATTTATTTTATATTGAGATGCCACTTAGTTGGAGTTTAGGCAGATAATGATGTCCAGGCTTATCTGCAAAGCCATTGCAGCTCTCTACATAACATACTTGTTATGAGTACTCTTTGACTTATTAAAATATTACCAAATAATCAGCTAATCCTCTAATCCCTAATCCCAGTTACAAGTACTTTCCTGTCTTATTAGTGGAATTAATGGATTGTTTGGAGTCACTTTTATTTCACTTTTCTTGGCACTTTTTCCCCCTCTCATTCTGTCTACAGAGCCCTGCTATAATAACTTCATTATCCAGCTCTTCTGAAACCTGTCTGCTGGTTTAGAGGAAACAGCTCTGTGAACAGGGGGAGTAGTTTTCGAGTTGTCTCATAAAACCGTGATATTAACAATCACAAGTAGGACGTCAGCCCAGAACTCTGGGCTTGGTTAGTGCAGGGCTCAGCGAAGGGTTGCTTAGCTTTGGAGGCTGGACTCGGTGCTATCCCCTGCTGAGAGCCATAAGTTACTGGTTGCTTGTTCTAGGAGAGTAATCAGTATTGTTGTTTAGCGATTGTGCTGTTAAAATTCAGCTCCACTATGTCTGACAGTATTTATCTAAAATACTTTCCCTGGTGCGTGTTCAAGTTCCAGTAAACCGTGTCTTATTGTGCGACCTTTTCATTTTCCAGTGAAAAGGGATCAGCTCGTCAGATAAAAGCTACAAGCCAGAGTACAGGAAAAATGCGTGCTCAGAAAATCCAAGCATGATTGAAAACAAGATGTGTTAAATCAATGCGGTTTATCGCCTGCCTATTCCCGGCAATTGCTGTTCTAAGCTCATTCTGAACACACACTGGATGATAAAAGTACGGTGTCAAGCACTCGCTGGGGTGGGAAAGCAAAGAAACATGTTTATCAGACAGGCTGGGTGATTTTACCCCCTCGATAACAGTTATTGTCAAAACTCTTTGGGAAGAAATCTGAAGAACAATTATAGAAGGAATATTACTCTTGTTATATCAGGAGATATGCCAGTCGGGAAGAAAATCATGGGTTTATCCTTAAATGCTAAGAAAGACAGACCGTGTTGGCTTTCAGTTCTTAAACACCGTCATCTATTACACAGCGAAAATCATCCTTCTCTTCTAGTTCAAATGAGCGAATCTGGCTTTGAGACCTAATCATAAATGATCCATTTTTTTTTTAATTCTAAAGTAGAAAGATTGAAAGGCCAGAAAAAAAAAAAAAAACCATGAAGATCTTTAAGCTTCTGCTTGCTTGAGGGAATTATTTTAGTCTTAAACTTGTATCAAATTTGGAAATCTAAATTAAGGCTCCTGAAAGGCCAAGCTGTTCAGAGCACATGGTATGCAATCACAGGGACAACTTTTCTCATCAACTTTATTACAATTAGAGAGCAGTACAGTTTTCCCTAATTATTGTACGTTCACCTACTTCCCGTTTTAGATAGAGTGTAAGCCTCCAGGGCAAGAAAGGGGTCTGTTTATGAGGAGATGCTCTACTTCTGCTGGTGGCTTCTCACCAAAGATCATCTAGAAAATACCAACCGGTTGTGACAGAAAATAAGTGGGGTTAATGTACCTCAACAGTGTTCTGTGTTCTCTTTTCCCCCAAAGACAAATCAACCTTTGAGAGCCCAACTCAAACCTGACAGAAAACAGTTTCTTGATCACTTGTGGGGAAAGTTTAAAATACCGGGGTGGCCTCCCCCCAGAAGGTCTGTGCTTGTTGACGGTGAGCTTTAAGGAAAGAAGTCAGGCTGAATGACTTGTGCACCCGCACGAAGTCAGGAGTCTGGGCACCGGAATTCTTCCTCAGGGTGGGTTTCTGTTTCACAGATACTTAGTGAAGAAGAAGCCATCGAAATCGATGTGTGAGCAGAACTTGTCAATAGGTTGCAAACTGGGATTCATCAGTATTAAAATAAAGTGGTCCTGGGGCGCCTGGGTGGCTCAGTGGGTTAAAGCCTCTGCCTTCAGCTCAGGTCATGATCTCAGGGTCCTGGGATCCAGCCCCACATGGGGCTCTCTGCTCAGCAGGGAGCCTGCTTCCCACTCTCTCTCTGCCTGCCTCTCCGCCTACTTGTGATCTCTCTCTCTCTGTCAAATAAATAAATAAAAATCTTTAAAAAAATTAATAAATAAAGTGGCCCTTCTGGAAGAGTAAGGGAAGCAGTGAGGCTTTTGTTCTGATTGATACAGCCAGCACTGCCTGTGCCTCAGTTTCTCACCTTAGAACTGGGAGTAATGATTTTTGACTTGTGTGTGACGCCATATTGAAGGAATCACTGAGCTAATGTCTATTAAGCACTTGCTATTACTGGGAAAAGGGTCTTATATGACCTCAAGGTAGGTTTAAAATGACACCTCAACAACTAATCATTATGGTCGTTAACATCTATGAAAAATCTTCAGGGGTCCTTATAACTTAGAGAATACATGAGGTTAAGGATGAGAAAATCTTAAAAATTAGTTGTAACCTGTCAAAGTGTAAGTTGGTGTACGTTTGGTAGAGGATATTTAGGAAGTATATGTATCAAAGGACTTGAAATGTGCATATTCTTTTATGCAGGAATTTCTCCCGAGTGTTGTTCATTATAGCACTTCTTAAATCAGTGAAAATTTGGGGGGGGAAATGCATACATCCCCATTAACAGGGGATTTGTTACAGAAATTATGGCCATCTATATAATGCAATATATTACAACCCTTAAAAAGAATGAGGTGGATATAAATATGTATAGAACCTATATTTATATAAAACAGTATTGTGAAAAATGTCTGAAAGCATATATACTAATATAAATAATGACTATATATAAATAGGGCTTCTTTTGTATTTTTTTATACGATAAGAATGTATTTGTTTTAGATGTAGAGAAACAGTAAAGCTGTTTCCATTTTAAAAAACAAAAGCAAGTCACTCTTAACTCTTTCTTCCTGCTCTTGATTGTTTTGCTTCTGGAAGAGTTATTAGTTTCCACATGTACACAGGTTCTTTGCATTCCAGCTGACAGGCCTCAGGGCCTTCGATCTCTTTCTCCCAAGAGCCCCCCCCCCCACCCCCCCCACCCCGCTCCAACATCCGGGGCTTGGATCCTGATCCTCTTTCCAGCTCACTTTCTCTCTTCCCTCTGAACCCTGCATGCTCCCCCAGCTCCACTCCTTGTAAAGAGGACTTAGTCTGTACACAGGCCACCTAGTACCTCTGAATGCACCTTCGGTAGAGAGAGGTAGTCATTCCTTCACTTGATTTTTGAATCTCAAAGTGGCTGCCACACATCCAGAAGTTTGAAGACGACAAATAAGAAGTCACGGTATGTTCAAATCCAGGTTAGAAATTTTCCTTTGGCTCCTGTGTTGGTAAATTGTGCCCTTGTTGGCTTCATTCTGACACCCTTGTGGTCCAGTGACAGCTTTCTGCAGTCCAGCGAGCCTCTTCCCAAACCTCCCGTGAGCCTCCCCGGCTCCTGAGGCGGGGCGCTTGGCTGTGCAAGCATTTCACATGGAAAGTAGGGCTCCGCTTGCAAGGGGTTTGGTTCTAGGTTTCTTGGGGAGTGCATCCCTTCCGCAGAAGAGATGACCAGAATACCGTCCACGTGCTAGGTATCTAGGAAGATAATGAAATAGCCAAGTAGCTGGAAATGCAACAAATTTCTTCATTAACTATATTTCTGGCTCTTGTTTAGGTTTGTGGTTGATTTTTCGGCTTATATATTTTAAAGTCAGTCTTAAAGATAGGTTTGTGAAGATAACTTGCTGTTTTATTGTTTACCTCTGGTTGTTAATTTAGTGACTGAGGGAAAAATGGGGCCATTATGGAACAAAAAGGCTCGCCTAACACATATGTAATAACTCTCATGCCCAGAACGGATCTGCCTGGAAGGGAAATGCTCTGCTGTTACTCCTTTAGTTCAAATCTAGAGTAGTCACCAGGGAAGCTTGGAGACCCAGGTGCTGGTTTTATCATTGCTTCTGCTATGAGGTTTTATTTATTACTTGGCATAGAGTCTAGATATTTGTTTGGACATTAAATGGCAATAGAATATAAATATTACCTTCCTAATATCTGCATTTCTTTTTATTTCCAGTCAAAATGACATCATGTCACACAACCATTAAAAAAAGGAAATTAAAACCCCAGAAATATGTTAAAGCGCTGCAGCGAGTCGCTGAGCTATAAAAGCAGGGGAACTCTGCGCACTAACATTGGAATGGCACCGAAGGCGCTTTTCCGGTGCTGTTTGCAAACGCAGCTCTCCAGCCCCTCGTTTCCATTGTTTCCAGGAATACAGATTCGAGAAGTTAAGGAGGATGGTGGAGTGATTTCTCTGAAAAAGAAACTCTGAAAAGAGAAAAATCAGTTTTCATAACTGAGAATGCATCCTTCTTGACATGATTTTAATTTGCAAATAAATCCCCTTAAAGAGAATTTCCTTATTTGATGTGTTTGTGAAGTGGATTAAGAAAAAAAAAAAAGACTAAAGGCATGAAAAGGCCACAAACAGCGTATATATTTAGTTAGGATTTACTCATTCCCAGATGTTTCGAATGGATTTTGTAGTCTTGTCATTAGTATTAGTGCATAAAATCGAGTTGTATTATTTTAGTTGTTCTTTGCATGTAGCATTTCATGCTGTGTGAACATGTGGACACTGTAAACAATAGTTTTGTATAACCAGAGATGTTCTGTCTGGACCAGGAACTCAGTTGAAGCCCGAAGAAGGGCTCTGCTTAGATTGGTTCTGCATAGAAAGTTACTGGTTTCCTTTAGGGGAATCTGAGATTGTGAGATTGGGAAGGTACCCAAAGCCATTGATAAGCAGTTCCAACACAAGGCCGGATGTGGGGGCTTGATTTTTTTTTAAGATTTATTTATTTTAGAGAGAGCGCACACGCAAGTGTGCATGCGAGGGCATGGGGGAGGAGGGAAGGGAGAGGGACAGAGGGAGAGGAACATTCTCTCAGAGGGAGAGAGCAGACACCTGGCTGAGCGTGGAGCCCGGTGTGGGGCTCAATCTCAGGGTCCTGAGATCATGACTTAAGCAGAGATCAAGAGTCGGACACTTAACCGACTGAGCCACCCAGGCGCCCCTGATTTTTTTTAATCATTTAATTAACTTCTACTCTTTGAAAAGTAATAACTCTGATGCCCCTGATATGCCAACCCCATGCATATATCATATGCTTTCTACCAACCTCCACTCCCCAGTAACATACCATAGCTCTGAGTGAGAGGACTCTTCTACAATCTCAGCTGACACATCCACCCTGCAAGCTTGCTTTCCTGTGTAGAAGCATTTGCTCCTGCTTTCTGTGCATTTATAAGAAAGTTCCAGACTTACTGTTGTAGCATATGTACACAGCTCCATAGGGTCCTACTGAACTTACTGAGCTAACATGTATCTATCTCCAAGTTTAAACAGGACAGTGGAAAACCACTTGAATTCACACGTCTGTGGTCCCTCAATAGTCTGATTGCCCTTAAATCCATGTGTCCTGTGACGTGTAGCGTGACCCCAGTGAAGGCTTCCTACGGAACGGGAGCAGAGGCGGGGACCCACCATCTGAGCCTCAGGAGGGGAAGAGGGTGCACTTCTGAAGGGAGGGAAGCTGCGTTCCGACTCTGCAGGGTAGATCACCCCTCTTTCGGGGTTGGATTACATACACCTTTCAGGAAGTTTCTTTTCCAGGGCTTTTGGTGTTGCGACACCAAACAGTTAATTCCTACGAATGCCGTCTGGACGCATGGTTAGCCCTGAACCTGATGACTGAATCGGTGGATCTTGTGGAACTTTTCAAATGCCTACATTTCTCCCATTCTATTCTGATGATTTAAAAATTGGGCTTTTTTAATCATGGGATTACAGATTTTCCTAAATCTCTGAGCTTCCCTTATTCTGCTACTGTCCCTGCCTGGTTTAGGATGACACCCTCCGCAGCCCTTTTCAGAGACTGTGGACTAGGTGTTTGGAAGCAGAGTCACATAATGCTCTCTCATCCTTGCATTCCTTTTGCAGTTTATAGCTTCATCTGTTTTTCCTTTTTCAACCTAAGATGCTCATGCTTCTTTATTTGTGGTTAATTATGCTCAATTAAGTTTTTTTTTCTTTCTTTCTTTCTCTACTAGATTCTCAGAATTGTCCCGAGTTTTAGGGGGCGAAATTGATTACTCCCATTTCTACTGGTGCCCCCTGAGCCCTGCGCTTGAATACAATGAGGTCACTTTGTTGAAGGATTAACTTTATATTACATTCTTGCAGAGTAGACGTATGTCCCTAAGGTACGACTACCCCCACTGATGAAATAAATATACCATTCTTTATGATTCCTCCTCGTTACCCTCTCTGTTGATTTTCAGAGAGTTTATGAATAGTCACATATTTATACAACTGGCCAAAAGTATACTACTTATTTTTCTTATGGTCTGTAATAACCTATTCAAGGTTATTAAAGGGTATATAGACCCCTTTTAAGGCACAGTTTCTTATGTCATTACTTTATACAAGGAGGTCAAATTCCATCTCAGCAACAATCTGTCGCTCTTAACCTTTTTCTCCGATTATAAAAGTAATACATGTTCATTGTGGAAAACTCGGAGAATGTACAGCACAAAGAGAAGGAAGAAAAGCACTTTAAGATCTACTTTTTTAGAAGTAACTACTGTTAGGCAGTTTATACAGACATTTTTAAATTCTATGTATGTTCAATTTTTTAAAAAGTAACCATGTTGTACATACGCTCCTGTAATCTGTTTGTTAGCCTAGCACTATTTTAGATGTCAGTAACTATTTATTTTCCTATAGCATTGCTTTTGAGGACTGTATCATATTCCATTCCACAGATATGCCGTGACTTAACCATCCTGCTCCCTAGACATTTAATCTGTTTTTGGTTGTTTTGTTTTTTGTTTTTAAGTAACAGTCTTTATCAGATGGACCCTCTCACTCAGGAAACCGTTTTTTGTCTTACTATCTGAAATATTTCCCCTCCCGTAGTATACTTCCATGGAGTGGATGCTTATTTTCCTTTGAATAATGGGTTTAATATATCTAACTTAATTACTCTTTGTGGCAGGAGAAGTCATTCTGCTTTTAGCTCTTTAGCTGTTCGTTCCATATGATATTTGACTTGGTTCTTTTAGTTGGAGATATTAAATGTTTGTCATTCTGCTGTGAGTTGGCTGGATGGACAGAGAAACACATCCTCCCCTCGTACGTTAGACAGTCATTCATTTAACCACCACAGGTTTCTTGACACAGGAGGAATTAATTCATTATGCAAACAGCTTAAGGAGCAGGTCAACAATTCAAGTTTTATTGGCGACTTAGACAGAAAAATAAAACCAAGAATTAGAATTTTCAGGATGCTGAATTATGTCTCCAGATAGTAAAATGATACATTTAATTGTCTAAAGCTATTTTCATGGTTAAACATCTTTGATGGCAATTAGTATTATGGGTGGGGAGGGATGTGATATACAACTTAAACCTAGGTGCTCATTCCTGTCCCTTTCCTGCATTTCTTGATTAAATGCTGTGGATTTTATGAGTAACAGCTTCCCTGCATAAGGAGTTCTATGGCTTTTTCTCTACATGTCTAGTTTGTAAAAAGCATTCTTCTCAAGGGTTTAGAAAGTAATTCATGAAATGGGAGGAATAATAAATATTGTGCCTTAACTCATATACTAGTATAGAGAGATTTGGTACACCTGGGTATAATTTTAGTTAATTTCCACAAGAGACAGGTTGAAAGTTTACTGTTTGGGAGCGGGGGAAGGGGGAAGAAGATGGCTAAATCTCACATTTGCAAAAATGATTACATTGTCTTAAATGAAAATGCTACTCTATTAACAACTTCAATAAGCATTGCATTTGGGAAAAAATCTTTTCAATAAAAAGTTACCTGAAGTTCACTCCAACTTAAAATATACAAGTGAGGAAAAAGTATTTATTCTGATTTATGTGTCTTTTGGAGGTGTAATTATTGGCTTTTTACTCACCTATGTAAAACAATGTACTTTTGTAAATGGATTTCTGGCCACTTTAAGCAGCTTTTTTTTTTTTTTTTTTGCCTTTTTTTTCGTTACATAAAAAGTAAGCACTGTCAATCAAGGAATTTTAAGGTTTATTTCCTCTTTAGAAATGATTGATAGCCTTTTAGATTTACAAGTTGACAAGTTAAAGGGTTCTATTGGTATAATTATGTACTAAATTCACAGTCTTTCAATTTAAATGTCCTTTTAAAACCACAAGATTATCATACCTGTATTTTGAAAAGTGGGCCAGTCAGTTTGGGTTGGTATACAAATTGCTTCCATTAGCCTTGGGACCTATTTGAATTTAATACAGTTTTTTAAAGTTAGTAGTAGTATGAATCTTACTTTTAAAATTTAGGTTAATGGAAATGCATTTTAAGTAAAGCGTGTGGCAACTTATTTTCTAATGTATAGCTAAATGTCAGAACTACAAAGACTGTCTTTTTACTCAGTATGGGAGAAAATATGTGGTTGAAAACGTTAGTTACACTAAAAAAGAAAAGAAGAAAAATACCCACCCACCCACTTATTACTTAAAGGATAAGGGGGATGTGGGTAGAGAACAGATCTGCTCTCTTTTCCTGGTCAGCTGAAGAAGGCTGAAGATATTTCATATCTCAGGAAGAAATTTTGAAAATTTCCAGAGTCCACTTTGTATCACATTTAATTTAAGGCTGCTTTCAAGAGAGTGTGGACAGTATGGGTACAATAAGGCCCAATGTCTCCACATATTATTACAGGTTTGCTCTTCTTCTAGTCTTTTTAAGAATTTTTCTTGGAGACCCAGCTGCTTTAAGCTAGTGCTCCACAGAGGCTAGTCTTCTTCCTGAAATAATATTGATATTGGTGAATGAGGCTGTCATCTTAGATGTGAGGGTGTTGTATCAAGGGCATTTTCAACACCTATCACCTTGCAGACTCTATCCAAGGGTAGAATTGGCTTTCTATGCTGAGAAGATCCCATCTCCCTGCCTCTCACCACATTCTCGCAGGCTTCATTGCCACAGAGGCACTGAGATGTATCTGCTGAGGTCTACTAGAGATTTTTCAGTTAAGCAAGTACTTGTCCCTCTCCTGCTATTTATAATCTATGGCTACCCTCAGACAAGCCCTTGAGGGTTTTTTTTTTTAAAGATCTTTTATTTATTTATTTGACAGAAAGAGAGAGATCACAAGTAGGCAGAGAGGCAGAGAGAGAGAGAGGGGGGAGCAGGCTCCCCACTGAGCAGAGAGCCCGATGCGGGGCTCGATCCCAGGACCCTGAGATCATGACCTGAGCCGAAGGCAGAGGCTTAACCCACTGAGCCACCCAGGTGCCCCAGCCCTTGAGTGTTTTGACCCGAGCTGCTAACTAGTGAATCCTAAAACTCCCTATCAAATGCCATTTTACTTTCTATTTTTGACTATATAAGGAATATAGAATTTGGCCAGAAAAACAGAGTTTGGGACCTGCTATTAATGTTCTTTTGAGCGAGTCACTGCCGACCATGGTAAATGGCAGAAGTAGATGGTGGAAATGTTCAGCAGATAAATTATGCATCTGATCATCTTGATCTAATTCAAAAGTATAAATTCAACTTTGGACTTGCACTTATTTCCATACCATCAGTGTTATGATCTGCTTTATTTCCTGAGATTGTTCTAACGATGTGACTTCTTCATTGCAGCGCTCAATGAACCCACCATCGATTATGGTTTCCAGAGGTTACAGAAGGTCATTCCTCGGCACCCTGGTGACCCTGAGCGTTTGCCAAAGGTCAGGATACCTCTTTTTTGGGTTATGGTCTCTGGACACTTGGGTTTAGGTGATTAGCAAAAAACTTCACTATTCATAAAAATTAGTTCAGAGATAAAAAAAAACTCAATATTTGTGGGCTTTGTGTGCTTGGCGTACTATAAGGTAAACAATACCAAAAGTAGCAAGCATTTATGTGCCAGGTAGTGTTATACTGATTTTTACCTATATGATGTTATTTCTTCCTTTCAAAACCCTCTGAGTTTGGTACTGTTACCTCTATTTTGGAGAAGAAAATAATCAAGCAAAGAGAGGTTAAATCATTTGCCCAAGATCACATAGCATGTAAATTGCTAAACTGAGATTCAAACCTATACAGCCTGGCTCCAAAGTCCAGGTTATTAGTCCCTGCCTCACACCAACTCTCAAGAGGAAAAACACTGCCTTCCTACCTATGTGGGGATTAACACTTATCCCCGGTGCAGCTAGAGCTCAAAAGAAACATATGGGCAGATCTTGCAACAGGTCAAATAAGGCAGAGCCTCTTAACCACCAGAGGCATCGTACTTAACTGGAAATATGGTACAAACATGTGAGAAATTAAACAAAAATTCAGGACCGAGTAATACATGTCATGTAGCAATACGTTGTTAGTTGCCAACACAGAAAGTAGGAAGGTCACATGTATTGGCTTCTATCCTGTACCTGTTGGCAGTGTTAGCCGTGCTCCCATCTCTGTATCGAGGACCGTGGGCCTTGTAGCAGAGAGATCGCCATACACAACTATTGATAATGGGAAGTAATAGGTACATTTAAAGTAGAACCAAAGTTCTGCAAGGACTCAGAGTAGAGAACAGTTAAATACTAAAGAAGTTCAAAGTACAGAATTAGTGGAACTACCATTCACCATTTCCTGACAGTAAAATGAAGTTTCATTTACTACACAAATGAAAACTATTATAAATTAAATGAGTAGATGAAGGGGGCTCTCCTTGCCAGAGTAAGGCCAGAGATATGTCCTTTCTAGGTCTGTTTCTCCTTGTAACACACTTATAAAAATGAAGCTGGCGTCCTTCCTAGCTCAGCAGACTTCTTTGGGGGATCAGTTTATCGTCGCATCCTCCTGCATGCCTGGTGCGCTGTGCAGCAAAGCCACCCGTCAATCAACAGGCCTTGCCCAGGAGAAAGGTGTCCCCCCAACTGATGTGCAGACGAGAGGAGCCAGTGGGGGGGGGACACTACCCCACTGAAGAGAGGTGCAGTGACCAGCAAGAAGGGCTCTTCTCTGCCCACACTGGGGGCAAGAACCACACAGCCTTCAGTCTCAGCCTCCGCTTCCCAGCACAGCCCAGCGCTGTTCCCCTCAGTAAAAACTCACTGCAGAGGAAGAAGTCATATGTGTTGGTCGGTTCGTATCCTTGTCTTTGAAGCAGGCCTCCATCTTACACATCCTTCTCTTTCACCCTCACTTACTCTTGGTGAGCAATTAAATCATCTAACAGTAATAGTGAACAGCAGTCTCTGTCTGGAGTGAAGATGTGCCTTGGAGAGATTGACGTTTAAGTTCCTCCGTCTAGCAAGAACCTAGCTCCCAGGCATTTCCTGTGGGACTATAATTGGTCATTTTATAGCACAGTGATGTAAATGATGTTATGTGCCCCAACCGGTCAGTGCCTTAGGTGTCTCAGTGGTAGAAAGAAGGCATGGCCGTGGTGCCAGATTTTTCTTATTTTTCCACTTGAGGACAGTCTTCACTTTACATTTGACATTTTGATGTCTCTAGAATCTGCTAAAGGGACTGGCGAGTCAGATTAGCAGGGGCAGGACTCAGAGCAAGGACACTTATTAGCGATGCAACTGGGGTCAGAATTCATTGTTGTTGTTGTTGTTGTTTTCTCCAAAACTCTTTACCTGTTCGTGCCTCAGTTTCCTTCTCTACCAAATGGAGATGGGAATATTTTCTACCTTTCTGATTGCTATTTTAACCACTTATTGAGCACTCAACAAAAGGTAGCTACGATTATTTGCCAGTTGAGTAAGAGTGGCATTCTTGCTTCCGAGGGCTCTTCCATCCAATCTCTGCAGAGCAGGAGATCTAATCCTGGTGAGCAGTTGCATGGGTGATTTATCTTCTGTGCCTCAGTTTCTTCATCTATAAAGTGGGGACAATAATCGTGCTGACTTCACGGAGATCACATAAGGATACAAAGAGGTAATCCTGCGGTGCCCTCCAGCACAGCTCTCTGGCTCACCATTGCCTCTCAGGGAATATTGATCAAAAAACAGAAGGTAAATCTGGTTTAAAGACTGAGGTCTAAAGAAGTCAGGAAGTACTTTTCTTATTCATAAAGAAGAGAAATAGGCACATAGGACTGCATTTTGTGTACTTTCAAAAACACTTTTCCAGTCGCACATCCCGTTCAGCAATGTTGAGCCAACAGCTCGGGCATGTGTCACTCCATCCCCGGTGGCCTGATGGTGGAATTCCCAGCCCTCTTTTCCTGGGTTTGGGAGGAGTCCTCAGGACACAATGGATTTGTGTGTTAAGGAAACCCTCCGCAGCCTGCATCTAGCCACCGAACTGTGCAAGGGCTCTGGCTGGAGCCCGGCCCAGGAAGCTCTCTGTGTGACTCACAGCAGAGGGGCTGTCCTCCTGGCTCCGAACGTGAAGGTGGAGTGAGGGTTCAAGGGCAGGGTCAGGAAGTGGCGGATGGAGCCAGCTTGAGATATTCCTGTGCGCTTGGGAGATTTATACTCCTGCTGTCCATTGTTAGGGGGATAAAAATGGGCTCCGCCTTTCTTAGAATCATGGTCAGTGTTTGTCAAACACGAGTGTTTCAATGAGCCATGGACCACACACCTTAAAAAACAAACTGCACTTTATTAAACCCATGTGTTTGTGAATAGACAAAGCTAGATTCATACAACCACCCACATATTCTGTCAAAGGAAACTGCTCCAAAGACCAAGCAGACAGCTTTCCATAATAATATGCCTTTGTATACTGGCTTGTGCTTTTTCAAAGAACTTGTACATGCTTTGTTTTATTGGAGCCCGTCTTCGGAGAGAAGTCCGGAGAGCAGACATCCTTCCCATTTACCAAATGAGAAAACAGGAGCAAGCTGAATCTTTCTCCGTAAATCATTTTGTCCCTGAAAGTCCCCATTAGTGACGGTGGCCGTATGCACAAATTTCAAATACTGTAATATCCTAAGCCCAGGTGTTTTTTGGTTTCCTTTTTCCGATACACAGGGAGGAGGGTGGGCTAAGATTTTAAATGGAAGCATTCTGTTCTGTTTCATACAGACTCGCCTCCCTCTCTGGATCCTGGCAGGAGGGAGAGGAATGTGTGACTGACTCTGGGGTGAAGGTTGACTCTGTGGATGGTGTAGAAGTGAGGGGGTGGGGACTGCGGTCAGTCAGAGACTGTGAGATGCCGGTGTGCACAATGCAATCCAGAGACACTGAGCCAGGAATTCTCCCTGTTTTGAAGGCCGGAGGTGTCTCCATCCCTTTCCAGTTTATTGCAAGTCGTCTTCCTGAGTGGTCAGCGAGCATGAGCACAAAGGCGGGGAGAGCGGGCAGCACCTCGCCGGCATCGCGCGTGTTGGCCGTGAGCCCCAGGGAGGAGGTAACGTTATTTCGTGCCTCCGGGGTGCCCAGCACTACTTTGTCAAGGTGTTCAAAGAGTACAGAGCCCGAGAGAGAGAGCTTTCCCACTCAGACAGACGTGGAGTTGGAAAACCAGATTCACCGCTCTGGGCGGTGACTCAAGCCTCTCCAGCCTGTTTCTCCTGCTCGCTGTGGCTCCGCAGAACTGCTGTCAGGCATTAGGAGAGAGTTTCTGCAAAGGGGCCCCTCTGGCATCTAGTATGACTTCAGCACATAGAGGCTCCAGTCCCTGCAAGGTGGGTCCTCCCCATTCCAGGGGAGTCTGAGTTCCAGAGGGCCTGTGGCTTGCTGCGGCCTCACGGCCAGCCAGGGGGAAAACGAAGACGTGAGTCCTCGGGCTTGACCGCCTCATGGTTACCGCTGTGCCCTATGCCCACTTTGCCTTCAGATCTGGAAAGCCAAATAATTCCGTCTGGAGGTGACTGTCTCCTCTCCCCTGCCCCTCGCCTACACCTCACCCATCCTACTTAAACTCTTGCCCGCTTTCTCTCATACCCCCACTGAGAGGGGCTGGCATGGGGACCTCCATGGGGCAAATGGTTTTTGCTGCAAGAACCAGTCCCTCTTTTAGAGAAAATAAAGCAGTTTGAGAAAAGTAACAAAGGCAGCGTTTGTGTATTTTGCTTTATGGAGCTGAAAATATCTGGTAAATTGATCCAGTGGGAGTAATAAATACACATTACTTTATCTTGTTCTTCATGTCCTATACCCCTGAGCCTTGATAGAACAACACCACTTAATAGACTTAAAAAAGAGTAATTACACTCATTGGTTGTGTGATTTTTCAGCCCTCCCAGCCCTGCCTGACCTTCTAATTTAGCTCACCGTGTCTAACTAATGCATTTATATTCATCTTTTATGAAGCATGTATAGTACAGAATTGACTTTAGAGCCTTTCTCAAGCTGTCCTCCCAGGTCTCCAATCTGGTTAGTAGTAAGGGGAGGGGGGAGCTTTCCATCTCTATACGTTCACATGTATAGATAACGCATACACGTGGCTCACGGCATTTTTTTTATCCTTTATGAAACATAACAAAAAGTATTTATTACATTTTTACTTTAAAGCTTTTATACATTCTAGCATTATTTACAGCTAAACATGCAGGCAAAAGATGTGAGTGTTTTTAAAATGATTACTGCTAATGTTTCTGCTTGTCAGAAGTGCTTAAATTTTCCTGCACTTTGTCTAAAAACTTAGTACTGTTGCCTTTTAAGAACAACACATTTAAAAGACCTTGCAAGTCAGATTTGCAAACACGGCTGACAGTTTGTGATGAATGATATTGCAAAATTTGCAAGATGTTTGTCATTTCGCACAGCCGACATATTAAGGAGCGGATTAAGAAACTCGAACCCCCTATGGAAAACAACCATCCCAAACAAAAACCAAAACAAACCTCAAGCAAACCTTGAACCCAGAGAGCACACACACCCGGGTTTTCTCTCCCAACTTCCCACTCAGCCAGTGGAACCCAATTGTTCTCAGTGCATTTTCTCTCACCATATGGTCTCCTCATTACCATACACTAAGAGTCCATATGGGAAACTTGTGAAATGAACTGTATTCATTTTAACTGCCAGATGAGCAGCCTTTTGCTTTGCAAGCTTAGCTTAAGTCATCTGCTGTCTTCATGTTGTTATGGCAACACGGCACCAATAAAAAATTCTAATCTACTGTAAGTGATCACAGTATTTTAAGTGCTTGCCTATAACTGCCCTCAAAGGGGAGGAGGGAAGAAGGGTTGTATTCTTCCAAGGAGCAAAGGGCTGGTCTCCACTCTAGCAGGTGTCGGGAAGGAAGCCGGCAAGGTGGGGATCGCCGGGGTGGCCCTGGAGCAGGCCTGGGTCAGAAGGGATGTGGATTGCAGAGGGATGGATGGTAGTGAGGAAGGACTAGAGACCCTTCGGGAGGGTCTAGGCAAAAAAAAAAAAAAAAAAACATTGAGTGTCAAAAACCATAGTTCTTCCGGCAGACATGTTATCCTTGGCTGGTGCCGTGCAGCCTGCCACAGATAAGACTCAAGATTCCGGACTACACAGGCAGCCAATCCTTTATGGTCGCTTCTCCTTCATTGGCATGCGGAAAAATCTCAGCCTCCACGAGTCTGCTCTTCCTGTACGTGGGAATTAGTCATTTCCAACACCATGCTAATTAACAGTACCTTAAAGTAATGGAAGTAGGCAGCAACATCCTTAAATATAAATCATTTTCACCTCCGCGGGCCACATGATATGTTGCATCTCTGTCGCTCTATCTGTATTGAAAGTGAATGTTTATAGTCTCAGTTCATCAGTTCACATTAGCCTCATGCTGAATATTTAAACACAGAACAATTTGAACACACCATGAAGGAAGACAGTGACTGCACTTTCATTTGGAACAGCAAGGGCTCATCTAATAATAATTTAGTAAATCAGCCATTTAGTGGCTCAGTTGTGCACTGCATTGTGCCAAATATTATTCAGTTCAACTGTACACTTGCAGAATGGAAATTCAGACTCCAGTCACAGGCACTGTTTTTGCTCAATGGAGAGACGAGACCCAAAATCGCCCTCCCTAAAGAGCGTTCCTGTTTAGTGATTTATCATAAATACAGAGCTGGGGCAAAATAAAACTAGAGTCGGCTGTATACAATGTATTCTAATTATGCTTTTATTGTTTTAGTCTTTATGCAAAAACTATTAGTGATTCAAAACCTGTAGTTGCATCGGTGAAAATACAAATAAGGAATCTTTGCATAACCACATTCATTGCCTGTTAGCAGAAAAGGGGATGAGTAAGGGTTTCAGGAAAGGGTAGAGAAAAACCTGTCATCTTTATCTTCCACGCTGTGACACTGGCCACCCTCTCACCGTGGTCATTCATTTATTTTTGTCATTTGAGGAAATTCTATTAGCATTTTATCCAGGAACCAAAATGACTCGACTCAGACAAAAATACAGAAACAAAAGCAAACAGTATATTAAACTCTTGGAAAAAGCACACTTGAGTTTAAGGACAAGAAGCATTTTTGTCTCTGCATCCTCTTGTTAAAAACACAAACTATGGAACACAGCCCCCTTTCCTCCTCTCTCCCCTGTATTTGCCAGAAACCTCACAGGCAAATTCCACAACCCGTTTTGATAATGTGCTCGAGTTAGAGGCTTGATGGCCCCTCTTACTTATGCCTCTTGTGTCGGGGGAGCTTAGCCTCATCCTGTGCGCCCCCTGAGACTGAATATAGAACCGTGGGGTGGGGGTTAAGAGTATGTGTTTCTGGGAGGAGGAAGATTGTAGCTTCATTTAAAAAGCCTACGATCCTCACAAGAGCTCTAATTTTCCCTTCTTTATTTTACCTTTGACTTGTTTTTCGGTAAGTTATTCCACTTGTCATTATTGTATCTGGCCCATTTCAGGGATGAGGGACGCTGAGGCTCAGAGACGCCAAGTAGTCTGCTCAAGCTTACGCAGCTGGGAAACACAGGTTTTGTACCTCACCTGCCTTCCTCCCTTTTAGTCTGTTCAGAATCTTCCAGTGCACATTGACTCTAAGAACACATATCGTTCGCGGAGGTTTTCTGGCAAATAAGTGAAGGTTATCAGTATCAGTGCTGGCTCTTGCTCGGTTAAGCACTGACTATACATCTGCTGAGCCAGGTGTGAGTATTAACCCCGCTTTACAGATGGGGAAACAGAGGCAGGCATTCACACTGCTGGTCAGTGCCGGAACGTGGATTTGAGCCGGCTACGCTGAGCCCTAGAGCTAGTATCCCTAAGCACTGCGTCCTAGAATTAAGAAAAAGGAATTTTAAGAAAAAAGGCGATTTTGCAATCCAATCCTAAAACAATTCTCAAGCTTGGCCAGGGCTGGGGGGTGGAGGGAGAGGGAAATGGTAGCATGGGCTGAGCTTCGCTCAGAAAGGGCTGAGCCCAGCAAAAGTGGCAGCTGGCAGTGAGAATTAAAAACAGGCACATACAGACACTGGAGATCATTCTTTTTCTCTTTAGCAGCAGAGTCATTGTCTTCGGGACCTGTCATAGCAGTTACTCCATAGCTGAATTCTGGAACCTCTTTCGAGTTCTTTTTTAGCACTGAGCTCTTGATGACATGACGGTGACCACGTTTTTATCCTCCTTCACATCACACCCTGTGGGCAGGAGCACTGAATATGATTACTCATTAGTTCAGGGAGAAGTCACCGGAGGAACAAGGGGCTAACTCCTGCGTCCCTCCCCACCATCCAAAACCCTCCTCTTAGACTGAAGCCCTTAGAAACAGAGACACTAGCAGGGAGGTCTTCAACCTTGCTCACTATTTTCAGCCTTGAGTTACACTTCAATTAAGCATCAGAGTAATAAGAACGGCCCCAGCAGTCTCGAGGCAGTGGATTTTAATTGCAGTTATACTCAGGACCATCTGTAAGGCCCTGGGAATTTACAGATATCATTCGTCTGGAGGTACATATAATAACCGATGATGTTCGACAGTTTAAGAAGCAAAGCAAACTCTATTTTCGCCTCCCTTGGATATCCTTAAAGTACAACGCAGCTCCAGCATGCCCATATCCCTTACTCAAGTTTAACTCCACGTACTTGTCCAAAATATGAATATACACGTACATTTGTATACACACACCCCAAACGCATAGACACAGAAGTACATGTACATAGGTATGGCAATACATTTCTCTGTTTACTCAGTGGTCCTTCTCCTTTCCAACTAGACGTTTATTCTGCTTTGCCCCAGGGAAAGGGAATTCACAACCCAAAGACAAAGAGAAACAGAAGTAGTTAATTTTCGGCCTTTGTGTTTCTAAGAGCCCAGGCCTTGGCGACTTAAAAGATTTTCAAGGGTAATTTTGACTCTAGGCAGTTTTTGTTTCATGTGCTGACTTTACAACCGACCCCTGAAAAAGGCACCTCTGTCCAGAGCCTTCTCTTTAAGCAGAGACTTTTATCCTGATCAGAAAGTCGATTTCCAAGGCCACTCAGCAGGACCTAACCCAGAGCGTCGGTCTTAAACCAGTACAATGAATTGGAATAAGAAGAGCCGGCCAGAGGTTACCGCGTTCAGCTCTGTACCTCCAAGCAGGTCATATTCACAAGGGTGCAGACACCATTTTTCACTGTATTTGTGGCGGGAAGCACCCCAGGCTCCCATTCACCAATTACCATGACACCATTTAGAAGAGAATGCCAGGAGACCAAAAAGAGGGGGGAAAGCCATTGTCATAACTCTTCTCAGGAATACCTGGTTTCACAATTTATACTTAACTGCTGACACTTGAAAAGTCGAACATTTTGGTAAAATGAATCAAGCTGTAATGTTTCTTTTATGAGATCCCCTTGCAGGAAAGGGAGGTTTGGCACCTTGTGGAGCCCAAGCTTAGTTATCCATCATAGTAGTCAGCTGTCCTAGCCAGCTTCTCAGAGGTCACGCGATCGAACCGACAGCTCTTACAACTATATTATTGCTTACGGAACAGGAATTGGGGCACCAGATAAAAATTACCTGGTCTAATAGGCAGCGAACAATTTTCACTCAATAAAATTATAAGCCAAATCATTCATTTCATAACACTCTGGCTAATTTATTTGTTGACCTTTTATTATCCATAGCTCTTCAGTGGTATTAACTGCAACTCAGACAAAATCTCTTGTTCATTTCACTTCCATTGATTTTTTTTTTTTCCATTGAGGCAATAACGGCTGCTTGAAAACAGGCTTTTTCTTTCCACTGTAAAAGTCAATCATGTAAGTTAGTATGTCTTACGTTGATAGAGCTGCCTTAGCTTACAACCTACTTTAATTTCATGTGATTCAGAAGTCTTCTATACCATGTTTGCAACAAAGGCACAGCTCTCTGGTGTGCCTCTAGCCACGTGGCATGATGGTACATAGTGATATGTTTGTGAAGGAAGAGGGGTTTCCTCTAATCTGGATAGAACATCAACTTTAAAATTAGAGAAGGTGCCAAAGTGCCCCTGCATTTTCTTTAGACCAAACCAGAACGCCTTCGATGCCTTTTGTATTAAGAGCAGTAGAGCCTTTCAGATTACTTATTTCCTTTGTTCTGAAATTTCTGCAGATTTTAATTGTGGCTTGACTTTTATTTTTCTTTAAAGACTATGGGCAATGAGTGTGTGCTAGAACGTTCAGTAAGCTTCGGCTGAAGCTTCTTATATAATAAAATACTATGAAGTCTTTAGAATGCTGGGTTGTAAAATATAATTGTTACACATTTGGCATTTTATGCCTCCCTAGAAATAACCACTTGCTACCTACACCTCATCTATGCTCCTCCTTTCCATTTCAATTTACTCTAAAGTGGTCCTTAGCCATAATGAGAATGCCCCTTTCAACAGAAACATGTTTAATTATATCCATGCTAAATGTAAGTGACTCTTCTCAGTCATAGGGCTTCTGACTAAAGAGTGCTTAAAGTGTGACACTAAAGGTTTCTAATGATCTGCGGTCAGCTCTCTTTCGAGAAGTTCATATTACCAGAAAAATGAAAAATTTGAGGAATGTCTCAGAGGATCGGAAACTAAACAGTGCTCAAGTATTATTTTGGTTTGTTTTACTCCTTCCCTCCCTGCCCTCATGATATGATTTTTTAGAATGCAAAGTCTGCCATTGTGGAATTTTCCATTAGGCTGAATAAACACCGAGGACGTTGGGATATAAAACTACCCTGCCCAGAAATCACCTCTCAGTACAACTAGTATTTATTGTTTTGTACATCGAGCTCTGCAGGGAATGGGCTGCAAGGAACTTCCAATCAGTTTTTCAGCTTTCGGGCATTCCGATCAGCCGTGTCACCCAGACTTTCAGAAGGAAGCAGGGAAAGAGCTAGGACTTAGAGGCTAGTGAGCTGGGTATACTGTGCAAAATCTGGACCCTTTGGTAAACTCTGGAATGAGGAGGCAAATGAAATTAATGCTGATTCCATTGATAGATGTTTATCGCCTCTAACCCGAGAGTGATCGTGCCACTGCACTCCATTTTATGTTGCTGGTATTTGGGCCCATTGCACCTTGAATCTCCTGATAAAGCAAAGCAGATTGTTGATAAATGGGTGTCAGGCAAATGTGCAGTGACAGAAAGGTATTGTGCTTCTTTCTCAGGAATCACCTAAGTCAACTTGACTTTGTAGTTTAGCTTCTGTTTTCTTCTACATCCTGCAAAACATTTCCCACTTGAGGGAGCATAAAGCCAAGTACCGATTGTCCTCCCAAATTGCTGAAGTATCCCTGGGCCTTAATATTATAGGGGGTCCCCAGAGTCTTCAAAATCTGATTCAGGAATTTGAAATTAATGTTGTGTTGGTAAGTAGGCATTCCTCTGGCTTTATGAGTTGGTGTATGTGCTCTGAATGAAGGAAAGTTCAGGCCATATCCCCTTCTCATCTGGGTTTTAATTACTCAGAACACTGGATTGGGTTTATAAACAGATGCCATATTGGACAGTTAGACAAACTTCTGTTTCACCCTAGAAGGTTAGATGTGGCCAGTGAATATGAGCTTATTGCCTATACATTTGAGGGCAGACACTGAAGAGAAGATTCACATGGAAGGGAAATAATCCCCAGAGACTTTACTGTCATGAACCCAAAAGAAAGATGAATTAGCCATATCTGCACATCAGATATTATATGCCTGGTTCTCAAGACTGTGCAAATGCCTAAGTATTTCTAAGGGTCTAAGACTATAGTTAACAAAAGGCTGATGTACATCAAGACCAACCTCATGTTGCTAGCAGCCTATAACTTGAGATAATGTCTGTACCCAACATGATTCATTATATTAATCACAAAACTAAAATGTAAGCACAAGCCAGCAGGAGTAAAAGAGCAAATTCATAAAAGAAAAAAAAAAGTGGCATAAAAAACCCCCACAGTGATCAAGACTTGACCTTGGGGAATTTATATATTGGATTAAAAAGGTCTAGAGCCAAATGGAACACCAAATTTAAGTCTTCTGCTTTTATAAACCAGGCCAAATATATCCTTTGTCATTTCATCATATAAATCAAGCATGTACTTTTAAAAATCAGAAACTGTCTCAGAATAAACTTTTCAGCAAAAATTTCTCAAGGCCCGTGGTCTGCTGGACATTATGCTAGGGCCTTAGAGGAGGTGATCAGACACTCACAGCCTCAAAGGGCCTACAGTCTAGTGGTGGAGAGTGAAGACTAAACACAGTTAAAAAATCAGAGTAAAATGAGCCCACAGCATCTACTGTTGTGCTGTGCTGGATGGAACAGTCAGCACCGTTTCTCAGAGGAATGAGGGAGATTGGAAGCTGTGGTGAGGGTAGAATTCGTTCTGATAGAAGAGTGTAATTCTCAAGAGCGCGGGCTCTGGTGCCTAACACCCGAGACTGAACCCCTGCTCAGCCAGTCGTCAGCTGTGCGAACTCAGGGAAAGTTGGCTCTCCTCTCTGAGTCTTCGTTTCCTCGTCTGCCAAATGGTGGTATGAACAACACCTTAAGGGTCTGTCTGTGAAGACTGGATGAGTCCATGTTCCATTTTCAATAAACGACAGTTATTTTTATCATCGACCAAGCCACGATCACCACCTTCGTTCCCAGGCTTTGGAGGATAAGGAGGCATTGTAAATGGGCAGTTTGAAGCCAGCATTCCCAATAAAGAAAAAGTGAAAGGAAAGAAGGTCTGGAGATGGGAAGGAGCCAACATTTTAGAGCTTCTAGGCTAGGGAGGACTAGCTAGACCAGAATAGAGAGCACTTCTTCAGATGTGTAGGGAGAAGAGATTGGATAAAGAGGGTAGGGCCAGATGATGGGGAGAATCTTTTGTAACCCCATAGAACCCTGTACCTTAATTCTGGGAGGATAATCCACCTTGAAAAGTGCTGGAGAACAATATTGGTTTGTTGACTACTGGGGCAACAAGAAGCTCAAAAATTATTTGCCAATCGATGGGGTTGCAACATAGGAAGTAAAGATGAATCTTCCTTCTGTATTTGTAGTCCATTCAGTCCATTCAGAATTGAATGGCTCTGAAACATAAGTAAAAACCCATAACAATTATGCTTGAACTGTTTGTCAGAGTTGGGTTTCCCCAGTGTTTCTGTAGACTAAATAGTTTATCCCCTTTTTTCTTTGCAGAACCCCATTCACATTATCATCAACCAATGGTCATAACAGGACAGGGGAAACCAGGTTTTAACTGTGAGAGAAAACAGATCAGTGAAAGTTGTTGTTTTTAAGGAATAAACATTTTTTTGTTTCTTTAAGAAAGGAGATCCAAGGCCATGAAAAGAAAAATAGTCTAAGGATGTAGATTGGAAAACAAGCATTAGCTCTATAAGGAGACTCTGGGGCTTTTCAATATTTAGGATAGTAGTATTTGTCTTCTTTATTCACTACTGGGATTTTTTTTTTTTAATCCAAGGATAGGATTAATTATCTTAGAAGAATCTAATCTCTACCTTCATCTTTTAAACTGCAAGCAGGGAGATGTTTTAAACATTATGAAAAGAAGAGAAAATCTCTCCTGACAAATAAATGCCTTGAAAAATTAGATATTAGTACTAGTCAAGTGCTCTTTCTTTTCAGAAATATTAAAATTGCATATTAGAGTGGAAGGATCCTTATACTATACTCCCTCCTAATGCCACAAAAAATAAGACTTTAGGAACAATTTCAGAGACAAAAGATTATATGAAGCATCCAGTTCTTCCCCTTATGGGAAATTTCTCTCTTTTTTTTTTTTAACATCTCAGGCTCAATCATTTCCTAATGTGAAATTACAGATTTTTCAAATTACCATATAAAACTGCGAAAAAATTACACTTGTGACCACAGAAGAGATAGCATACACTATCAATTTGATTTTAAAAGGCATACATCTTTTATACTACCTGTCATTTTTATAATGCCTTTTACAAATTTAATCAATACATTTTAACATTCTATATACTTTAAGTGCAATATACAATAAATATTCAAGTTTCATCTTAAACATGCTTTAGCCTTTAAATTGTTAAAACTGCAGTGCCCTTTCAATCTACTTACATAATGTCATAAAATATACATTTCAAGGTAAATGAAGTCAGCTACTTCAATTTAGTCCCTCAAACTGGTAGTAAATGAGAGGTTAACACTATGGTGCCAAACCCATTATTGAGTAAATTTAGCACCTTGGACAGCTCTGTAAAATCTTTATTGCTTTCCTGACCTGCTCGTCATGTTCTGTCTGTGTGTTCAGTGGCTCTCAGCTCTGATTGAAAGGCAATATATTAGATCCCCAACACAAACACGCTTGGGGGCTAGTTCACTGGGAGCGTAATGACATGGAGGTGAGAGCAATTTTCTGGTCACCAAAATCCAAGCACCTTGCAGGTCCATTGCACTAACTCATAGAGGACCCAGAAATTTCCTTTCTCCTTCCCATTTGCAGAAATAACTAATAGAAGCTGAATCACACTGGCAAAGCTGAACCAAATGTGGGCTGTTCCTTAAATCCCTACATCGATTCTGCAGTGAAGGACATTTTAGAATGGGCGAGATATCATTTAAGGAAATCACTTTCAGGACAAAAATCCAGGTTCACTCTCCATAAGACTGCCGGTCTGAAGTGATGTTGGGCTAATGACTGTCCTATGGCCTTGCGCCTAGTGGAAAAGCGTGGCCCAGCTCCTTGGGTGGACGAAGGATGTAACTTTATGAACCAAGACTCACATGTTTCATTTTCAAAGGATTAAATGGTGATTAGAGCTCTCGGTATTGAATAAGCAGAAAAAGAACAGTTGGATTGTGTCATTGGAAAACTTTATCACCAAAAATATATGAGAGTAAAATGTATAGCATACGCGAGTAGTTGGAATTTTTTCAGGTTTATGAAAACTTCAAAGGTCTTGGAGTTTATTCCCTCCTCCCTGGACCTGTGAAATTAATTAAAATAAGCACTACGCAGAGTCACTCCATGATAGTGTTCCAAGACTGAAATTCACAAGTGCAGTTTCCGACTGCACCTCATCTTGCTTTTGACAAACAGGAGACTTGTTTTTTTCCTAAAATGAAAAGAAAGAAAAATACCTTCTCTGCCAAACCCAAACACTGGTATAAATATTTATTCGGAGAAATAAATGAACGTAGACCCAGAGAAGTCAAATCTTAGTAAATAAACTAACTTGATCCTATTTTGTTTTAATCTTTCCTAAGAGCCAGATAAAGCCATGAGGTTTTAGTGAAAGCAGTACAGGCCGAATTTGATATGGGGATAGGGTTTAGTGTGGCCATACTGTAGTAAATTATTAACTGCTGTGGTCAGACAATACTGCGAACAAAAAGTGGTAAATTATCTTGTAGCTTGCATTGAAAAAATAAAGAAATTATTTCAGAGGTATTGATTCAAACGCCATTGATTATATAATGCTTTTCACTCCTTATATGAAAAATAAGTGAACTGTTTTATAAATGGGGTCTAGCAGCTTAAGGCAAGCATAAATGTTTATTGAGAAGTGAAAAGCCCTCTATCTCATTTTTGAATTTAGACATTATCTATGTCATAAGTAGATACTGCAGTATGACAACTGTTTTATCTTATATTATAGAAAATTTAAAATTGAAAAATGCTAATATGTATCTAAAAGCTTGTCATTTCAAGAGTTGTTCAATGATTTTTGAAGAGGCTATGGTGACAGCAAAATGAATGTAATTATATCCCTATTTTCTGATCAGCGTCTACAGTATATGAAAATCGAACACCATTGTTTCTCCATGCAGAAATCTATTGTGTAAAATATTTAAAGTTAAACTTCTTTTTGAAACTTTACCCATGGCCAAAAAAAAAAAAAAAAAATCGTAAACATATCTTCTTGCAAATCACCTCTGGTAATCATGCCACACCTTTAGGTTTGCTTCTCTGATAAGCCTCCACATTTTACAAGCTTACCTTCCCTCTTCATCTTTCAATATAAATGAATCTGGAGAACATTAGGGCAGAACGAAGAGGGAGTGACTTCTTTTGGTTTTAGAAAAAAATTATCACCACACACACTTTTGTAGAGTGGGCTATTTATTAGAAATAAGCATGCAGGCTAAATAGGGAAGCCCACCTCAATGAAAAGAGGGAGACTTTTTTTTCTTCAACTGGAATGAAAAGTAGAGCATATATCTAGGATAAGAATGAATGAGCAAATGGGGAAAATGACAAACAATACTGATATAGCAAAGGATTGCTATAAAAGAAACAGACTCTGCCAGTCATGAAAATTGGTGCAGAGGGAGCTTCCGGGGGCAGGAGACTCCTTTTGTAAGAGCCTCTGACAAACAGTGCATTGCCTCAGAAATGTGGGTTTACTCCATCACTCCCTTATATCCTGGCTCTGCCACACAAGGGAGATAAACAAAAGAAGTTTAATGCTACATGCTTCTAGTAGCCAAAGATTGATTGGAAATCCCTCGAAAATGACCCATCTGATAAGGTCATGGTTCCTGGAATAAGCAATTAAGTACTAAATAAACACATCTTAGGGATTCATAACATGCACTGAATGACATCGATTGTAGTAATCTAGTAAATGACCTCGCAATTGTATTCAGCAATAAACATATGAGTGCTTTATCGTGCCTATGGCAGACTATTGAGTGATGTATTTTATCTTGCAGTACCAATGATGCTCACCTTTTGACTCAATTAAGTGTGTATGTGAACAGGGATAAATTGGTGATTTAACACCATTCTGGGGTTCCCCGAGCTACTGCCTTGAAAGCAGTGCTTTCACAAAGTATGGCCAGAGGGAGCCGGAGCGTGATCTTGGGAAAAGATAACGACTGGCCGTCACTCAGAGGATTGCATCTGCTTGTCTCTTGACAGGAAGTCATCCTCAAAAGGGCCGCGGATCTGGTGGAGGCGCTGTACGGAATGCCACACAACAACCAGGTGAGCGGGCCGGGGGCTCGAACCTGCGTCGGCCTCCACGTTGGGTGGAGGAGCGCAGATTCCGCATTGCGCCGAGAAAGGGTGAAAAGTACGAAAGCCACTTGCACGAGTTCAGTGTCATCCAGACGTAACGTGTCAGGCTATTCAGTTTTCCTCTCTTATTTTGTACATCTTTTATTACCTTTTCTGGGGAATCGTTTTCCTTAGGAGAAAAGGTACCCCATTTAAGTCTTCCGTGGGAACGTGCTTCATAATTGAGGAGGAGAGTTACTGATGTTTTATTTCACTCCTCTCAGGTTTTCAAGCAAATTTAGGAGGAAAAGGAGGGTTTAATTTCTTCTCCTAAAACGCATAATAAGGCCTGAATATAATTGTCTGCTTCTATTCATGGAGCAAGTCCCCATATATGCTTCACATTGCTCTGGAAACAAGGAGTCTGAGCAATCGTTCACTCCTTTTTTGTGTGTCACTTGAACCAGTGTCCAGGGGACAGAGTTCCACTAACAGTCGGGGATACAGGGAGTCATCTACAGCCTGCCCTTAACTTTAGCAGAGGAGAAGAGCTGCAGCCTCTGCATGTGTGTGTGTGTGTGTGTGTGTGTGTGTGTGTGTCTGTGTGTGTCTGTGTGTGTGTGTGTGGGGGGGTTCCTGTGTGTTACTGGCAACGAAGGGAAACCCCACGCTGTCATACGCAGTGAGGCAGTATGGAGGGATGGCTGGGACAGCGGCCCTTCGATGTCAGATAAGCAACGTTATGCAGCCCAGCTCTGTCCTTAAACAGGCGAGTGTGCTTAAGTGAGCTCTTCGCGTCTCTCTGCGCCTCAGTTCCCTCATTTGCAATATGGGCCCAATGATGATGAGACTCGTCCCAGGTTTGCTCCAGGTTTGCTGAGAGGCTGCAGAAGTTAACGCCCCAAGCGCCGTGCCTGGCATATAATAACCCCTGGAAAAGATGGTTTTCCTGGGAGTATGACTAGGGGTAGCTAAAGGGGATATTCCTTCTACTTTGCAGGAAATTATTCTGAAGAGAGCGGCTGACATCGCAGAGGCCCTGTACAGTGTCCCCCGCAACCACAGCCAGCTCCCGGCCCTCACGAACACCTCGGTCCACGCGGGGATGATGGGCGTCAACTCCTTCAGCGGACAGCTGGCTGTGAATGTCTCCGAGGCATCGCAGGCCACCAATCAGGGTCAGGAGCCTGCCCTCCTCCCTCCCCATTGCCCCGCCCCTTCCCAACCTCAGGCTTCTTCACGCCACCGCCCCCACCCCAACCCCAGACCCCACCATTTATTTGGCACAAAACAGTTTTTACTTAAAAAACATTTTCTTTTCCCAAAGCAGGGATTCCTAGTTTGTGTGTATCATGCATTGCTGTAGAATCTGGGTGATAGCAGTCACGACTGGCAAGGTGCTCTCGGAGGCTAGGAAGGACGCATTCACTAAGCCGCCTCCCCGTTTGACTTTTCACCATAAACCATGAATGACAGATCGCAAAGAGGGCTGGAATTAAAGTTCTGAGGGGCCAAAGCACCTCATCCTCGCCCAGGGAGTAGGAACCTGTTAACTCCAGGGTACATCTCTTAGATTGGGATTTATTTCTGCTCCGAAATGATAATTTATAGGCCCTGCATTGCCACTTCTCACGGCCCCGCTAAGTATTTATGACCTCCTAAGAAATGTGTGTTTTGCTCGCTTCCCGTTTTAATCACAGAGCTAGCGCCACCGACCCACGCACGTGAATCACCCCGCCCCTTCCCTCTGGGACGCGGCGACCCGGCAAGACCCAGGGACCGCCCTGTCCCGAGCCTTCCCGGATGCCACCCTCATCCCCGGCTTTGCCCCCCCCTCAGGTTTCACCCGCAACTCAAGCAGCGTGTCGCCGCACGGGTACGTGCCGAGCACCACCCCGCAGCAGACCAACTATAACTCCGTCAGCACGAGCATGAACGGATACGGCACGGCCGCCATGTCCAATCTGGGCGGCTCCCCGACCTTCCTCAACGGCTCGGCTGCCAACTCGCCCTACGCCAGTGAGTAGATCTGTGTGTCCTGCGTTTCTGCGTGCTTGTGCTCCAAGAACTGGGCTGTGTGGCCCACCGTGCAGGTCTCCTCAGCCTGAGGGCCCCCCACCCAGGTGATGCTAGGAAAGGCGCCATTTGTCTCCCGCAGAAATCTCTGCCCCCCCCCCCCTTCCTCACCTTCCTCATCCCAAAGTCTCCCTCGGTGTCAGAACTTGGCTAAAACCCTAAGCAGCGGTAGGATGTCATCGCCAGAACCCAAGCTTCCAGTCTGAGTGGAGATGGGTTTGACTCCTGCTTCTACCAGTTACTGACTGGCAGCCTTGTGCAAGTTCTCTCCTCTCCAAGCCTCAGTTTGCTCATCTGTAAAATGGAGATGGAACTAACACCCACCCCATATAGTTGTGAGACTTTGATAAAATAATGCATCGCATGAGCTCGTCCTGATGCCTGACCCACAAGAGGTGGAGTCAGGAAATTAAATCATCACAATGACGGAAGGATCGTTAAGAGAAGCTGCTAGTGCAGCATGGCCACAAGCTAAGACTTAACATCTCTCCCTTTAGGAATAGGACTCCTTTGTTGTTGTTGTTTTAATGCTTGGAATTTTTTCCCCTTTATGCTTGATGTATACTAGAAAACAAACAACAGCAACAACAAAAAACAACAACAAAAATACTTTATTTTTTTCCAAAAATCTGACAAGATTAAAAAAAAACACAGATACAAAAAAAAAAAAAACACAGATACGCAAGATTTTTTTTTTTTTTTTTTTTGGTGCCTTGTCCTTGCCTTAAAAAAGTTTAGCTTCAAGAATTTTCAGTACAACATTTAGATTGCATCTAAAGAACCTCGGGGAACTGGCATCTTTACTTATAAAATGTCCTGGGCTTTGTCTCTACAATCTCTCCATCTCCCTCTGAGGATTTGTACATAGATAACCAAGTTTTTCTTGGACAGTGTGGGTAACTCTTCTGTTTCGTGAAATGAGGCCGAACTCTTAGACATTTGTGGAATGATAGAAGATGTGCTGTTAAATGAAAGAATACTCATGATTTTTGAAAGAAGAGTCTTGGCTAAAAGAACCCAAAAACCATGCTGTCTCTGATGGTGGAAATGTGGAGTGTTCTAATCCTTTGAAAGAGGAAAGATCATTCTTGGCCTTTGAGAGAGGTTATTTCTGAAAGTAATACTTAGGTCCTTTTACTTTGTTGGTGAATTTTTATGCTCAGTGTGTGCTCAATTTTATATTTCCACTTTATCTGTTCAGAATCAGCAGCTTTTTGAACGTTTAAAATTCCCCCCAAATAATCTGCATACATTACGTCTGCCTGCTGGAGTCAATGGGACCAGTTTCAGGATTTTGATTCATCGAAAGATTGTTTCTCATAGATCTATCATTTCAGTGTTCTGCCATCTACTCAATCAGAAAATGTTTCAATCATGACCTGAAAATTAAAAGGTGGCATTCTTAATTAAATCAATAAACTAATTGCTATATGGTAGCAATTCAATTTAGGGGCTGGGATTGCTGTCTTCCCAAGCCCATGCAGACGCCCAGCAACTTCAGCCTGAGATTGCATCTGTCAGACTGTGAAACTTCCAACATTTAATTTCCATTAATTGATTTCCTCAGTGCTCACAAATACAGTATTAAATTCTCAAATAGGCTCTCAGATGGGATGGTTTTATCTGCATAAATGCAAATAAAACAATAAACACAAAGCCCAGCTGATTTGAATTTTTGCCTCCATAATATTTAATTATTCATAAGCCACTCATGTTGAAAAATTCCGAACAGAATAAAAAATAAAATAAGACATTGCACTGGTGAACACACTTTGTGGTGTGGTGGCTGATAACTAATAATGTTATAACAAATGGAGCTGCTTGACTATATTTCACCCTTTCCTCTGTTAACCACCCCCCTCAAACTCCCCACCTCTAAATACACATAATGATCGCATTTGCCAACGAGATTAATTGCCTTCCTCAGTGAACCAGCAGGATTTCAAGTCTACGAATATTTAAAAATCAAACCTCCAGTGCAGGAGTTTTGCAATTTAAATGGGTGTTATTATTGAGCGTATTTTCACATTTACAAATCCTAAGAGATGTATAAAAATGCTGGCCTCATTAAAAGAAAAAGTACAGCGTAGAACATGTTTGTGAAAACTCTGAGGATGGCGGCCCAGGGTTCTGCTCCGTCAAGCATTCAGCGCCTTCCGATTGTGTGGTGCTGAGGGCTGATTCCACGGGGTCATTCCCCCCACCCCCCCCATGGCAGTTGCCGCCCAGACCCGTTTGATTCCCACTTCCCTCTTTCCACAGCCAGGAGGCCGAGGGAAGGCCAGCCCCCTCCACAGCAACCTAGACCCCGGTGGCTCATGGAAAGGGGTCCTGTTTCCCTGGTGATCGCTTTCTTTTGCAGGGGAGTGTAGTGGAAAGGACACTGGATTCGGGTCTGTTTCCTAGCTTCACCACATTCCGGCTCTGGCCCTCGGCTGGGCATGTCGCTAAACTACTTTCTGAGTCTCTGTTTGCTCGGCTGGCTCAGGTGTAGAAAGGATATAATAGGCCCCAACTTAAGGTCGCTTTGACAGTGACATAAGATGAAAAAGACATGAAGATTCTTGTGAACCATAAAGCAATATGTAATGTTTATTACATCGTGGGACAAATAATCCAGTGGAAGGAAGGACTTAGAATTTGAATTAAATGCTTGAAAATTTCTGGGCGGGATCCATACTTTCCCTGAGGAGATGGAGGAAATAGAAGGTGAGTGTATGAAAATACTGGTCTTGAGTGGAGAGGACTCACTGTGTGCGAAATCTCTGTCTCCTGAAGTTACTATGAGATTATTAGCACCTAACGAAACATGAATGGCCAGGTCGAAGGGACCATGGTCGGTAGAGAACATGCAGCCACGAAACTCATGTCTCCAAGCAACTAGGTTCTCCCCTCCATGAATTGCCAAATTGTCCCATTGTTGATAATCCACACCCCCACTACTACTACACTGTGAGTATTTACACAGAGCTCCTGTCCTACTGCTTATTAATTCACAAGCGTTCACGTACAGCTCCATGGGGGATAGAACGAGTTTGGAACTTTGGCTTGTGATTCTGCGTTATCCACAAATATTGCCTGTGGCAGTCTATTTATCCACCTGGCCTCCTACCTACCTCGATCTGTGTGTGTGTAAAGCACTCAGGCACGGTCGTATCCTTCAGGAACTCGTAGCTTCATGGGGAGAACAGGGACACACACACACCCCGCCATCTGCCAGCGCTTTAGGTTGGAATCCTGGCATTACCTTCAACCTACCCTTCCTCACACCTCTCATCCCATCGCTGACCCCACGGTCTCAAGCTGGCGTCCTCCTGTGCCTTACATTCCCAGCCCTTTTGCTAGAACCTTAGTTTAGGCCCCATCTGGAATGCTTCCTTTGACACCTCCCATGAAGCCTTCCTTGGTTCTCTTCCCTGCCTCTGCAGAGCTGGCCATGCTCACCTTTGCCATTATTTTGTGCTACCCTATCCCTTATAAGAGCACTTTTGTTTCATGGCCTGGGATGCCCAGTGCCTAGCACACTGCCCAGCACATAGTAGGCCCACAATAAACACATAGAAGATCGCCACCAACAAAAGGCAGCCCATGCCGAGTACCAAGTAGTGAAAGCAGATGAGATTCCAAGAGTTCAGGGAAGGCTCGTGCTGGCACGGTGGCCCGAGCAGCGTGGCTGGGTGAAGGGCAGAGCTGAGCTGCCTCATCTCAGCATGCCAGGAGAGGCGCTGATTTCTCCTTTCCCATTGCCCCACCCAGTCGTGCCATCCAGCCCCACCATGGCCTCCTCCACAAGCCTCCCCTCCAACTGCAGCAGCTCCTCGGGCATCTTCTCCTTCTCACCAGCCAACATGGTCTCAGCCGTGAAACAGAAGAGTGCTTTCGCGCCAGTCGTCAGACCCCAGACCTCCCCGCCTCCCACCTGCACCAGCACCAATGGGAACAGCCTGCAAGGTAAGCCCCGCCCAAGCCAACAGGATGCCCTGACTTCACCCTCCCAGGGCCTGAAGCAGATGCGTCACCGGTGCGAGGGAACAGCCTCGGGCTGGCCTGCTTCTCTCTGCCCTCCTTTTGTTTGTTCCTCTGTGTGCACTGTCTTGGCCCCTGGCCCCTGGCCCCTGGCCCCACACATCCCTTCTCTGCTAGAGTTGCCTGAGCTGTTCTCTTCCCAACTCCAGCAATTCTGCTCAGGCCCGGGATTTGCTTAAGAATACTATTTCCACTTACTAATATCATCATTTCTCTTTTTCTCCTCTTTCATTCCCTGTGGTCGCCATAATCAGACCAATCTTTTGTGGACTCTAGCAAGTTCTCCACTGCAGGGTCTCTCCCGGGACTGGCCTTCTCCTGAAGTAGGTCACTCAACCTTCCCTTCCTGTTGACTGTGTCAGAGTGAACGTGTGTGGGGCTGATTATGGGGAGTGGGTGAGCTATGGCCTGACCAGAACCCTGAGGTTCGAGTGCTGTGGACCGAAGGCCCAAGACTGACTGCTGGGAACCAGAAACCCCAGATGGTTACTAGAGTCTTCTGGTTCATGTTAAAATTGTTCCATTTCCATCCCCATCATGGAGTATGGAATATAAGAGTCACCAAGAATTGAGGTGACCTCTCTACTCATTGAGGAAAGAGAACCCCACCCTTTTAAAACGGGGCCGCCGCATCTCACATTTTTCTCGTGTGCCAGCCCTGTTGGCCTGCACAAGCTCATTCATCCCTCACAGCAGGACTGTGTGCTGGGCATTCGAAACCCCTACTTGACGGATGAGAAAACTCAAGGTTAGGGAGGTTATGGAATTGTTTGACTTCCAGCAGTAGTGTGTGGCCAAAGCTGGCTTCTGAACTCAGGCTCAGAAATTCATCTCCTCCTTCCGTCTCCCAAGCGCTGTCTTACTCAGAGGGGGTAATAAGGATGCACCCGGGATTCCTAAGGCAGCTGGCAGGGAAATAAGATCAATAAAATGATCAGCTACCATTTATTTAGCTCTGGACCGTGTGTCGGTGCTGCGCTCAGCACTGAGCACGCTTTATCTTATTTAATCCCCACCACCTCCTGGTGAAATACCAGGATATTATGATCTCCATTGTACAGATGATAAAGCTGAAGCTCAAGGAGAGTAAATACCTGCCTATAGGCATTGCCCCTAAATGGTGGAGATGAATGTAAACCCCACAGGGTCTGTGCCCCGAACCCCTAGCCTACACGGCTCCCCACAGTGCCTTCCCTCAGTGGTTGTCATGCCACCTTCACTGATGGAGGTCAGCCACGGGGGCGGGAGGGCTCAGGGGGCTGGCATGCCCATCTGGCATCTCTCAGCCCTGTCTCTAATGTATATGCATATTATGTATTGTATGTTATATATGTATGTTATTTATACAGATACTCTGTATAAATAGGTACTCTGACGGGATGCTTTACTTGCTATAGTCTTACATTGATTCTTCCAAAGACCCTATGAAATCAGCACTGTTCCCTTTATAGAGATGGGTGAATTCAGGCCCAGTTTGCTCGAGGTCACACAGCTAGTACTGATAGTACTGATAGAGCCAAAATCGAACCCAAATTGCGTGATTCCAGAACCTGAGCTCCTAATCACTGTGACTTTCTGACTCCAGACAGGCTCAGCTAAACCTGCTGGCAAATCTGGCCAGCACAGCCAAAGTCATGCCCGGAATGACATGCTCGTGGCCCTCCCTCGAACAGCATTGGCAAAGCCGTCTCAAAGGGCAGAGGGTGGTGATCTGAGCTACATTTCAGGCAACATTACTCACAATGGGTCATGCCCACCTCCACACCGGGGAGCCACCCACTCGTACACCTTTGAGGCTTTTTCAGCTGAAAATAATGCTTTGTCACCCTCAGTACACCTCCGGCTGGCAAACTAAGGATATAATGCTTAAGCGAAGATAACTTATAATGGGTTTAAATAAGGATAAATCCTATGGAAACGGAAATCTGCCATTCTTGAGCTGCCTACCACAACCCTCATTAAGACATAGATTTGATATCAAAATAAGATAGAATGGGGTTTGGAATCAGCAACTGAGAGGTGGGGCTTGAGAAGCAAAGGCCCGCAGCTCTTGGGAGGTCAGCAGCTGGATCCCCGGCCCGCGGCGACTTAAGCAGACAGCCCTTCTGCGAGGCCCAGTGTCTCTGCCTGCATGTGCATCATGGGGGGAGCAGAAGAGACTGAAAACAGGGACTCAGCCCAGACGGTAGAATGTCCTGGGTTTAGGGAACATCCGGTGGGGTGTGTGTGTGTGTGTGTGTGTGTGTGTGCGCGCGCGTGTGAGTGCACATGTGCAGGTGCTCTTAATAATGAAATGGCTTCAAGACAGGGACTCCTACAAAATTTGTTCATTTGTCACCCAGGTCATTTCTAACCCAAGTCTGCACAGGTTCCGAAAGTACAGAGGCTGTTCCCCCATGTTCTGCTTAAAGGCAGCTGAATTGCCATCTCCTCATCACATTTCTCACACACAGCTGCACAGTGGGGAGGGTTCAAGGTGAAATTCAGGGACACACTTTGTGCTGGATTTGCTATCGTGGACGACATTGCCCTTGCCTTCTGTTTGAGCATGTGTCCAGGAGAGTCTTTCTGCTGGTTTTTGTTTTTCCAATACCATTATGTACCAAACGGCAATGGAGGGGTGGCAGGGGAGGAGGTATGAGTAGAGAAATTAAAGTCGAATTAACTGACACCATTTTCCTTGAAGCTGTCCTGTCTGTCTGCCTGCCAACCTCACCAGGCAGGGCCTAGACACCTAGGATTTCACCTTGGCCCTCTGTACACCATCCCTGCTGCCCAGAGTGCCCTATACCATTGCTTATGGGAGCTCCTCTCTGAGCCCTTGGGGTCTCCCCTAAAGAAAGGGACAATGGGATGAGGGGCTCCTAGACCTGCAACTAAAGAATGACCTCATCGTTAGTTTTTTAACTCTGCTTGTCTGTGGAGAAAGGACATAGGAGTTTTATAGAATGGCGGGGGGGGGGGACCTCTGAAGTGTTACTCTCCTCCTTCTACTTTTCATTATTACAGTGATTTCATTTGGACCCACCTCGTTCAGAACTGTGATCATTAAGACAGGGCAAGTGACAAAGGAAGAGTTGGTTAAGCAAACGGACTGTATAAGATCAGAGGTGACACGTTTAGGCCATTTGAGGGTTTTAAAGACCTGTGTACCTCCAACTGCCACTCTACTAATAGTACATCGTTCTGGGTTTTTTTAACCAGCTCTTTAAAGGCCTTTTCCCCAGGGGGCCCGTCTTGGCCTCCTCTAGTGACTGCATGTATGTTTATTCCCCAATGAACGTGCATTGTAATCTCACATGATGGTGATGACAATGGTCACAGCTACTAACATGGGAGGGCTGGTTCCCAGCCCGGCTTCTGCATTATCTCATTCCCAGCCACCCTTAACGTAGGCTGTTTGCTGTCCCCATTCTGTAGATGCAGATACCGAGCCTTGGAGCCAAGGTGGCTCATCCAGGGTTACACAGCTAGCGAATTGGGAGAGTCTGGAGTTAAAGCCCTAGCGGATTGATCCTGTGTAAGCCCCTGTGCTCTCTGGTCATACTGTCGTGAAGTCACTGGGTCAGGCCCAGGTGGACTACAAAATCCTGGCCTTCAAATCTTTCCTTGGGTTAAAGGAAACACAGCACCACAGTAAAGCAAAAAGATCTCCCTGGGAGAGGCTGGGCACCCACCTGTGGAAGTTCAGAGGCGGGAAAGATCAGGGAGAATTCAGAACAGCCGCATGGAGAAGGCTGCCATTGAACTGGGCCCGGGATGAAGGGCAAGGAGGATTCAGGCAGAGGGCAATGGGAAGAGGAGGCATTTGAAGCAGAAGATTAAAGATGATTGGAGACATAGAGTAATGTGCGTTAACCAGAAAGCCACTTGGCATGCTGGGGCATGGCGGCCAAGGAGGGGGGATGAGGTTGAATGAGGAAGTCCTTATGTGGAAGTCCTAAATTCCATTCTTTCCCTACATTTTATAATTCACAATTTCTCCTGTGGTCCCAACTGGCTTTCTCTACCAGGTAGATAAAACCTTGGACAAATTACCATATGTCTGAAATTTTTTTTTTAGGATAAAACAACTCTTATCTCAGCACTTCTGAAGTCTCACAAGATTTGCTATTTAAAAATTTTAAATTTTGTGGTCAAACAAATCTAGAAACTGGTGCTTACTGAATCCCAGTCTTGGAGAGTCACAACACACCTAAGTTTATTAAAAGCTCTGAGACAGACATCCTGCAGTTAAACAAAAAAAGAGTATTCCATTTGGTTCTCTAAATTTATTTGCCCAGAGAACCCTTTTCTGAATGTTAAGACCAATTAACATCCCATGAAAAACTTTTGAAAATGTGGCTATATTTTGGATTTAAAGAGAAAATGCAGAGACATCTTCTTCCATTCCCATCTAGGTAAAGTCATTGAGAAATCCTGATCCTGACTCCCAGGTGTGTCTATTCTCATAGGTCAAAGACTTGAGTGACCCACTCTGCTCAGCCATTGTCCTAGAGATGTCCTCTCCCTTCTCCAAAGGCTTATGCCCCCTAGAGCATAGATTCTATGCAATTTCAGGCCTCAGAGGACTTCATTAATCAAGAGAGAGGCAGCCCCAAGGAGGCTGTCAGCATGCCATTGGACCCCCCTCCCACCCCCCGTGTCATGCTTTTAAACCCTAACCATGTCCGGGACAGTCCCTGCAATGAAAAATTAAAAACAAAGGACCAGAGTGATTTCATAGAAATTGTACCCACACACTTTTTTTTTTTTTTCCCCTTTTCTCACCTCGTTGGAGCTCGGGCTGGCTGGCCCCACCCGACTCTAGATATCACGTAGTCCAGCGGGGAGCTCGTGGAATTGTCGTTGGCTCTGTGCACATGCTCAATTTGTGCAAGATCTCCCCCCACCACCCCCGCCCCGTTCTGTTCCCGATTAGCTCATAATTCTTACACATATGGTGGTTCGAGGAAGACCACATTCCACCCTCTCACTCCATACTCTCCCAGCTCTGCAGAACTTTTCATTTTGTCTTTGTTCTTATCAAAATGTGAAAACCATAATGCGAAATGCATGGCCTTTCGAACCAATAGTTTTCTGACCTCCTGTCAGAGAACGTGATCCCCCAGCTGCTGGGGGAAGTGGTGGAGCCACCTCGGTCTTAGGATCTCTTGTGATGTTTGGCATGTGTTGCTCTCTGAGAGTGTTGTGTCCTCATGGAAATCTTCATGACCCCCCACTTGGGCAAGTCAGTGTGCCAGTGGCATTTCTGGAACATTCCAAGCCTTAGACACCCATCCCTCTCACCCACATAAGTAATCTTGAGGATTGCAGCACGGATACAAGAAAAACGGCTCCTAAAAACCCAGGAGCTTCCCGGCAATCATGCAGCGGGATTACTTTATAAAAAGGCCTCTTTAGAGGTATGGCAACTCAGAGTCTGCAAATAGAATTCTTTTCCTAAAATTTACTTATCAGTAAGTGCTCTGCGTCTGGAGTTTAGGAAGTCACAGATGAGACTTAAGGAGCTGTGACCCCGATTTAGTGTGCGGAGTTCGGGGCGTAGGTACAAATGAGATCCCGTGGTTTCCATTAGACTCTACGAGAAGTCTGAGGGCCAACAAAGGCAAGGTAGGAAAGTGTGAGCAGACCAAAGCCACCCCCCAGGTGTCCTCAGTTATGTCTTGTTCTTAATTTTGTTCTTAATTTTAATTATTTGCTACAATGTATAAACTGGGCTCTTTTGTATTTTAAAAAATTCACATCTGCATCTTCTGCAAGAATTCGAAAGAGCTGGTGGCGGTGAGCAGGCATTTCTGCACAGCGGCGTTGGGAGAGCCCACTCTAGAGAAGGCCTGCCATGCCCCTGGCAGGGTCCCCTCCATCCCTACTAGTGCACTTTGCTCACTTAGGTTCCCAGTCTGGCTCTAGGGGCGTTGGAGTTTGTGACCCCTATATTCCAGATTAAGAAGCACTCTTAGCTGCGGACTAGCATATCAGTTAGCTTTGCTTTGTAACTTTTAATGGGGCCCAAGTGGAGGTTTAATCTAATTAATCTAGCACATTATTCAGGTACAATACACTGCTAGTTTTTTTCTTTTTTTTCCCCTGGCCATCCAGAATTTAAAAAACAAACAAACAAACAAACAAAAAAAAAACCCTGATGTTTTCAGGGCCCAATTAATACATGGCGGCCTGTCCCACCGAGGAAAGAGCAGGAAGTTTGTCAGTTCTCGCTTTGCCTCCTCTGGACGCGGTCTGAGCCTCCTGGCTGGACCATGGGGGGCTGCCCTTTAGTGGCAGGCGCACAGAGTGGATTTGGGTGGAGGGCAAAACCAGGACTTGGTTCTCTTGCCAGAGCTTTAGAACTCCCGCAGAGAGGCCTGTCTTTCATAAGGGTGCCCGGACCCACCTCCGGCCTGGATGGAAGATCCTTAGGGAGGCAGAGCCATGCCGAGCTGTCACGGTGCAGAGACGACCCCCCCCCCCCCCCCCGCCCGCCCCCTTGCCTCTGGGGCTACAGCATCTTGAATTCTCATGTTAAGGCTCGGGTTAAAAATCTGAGTTCCCCATTTCCGTCAGATCTAGGGCTCACTTGAATCTTAGGGGGACTGCTTTTCCAACTGATCCCGAATCTTTGGGGGTTTAAGTTGGTCTGCATTTGGCAAGAGACACTTCCTGTTTCTAAGAAAAATGGCTTATGAGGGCTTACGAAAAAGACTCCAGGAGCTTTTGGACTGCAAAACGGCTCTTGCAAAACAACATTTGGATGATTTACGTGTACATGAATCAGAAACATGTGGATTAAATTTCCCTGTGAATACAAATGGGTTTAAAAATTAACGGAAAAAGTGTTTGGCAAAATACATTTTTTAATTGAATTTAAAATGTCGGGGGTGGGGGAGGGGAAACAGGAGGGGTGCAGAGGCTGCGGGGCTCAGAGCCTCACCTAGCCTCCCTGTGTGGGCAGCAGGTTTGTGGTTTGCTCAAAAACAGGCACATTCTTCCGGACATGAGAGTTGGGACATGAAGAGGGCCACTTCCTAGTGTCAGTCATCACTGATGAGAACATCGATTTAAATTTAGAATTGCCAATGAGGAGAAAGCACTCTTTGGAAGCAAAGAGGGCTGCCTCTTCCTTCTAATGGATGCATTGCTCTTCCCTCCATATAATTCAAAGTCGCCATACCGTTTTAACTTTCTTACAGACATCCCTCCATTCCTCATGCTCATCATGTGAAGTATGCTGTAGGAGGTGGTGCCTATTTGATAGAAGAGGAAACAGTCCAGAGACATCAAACCACTAGCATGAGGTCACACAGCTAGTTTAACAGCAGAAGGGATGGATTAAAAGTAATAGCAGCTAACCTCTATGAGGTCTTTACTAGGAGCTGACTCTGGGCCAAACACTTCACATAGGTTATTTTATTTAAATTTCCCAACAACCCTAAAAATGTCACTGCTCTTACAAATATCCTGAACTGCATTTTCTAGCTTAGGAGGCAGAGGTTCAAGGAAACAAGTAACTACCTTGGGGGGTGGGATGGGGGGGGCAGCCTACTCAGAAAGCAGGAAAGCTAGAGGTGGAAGGCTGGGCTATGGATTCCCTGCTTTTCTAAATACCACTGTGTGCGGCCTCCTAACTCGGAACACTTTGAAAGATTTTCTGATTACCCCAGGATCTTACCCCAGCTTTCCTAGGCTGTAATTTTCTAGGAACGTGGTCAGACCATTCCAGAACCTTGAGTGAAGCTGTAGTATAGGAGATACTCTGTAGTTTCATGCAAACTGGCCTTCCCCTCCTCCTCCATACTTTCTCCCAGCTTCGTTTGCCCCCCTAAATAAGGCCTGCGGTGGCTGGCAGCTGGCCCTTGCTTCTCCCGGGCATGACAACTGAAATGAAGGCATTGAGTTTGCTGCCCTAGTACCCGGTCTTCATGCGCACACACAGCACAGAGCCATGCATGGGTTTTTTCTGTAGAACTCACAGGCAGTTGGGATGAACCAGTTTTTTGTTTTTGTTTTTTTTTTTAACTTTATATTATGGAAGTGAAGGGGAGGGGGGAAAAAAGAGTGACAAATTGAAAATTCTTACCATTCTGCAAGGTTTGGGGCCGCCACTTTCCCAGCGGTATTCAAACTATGCAACTTTCCAGTTACGTTTCAAAATTGAAATCAGACTTGGAGGATGTTTAGCCTCTTCTGTTCTGTTAAAGACACATACACAAACTGATAGATTAGTTTTCTTAATAAAGTACATGTATATTTTATAACAAAAACTCATTCCAGGAAGGATGAGAGCACATTTGTGACTAATATTCAACCAACACGGTGGTGTGTGGGTGTTTTTTCCCGTCTTTTTTTTTTTTTTTTTGCCTCAGTGAGAAGTTTGGATGCAAAACCATTGACTTTTTTGTCTTTTTCCACAGCGATATCTGGCATGATTGTTCCTCCCATGTGAAAGAATTGCCTTGAAGAATTTTATTAATGAAGAGGTTGGATTCTGCTACAGAGAGTAATCTGATACAAGTCCCCGAGTGGAACTTTTAACTCAGGCCTTTTTAAGAGGAATCACAATAACTGCAGATTTTTAAACAAACAATATCACCGACCTTGCAAATACTGAAATTGGAAGGGATCTGCAAGTGCAGAATGTTAGTTAAAAGTTGTACCTCCCAAGTATTTGGGGGATATATTTATTCTGTGTTGATAAAGCAAATCCACTTTTTCTTTCTCTTTTTTTTTTTTTAAGCTTAACTCTGCAATCATTTGTCTTTTATAAACCATAAAGCTGTATACAAGGGACACTATAAATAAGACTCCATGTTTTAATTTATGATGTTTTTAAAGCTGTGTAAAGGGAGAATGAAGTGGTGATATTTACAAAAAAGTCAAAAAAGAAAAAAAAAAGGAAAAAAAAGAAAAAAAAAAAGCTTGTATGGGACAGAATAGGAATGCCAGTTAGATTTTTTAGAAAACTAAGGGTCGGCTTTTGCGCCTTAAAGCATATCAAATGGTAGTTAGTTCAGACAGTGCATTTTCAATATCTAACTTAACATGCCATCCCTTAGCAGTGCAAGCTTATTTATCTCTTTTGTATTGTTGTCTTAAGTAACTGTGTAAATAAAATGCAGCCTGGAAAGTTAAAAAGTGATGTAAGTGATCACATTTTTCCCTTCTACTCAAAAATCCAGTGCCTCTAGACAGATTGTTAAAACTGCATATTTAAACCTGATATCATTCTCTCTTTCACTTGTGTCAACTTCTTCTGAAGCCGATGGCCTCTCGAGAGCTTGATGGCACACCTACTGTGTGAGAATCTCCTATGAGACTTCATGGAACAGGGTCCAGGCACAGAGATTCACAGTATGCCCTCCAGTTACCAAGCCAAAATCCCACTTTCCCGGCGCCATTTGCAAGTTGCAAAGTGTACTCATCCTAAATGCTGACTTCATACCAATCCTCCAAAAGCTGACAAAAGCAACATGGCAGGTGGTTCAGATTTCCCGTTTGAGATGACGCACCTCTATCGGTGACCCTTACCGTTTGTAACATAATAGATTAGAGCGACAGGTTAAGTGCTTTGGAATTAAGAGTAAAAGGAAAACTGGGAGAAAGGAGAAGAAGGTTGAGAGCTCCGAAACATAGTTTTCTGTTCTATGGAATTTTTTGCTCTCATCATCTGGGAAGTGTTCTTAAAAGTAAGAATAAATAGCAAAGATGCAGCAAAGCTCTGAGGATGCATTTGCCTGATATTTTTTCCTTTGCTGTTGTGTTTTTGTATGTAGTTATAAATACTGTAGATTTTTTGTGATTTTTGCCAAAGTCGTCGTTCTATTTATACATTTTAATGTCTTAAGACAGTTTTTCAATATCACAAAAAGATTTTACTGCATATTTTGCAAAGAAAAAAAAAGCTCACTACCTTTAGCTTGCACATACTTGCAAAGTTAATTAAAAGGCTTTTGTTTTAAAGGGGATTTTGTAAAATATCCATATAAATAATGTATTTATCTTTGGAATTTGTACATTGCTTTCCCCTTCTTCCTTTTCCTCCCACTCCCAGTTTATTTTATTGTGTATGTTTGCTATGTGAAAAGTGCATATTTGTTTGGTCACCTACAGTTGTATTAGCTGTTTCAATGTGATTTTTAAACATTTCATTTATAGTTATTTTTAGTTTTGTTTTAAACCATGCTTCAATTTTTTTTATTTCCACCCAAAAGCCATTGTCTATTTTTGTATTATTTGTAAGTTAAGAAGTTTTTTCCAATATATGGCAAAAAAAAAAAATAGTAGCATATTATTCTTGTAGCATTTAGTTCTGTAGATTAAAAAAATGTATCCTTTGCTTTGAAAGCTTACAAAAAAAAAAACCCTAATGCTGTTTTACTCTATTAATATGCATGGAATCTCTCCCTTTGGAGTGACGCATTTTGTGCATTAAATTTGGGGGAGAAACTTCATAGAAATCAGTGAACATACTTTCTTTCTTAAGTCTGCTTGTATATTTCCTTTGTCTTTCACATAAATATAAACCAGCAGATTGGATGCCTTAACAATGCAAATCATATTCATTTCACTTGTACATTGTAACTGTGCACCAGAACTGTCAGTCATCACTAACATTCTAAGAAAAAGAAAAAGAAAAAAGAAAAAAAAAAAAAAACAAAGAAATGGAAAAGCACAAAAGAACTGTTTTGTTACCTTAAGACAATGTAACTTTTTCTAGTAGAGCAAGAAATTTACAACAATGCTGCAACTGTGCATGCCCCCATATGGATTTTGCAATGGTTTTCACTAGACTGTCAGAGTGCGATTTTTATGGGTTGGGGTGGGTGGGGGAGGGGAGTTGTGGGAGGGAAGGGAGGGGAGGAAGGCTGATTTTTCAAGGTGAGAAATAATAATAATGATGATTAATAATAATAAAAAACTGGAAAACGTAAGCAAGGTGGACGCATTGCTTCTCGGTACTCAGAAAGGTTGTCTGAATTCGTGTGGTAAGCGCTGGCCTGAAGATGTATACAATTTAAAGCCATATTTTGTCTGGTGAGCCCCTTAACTGTTTGTGAAGGAATGGTCAGCCGGCGAGGAGTCCGGCTCAGACCCTGACAACAAACGCCACCCGTCTGTCAGCCATGTGCAGTGGTTAGAACTTTTCTGGAAAGTCCAAAGAGCCTTTAAAATGTGTATAATTTGTGTTCTGTCGCCTCTATTTATATTGATTAGATGAAAAGATGTTCTGGCCCTCTGACCTTCTTTCTTCTACACAAAACTTCTACAAGTAAAAGATGTTCCCCTAAATACAGAATATGGCTTTAAGAAGAAAATGAAACAGAGAATTAAGATTTCAGTTTTGGGGGAAAAATACAGCTTCTGGATGACTGGATTGCCTGACATGCCCTGGCCTCACATTGTACTAGGATGCAGCTTAACGAAGTCATCTCTGAATCTACTAACCTTTCACCTTCTTATCAAACTTTTTGAATAGACACACACTGTACAGTTCAATTGTTAGAGAACCTAACTACTGTAGAGATTGTTATAATTTTTTTTTTTGCAAAAATTCAAGCTGTAAAAACTTTTCAACTTTCACAATATTTAATTAAAGTTACTTCCTGTCTGTGATGGCAGCTTCTAGTTGTGTATTCATTTCAGAATTTCAGATGAGCCAAAGTCCAACATATGTAGAAGGTCTGTGTTTGCAATTACTCAGACCAGTGTTGACACCCAGAGAAAAGAAATCTGGGTAGTCCTGGGACACCCACTCGCTTTCTTTGTAAATCCTTGGGGATTTGCCAACCTGGGATGCAAATCGCACACGCGCAGCGTACTGCTGCCCTCTGCCGGCAGCAGATGGATGCGCACCTGTGCACACTGGCCCACAGAGGAGCCAAGAGCCCCAACCATTTCATCAGCCAACCAGCGCGATCCCCCTGCGGTGACTGAACTGAGAGTCCAGAATCTGGCCATTCTAGAATGCCATTCTCCGTGCTACAAGTCTGAACCAAGCTCTTCACATACAGCTGCTAATTAGTCCCAGTGAGCCTTATGGTCAGTTATGTGCCCTGGTTCATTGATGAGAAGGCATGTGCGAACTCAGAATCTTCCATGATCTATAGTTTCAGATCCCTTGTGGACAAGACACTTTCCCTGTTGGATAAAACCAACTTTATCTGGAGTCAAACATTCCACAGACACCCAGTAGGCACCCTCTCTTGTAAAGTGATTTCACTTTAAGTTCCATCCTCATTGTAAGTCTTTCCAATTGTTCCTTCAATGCTTCCCCTGCTTTTGCAATTATTGGACATGGTAAGGTTAATGATGCTTGTAAAATGCTTCAAAAACTTAGAAAATAGGCCAGGAACCACAGAAACTTGATGACCAGAACTAACAGGGCATCACACAGCCACCATCTTGATCATTTGTGGTGGCCACTGTTGATACACTTTGGCTCTGGAATAGAGCCCAACCTGAAGTAATGAACGAGCATCATGAATAAGTTAATAAGCAAAGAAACTATCATCATTTTCTTAAAAAGAGAGTCTATGTTCATTAGTTTGGTCATTCAATACACATTTTTGGAATTCTGTAGTAGATGCACGTCTTTGTGTTAGAAGCAGAAAATCAAACGAATAAGAGCCCCCTGCCCGCAGGGTGCTCACAGTCTCAGACTAGACAAATCTATACTCAAGTTTCGAGTGACACATGCATGTCACAGTGCTCCACAGAAAACAGCAGACATCCACAAGTCTTCCCACTGGCCTCCACTTTCCTTAAGGCTTATTTCTCAGAAGCATTTGTTCATTCATTCATTCACTCACATACACCTTGAAGGTTTACTGAGCACCCAGCCACTGGGGGAGGCGGCAGATTTCACAGTGAGCGCCCCGACGCTGGGCTTGCCCTCATGGGGGCTTAGAGTTGAGTAGGGCAAGCCAATGTGAAGCAACCAAGTAAATACCGACAACCCCACAACGGCAATGAGGAAAAGTCTAGAGTGCTCTGGAAGTATATTACAGTGTGATTTGATTTAACCTGAAGGACCGGAGAAGATTTCCAGAGACAGTGACATTGGAGCAGAGATGTGAAGGATTCGATAACCAGGTGGGGTGGGCACCTCAGGCAGCGGGCATGAAGGCAGGGGTAAGGGTCTGAGCTTTGGGGCTGGATACCTGCATTCAGAAACAGAAAGGCCATGCGAGGAGAACACCTGGTTGTGCAAGGTGACCTTGCGGAACGTGGGAAATTCAGTTCAGAACACAGCCTGAGCACCTACTGTGTGCTTGGCACTGTACTAGATGCTAGGATGCACAGGAAACCACTCACGAGTCCTGCCCATTAGGCCCAAGTCTTGGCTCAGCGTGGCGCATGAATTCACAGCCTTGTGTTTGTCCACGGGAGCTCTGCTACTAAAGCCTGAGGGGGTGGGCTGGGCGGCAATCAGGCAGGGAGCACCTCGCTTGCTCTAGGCAGTTGCTCCCACGTGGGAATTTGGGCTCAGTGTTCCTCATCTTTCATTTTTCAAGAATGCTATCTATATTATTGCATTTTTTTTTTTGGTGTGAAATTTTCATTTTTGTAAATGTTGTCCTCTCATCCAAAAATAGTGTTTTAAAAACACTGCATTGGGCAAACCAGATCCATGAGCCTCTAGAATGTCAGTTTGGGGCTTCTGGCCAAAAGACAAGTTGCTAAAGGAGATGTTTACACAGCCTGATTTGAGGGTCAGAGTGATCTGCCCTCTCCATGGAGATCCAGGAACACTGCAAAGAGAGAATGCCTGAGTGGTGTGAATAGGAACTCTCCAAGCAGATAAGGGAAAGTAGGGCATGGAAGGCCATGGTCAATGCCTTTGGAGCCGGCTATATGAGAAAAAAGTACCTAAGGTCAATGGAAAGGAATGAGGATATGGGAAAATGGAATACGTAATTGTTGAAAAAATCCCTATACTCTACAGAGGCCACATTCAATGTAAAAATGTATATATCATTTTTTTTTTCAATCTCCTTTTGCCTTGCAGAAAGACCCTCATGGGTGAATTCATTTTTAGGTAGACTTTCAGAGAAGTAAAGTCTTTCCAACACAGCATGCTCAGGGCTATGTTTACCCTCGCACGCTTCCCATCACTCACCATCTCAAGAATGTGGCTCCTGGAATTATTAACCTCTCTCTCTCCAAAGTCATTGATTTCTCCTTCTTCAGTACTACTTTCTTAGCAACCTACAATATGATCACATTTTAAAAGAAAGAAAAAGCTATTTGACCTCACTGTGGTTTCAATCTGCCATCTTTCTTTTCCTTTCTTGGCAAGTCTCCTCCCAGGAGTCCTCCGAGTCTATTGTCTTTCCTTCTTCATCTCTATTCTCCTGTTATCTACTTGACAACAGACATTTACTGTAACTGTGAGTAGTGTGGCGCCGTAGACATTGTAAACAATGGATCAAGCGTATATTTTAGAAGTATTATTCTCACTGCCACATAGAGAATGAATTGAAGAAAGGCAGCAGGAAAATGGAGAAGACCTATCAGGCCAGAGCAATGTTCCATGCAAAAGAGGAATAGCTCGGACTAGGAGGATGAAAAGAAGAAAGTAGATAGGATTAGAAATATTTAACATTGTGATTATAGTCAACGATCACATATCGTATACTTCAAAGTTGCTGAGAAAGTAGATTTTATTTGTTCTCCTCACAAAATGAAATGATAATTATGAGACACCATGGCCGTGTTTTAGCTAACACTCTAGTAGTAATCATATTGCGATAGATAAATGTGGCAAGCCAACCCACTTCACATTGTGAAATTTAAACTTACACAATGTTATATGTCAGGTATACTCAATCATTTATTTTTATTTATTTTTATTTTTTTATTTTTAATTTTTATTTTATTTTTTTATTTATTTGACAGAGTTAGAGAGCACAAGCAGGTGGAGCAGCAGGCAGAGGGAGAGGGAGAAGCAGGCTCCCCACTAAGGAAGGACCCCAATGTGGGGCTCGATCCCAGGACCTTGGGATCATGACCTGAGTAAAGGTAGCTGCTTAAACAACTGAGCCACCCAGGCGCCCCTCAATCATTTAAAAAAATAGAGAAGGACTTAGGGAGAGAGAACCACTAGGATTTGGCAACTGATGCAACGCGGGAGGGAGAGGAAGAAGTCAAAATCAAACTCAGTTTTCTGACTGGGGCAACTACTATTAAAGAGATGGGTGATGTCTCGGGTGGTTTCTTTGCTATGAAGCTGCAGAGCTGGATCATGAAATTCTTTCCTACTGTTCCCTTTGCTTTCCTTCCCTCTCCCAACTATGATCTTCTCCAGAGGCTTCTATATTTACATCAGGAATAAAATTCAGTTTCTGGAACTGGAAATATTTTACTTTTTTTTTTTAACTTAAGCATCAAGCAGTTTTATCTTTTCTCTCTAGAGAGTTATGCTGCAGTGGGACTGATTTTTATCTACTTGGCATACTTTTTTCCCACCGGTTGTAGAATTTCCACATTCTATATTAAGAATGAAAGTTCCGAACCCTGGAATGAACCAGAGGTCTGAGGTCAGCTTTCTGCAGGAAATACCCTGCACAGGGAATTATGCTATAAGGGGAATCTAGTACTCCAGAAAGGAGTTGACAAAATGTCAACAGAAAGGAGGGAGTCCCATTGAAGTTCATTTGTTCAATAGCACAGATCTGGGTGGGATCCTGGCAAGGATGGTAGCAGCAATAAAATGAAGGGAATGCAAGGGGAAGGGAATTAGAACCAGGCAGTAGCCTTGGCTTTCTCCAACACATTTGTTTAGTGAAGATACTCTTACTGAGGGTCCTCTTTCTGTCAGGCGCTGTGCAAAGGGTTGGGGCGTGACTGTGTCTTAAACAGACACATTTCCTTCTCCATTACTATGAATCAAACAATCACATAAACATATAATTTCACAGTGTAATATTACCAGAACCCTAATATATCTGAGATAGTATATGGCGCTATCTCTGCACACATTCAAGCCAACTTCGACACCCAAATTTAGGTAGAAAGAGATTGGATTTTTTTAACTTATTTAAATTCAACTAGCCTACATATAGTACCTCATTAGTTTCAGATGTAGAATTCAATAATTCATCACTTGCATATGACACCCAGTGCTCATCACATCATGTGCCCTCCTTAATGCCCTTCAACTGGTTACCCCATCCCCCACCCATCTCCCCTCCAGTGACCCTCAGTTTGTTCCCTATAGATAAAAGTCTTCTATGGTTTGTCTCCCTCTCTGATTTTGTCTTATTTTATTTTTCCCTCTCCTTCTCTATGATCCTCTGTTTTGTTTCTTAAATTCCACATGGATTTTTTAAAAATTTAAATCCTTTAAAGGCCATTAGAAAACAATCTAAATATAAAGTCCATGGTAACGCCTACTAAAATTCTCTTTCTTCTACTACCCTTTTCCTTACTCCTCACCTTACTCAGACACTGGCTTCTTCAATCCACCTGACAAAAAACCTACTCTGAGTTTGCATGATTTTTCTTTTTTCCTCCTCTCTTTCCCCCATCTCTCTCATTGCATTGTTTTCAACGAAGTCTTTTTCCCCTGCAAGAAAATCTTTTCTCTTCAGTGAAGCTGGGAAGAGGGTAGATATTGGGCTAGCCAAATATAATTCCCTTTGGCAGGCTGTGGGAGGGGAGAGTCCATAAATACTTCCTTGTGAATGTTTGACCTGTTATATTTTGAGAAGCAAGAATAGAAAGCCAGGAGCACATACAGCAAGAGACAGCATTCTGCCCATGCTAGAGAGCAGATCCGACGGAGCGGGAGTTAGCAAGGAAGAACTGGGAGTGGAGTGGAGAGAGCATTCTAGACGAAGGTAACAGACCCCAACAGAGCAGACGACTAATACATTCAATTCTCCCCCTCAGAATGCTTCTCCCTCTCAGTTTCTCTCCTCCTTCTCTCATTTCCTTTTTTAATGTGTTCTAACATCGTTTCCTTCATCTCTGTCTGTGTGACACTCGCCATCAGCGCTTGGTTCCATGGTCGCTCTTCAAGCAGAGTCATTCCTCTGACTATTCCCATACCCCTCCAGATAGACGTCTCCTCTTTGCCCTCACTCCTATCTGCCCCAAGCGTTTCTTGCATGGAATTTTAAAGACATGGTCAGCTTCCCTTCAATCCAACAGCTGCAACCAGATGAAAAATTAGAGATCCCCAAGATTGCCCTTTACGATTCCAACGTTAATATTCCTACCCCACCCTTGATGCCCTAGAAACACCCACAGCCCAAAGTGTTTGACTGAAAGGCCCACATTCAGCCCTCATTTTTTTCCTACAAGCACAGAATATTATGACTCACCTGCATGTCCAGGAAGATGCCAATTTTCTTAATTACATTTAAGATGAACCTAGAAAAGAAGATAAAAGTTAACAGGGAAATAGTATTAACGGCAGTTGGCATTCCCTTGTTGAGGGCCTACTTTTACAGGACATGATATTCTAGTAACTTTATAGAAATTTGTTTGTCAAATTCTCAATGATCATGTAATGTAGGTATAATTATCCTCAATTAAAAATGAATTGCTCAAAAAAAAAAAAAAAATGAATTGCTCACCAACTTTGTATGAGGACAGAGGTCCCCATTAGACCTTGAAGGCCATTTGTTTAAGACATATATGGACTTTAACAGTCGGTAGATCCATGGAATGTATTAACCCAATAATCAATATAGACTGAAAATGACTTCATAAAAATCACTCACATTCTCCAATCCTCAGTTTCTCATCCATTAAAAAGAAGTAACAATAGGAGTATTTCTCTTAAAAGATGTCTAAGAAGATGATGTGAATAAAATAAGCCACATGAGGAGTTATCATTCAGTGCCTGGTGCATATTGGCCAGTCTGTCAATATTAGCAATTGTGACTCCAGTGTGGGCATGTATGTGTGTGTTGATAGATAGAGATATACACAGATGGATATATCATACTACCTTTAACTGATCTTAACACGATAAACATTAGGTTCTTATTTCTTGGTATTATATGCAACATTATGATGGACATCCTTGTCTTAAAAAAATAAAATTCTTGCAAGTCTTTCTCACTTCTCACAAGCTAACTATATAGTATCCCTGGCATCCAAAGGATCACCCTCAAAGAAAGGGTTCCTCCCTTAACAAAAGAACATGTTTCCAACAGCTCCCATATTAAACCAAAAGACGATGTATGACTGATGCTTGTCATAAGCACGATCAAAACAAGAGTTATCCCCCAAATCAGTTCTCCTCATTATACTGTAGTACCAGGAAAGGTGCCAGTGAGCTCCAGACAGAAAAGAAGAATTATCCTGAATATTATCATATGCCTAAGGAAGCAAACTCTGGCAATGAATCTGCAGGGTAAGGGCTTGGCACTGCTGCTCAGGAAGGGAGCAGATTAAGGTGAAAGGTGGGTGACGTGGGCACACGAGGAACAAGAGTACAGAAATATTTCTTCTGCGGCACCTGGGTGGCTCAGTGGGTTAAAGCCTCTGCCTTCGGCTCAGGTCATGATCTCAGGGTCCCAGGATTGAGCCCAGCATCAGACTCTCTGCTCAGCAGGGTGCCTGCTTCCCCGTTCTCTCTGCCTGCCTCTCTACCTACTTGTGATCTCTCTCCTCTCTGTCAAATAAATAAATAAAATCTTAAAAAAAAAAGAAAAAAGAAAAAAGAAACAGGTGAAACTGGAAAATCGTAAAGCCTTAAAAGAATATGAGGTATGGGGCACCTGGGTGGCTCAGTGGGTTAAAGCCTCTGCCTTAGGCTCAGGTCATGATCTCAGGGTCCTGGGATCGAGCCCCGCATCGGGCTCTCTGCTCAGCAGGGAGCCTGCTTCCTCCTCTCTCTCTGCCTACTTGTGATCTCTCTCTGTCAAATAAATAAATAAAACCTTTAAAAAAATATATTTCTTCTGCATTGGCATCTGTAGATCATTTTTTGTTGGGGGATCCTGCTTTGCCCCTTCATTCTTAAAAAAATTGAACGGCTACAGGTTTAGGGGAAACGTGGTTGGGTGAAATTTTTATATGGTTAACAAAGTTACAGAATGCACTCTTAGGGGCTCGTTTGCATTCAGAACAAGAAAACTCTTGAAATCACTTTTCCCTTCTTTACTCAGTCACTCAAAAATCTAAGCGGCTAGCATATGCCAGTGGTTGTCCTCAGAACTCTGTATAAGAGGCACTGGACAATAATTCAGCATAAAAACAAAAGCAGATTAATAAGCAAGCATGTGGTTGCATGCTCAGAAAAGCCCCATGAGAAAATCGGCAGGGTGCTGTATGCCTCCTCATCGTACTGCTGCTGAGCAGGGTCATGTGGCTTATGGTGGTCCATGGGGCATGAGCTGACATGAGAGAGGCAGAGGCCATAGATGTGACTGTGACATTTCCCGTGCTTCTCACTCTCCCCAGATTTGCTGTTACAAGAGCTTCCTCAGGAAGCTGCTGAAGCTTTAGCTCGGGTCCGAAGTGTCCACATGTGGACTAGGCCAGCCCACACTGACTAGAGCTGAACTGCCCTGCCCCTCGGCCTGAACCAGTGTCACCAGCCACCCCGACAATATTGGCTATCCCTCACAGCTACCGCCTGCAAATCACTAAGCACGAGGATTAATACTTGGCGGTGGCTGTAAGCCCGCGAGCTTTGGGGCAATTTGCTATGTGGCATTAATCACAGCAATAGCTGACTGACCTAGAAATAGAAACCTAGAAGAGGGTACAATTGTAAGAAAAATCTGAAAAAAATATTTTCCAACTCAGTGGTAGGCGTTAAGGAAACAACAGGAGCTCAGGAGACTCAAGACCTGTGCTACACAGTGGTGAAACATGGAGTAAAACATGAGATTGAAGTAGTACCTATGATGATCTAGAAAGGCAGACATGCACTTCTTGAACTCAGGGGGTGCCCGAGGAGATACGGATATGGAATGGTAAAAGCCTGAACTGGCTGTAGGTAGCCACATTTGATAAGGTGCCACACAAAAGAGATGAGCTCAGAAAAGAATGCTCTGGTTTGCAAACACAACTGAGAGAAAATACAGAGAACTCAGAAAATTGGGGATATGCTGTGTAGAGAATGATACTGTTTTTCATTTCTGTACTCCATCCAGTAAAATATCCTCAAAGTAAAATAAAGCCTGAAGGAAAAGACCAAGAACATGGCCATTGAGATAAAGTCCAGGAGCATCATCTAAATCAAGAGTGTGGCCATCACAACCTTTGTTAAGACCTCTAAAAAGATTAAGTAGACCCCTTTAGCTGCACAAAGGGCTTCTAGATTACACAGAAACTTGAGGTGCCCAAATTAAGGACCACAATTAACTCTAGAGAGAATGGCATTTTTGAAAAGAATTACAAGTATAGCCTCAGTGCATGGAACTTACTGGAATTAAGTAAAAACCCACTCAAAAAAACCCCCCAAACCCATTCAGTTTTGGAGACAGTTGGATTGGCAAGTATGCAGCCATTCTGGACTAGAAGAGACTGTGGCTGTTAGAGATTTAAAAAGATATCTGAGTTACTGAAATTTCTACACACAGGAAGCAGACTGAGAATGCTGTGTAGTTGCTGAAAGGAAGAAATCCTTGCCTTGCCCTTTTAGAAACGACTAAAGAGTAAAAAGAAGAGAAAAGTTCCCCAGAAGGCAGAGCCAAGAGTTGTAGAAAACAGTCCTCTAAGAATCTACTTCAAGGAAGCAGAATGTGGATGGAGTAAAGTTTCCCAACCCATTGATGTTGGGCTGGCCATGTGACCTGCTTCGACCAGTGGGGTGTTAATGGCCGTGATGCAAGGGGAGCCCATGTCTCGCTCAGGATGACTTCAGTCTGGCAGCATTATTGTGGCAATAACTGACATAGCAACTCCTGTTCTTGGATAGAGCTTGGACCATATGAACCTAATTCACCTTGAATACCCAAGTAAAGCAGATCCTTTTAGTCATCTTCTCTGACACCATCGGTCACAATTTTTTTTTTTTTTTTTTTTTTTTTTTTAGAGAGGGAAGGTGGGAGAGAGAGAGAGAGAGAGAGAAGTGGGTGGGGAGGGCAAAGGGAGAAGGAGAGAGACAATCCTAAGCAGGTTCCACACTCAGTGCAGAGCCCGACTCGGGGCTGGATCTCACGACCCTGAGATCATGACCTGAGCTGAAACCAAGAGTCAGACACTTAACTGACTGAGTCACCCAGGCGCCCCTAATTTCTCCATAGCCCTTTTCTCTTTCTGCAGTTATCTCATTTATGTATTTATTTGCGAATATTTTTATTTGCCATATCTGAGAGCCTAGGACTGTTCTCTGCTCACAGCAGTAATAAATAGATGTGCTTTGACTTAAAGTTCCTTTCCCTCTCCGAGAGTCCATCATTCTCACAAGCGTAGATTCCATCTGGGATATTATTTATGTTTAAGGAGTAAAAGGAAGCTATTAAAAGGTTGACTGAGAAATTTATCAAGCCGCTTCTGAGAGACTCAGGTAGACGTTGCTGACAAATATTGGGGACCGCTCGGAAGACAGTTCTCAAATAACTCTCTTTCCACTAGTGAGCGCCTGTGGACTGGAACGTAACGGACTTGTTTGCTTCCTCGTGCCCAGGATGCCATGTGTCAACTTCTAATAGTTGGTTCACCTTTACCTTTCCATGAAGCACGTTAGTATTTTAAACAATACCCATCAGATCTCGTAAGGCTTGATATTTATTTTATTTCAACTATCACTCTTCTTTGTCAAGTGTAGTCTCACGCACAGCAGGTGAACCTTAATGGTTTAAGGAATAAATAGAAAACTGACGGGCTCACACCCATTAGCTAATGGATTACTAAGCAAAAGGGACTACATTCCACCCCAGTGCACTTAGCCCAGGGTTGCTGGGAATTTTAAAGACTCCGGGCTAATGCTTCATGGGCCCAGGGGATAGGAGCTCAAACTCAAATATGGCTCCTTTGATAGACAGGTGAATGAATGTGGCTATCATTATGTAATCACACGACTTAGGAGATATTTATTATCGACTGCACAACACACTCTAGGAACATAGTGGAGGCCCTTGGCTTGCCACCTTGGTACTTTTGATCTCAGGACCCTGAAATCATTGGCTATCACCTGGCAGACAGAAGGACCCTGATGGGAGAATCACAGCCGTCTTGCCCGTACTGACTCCTTCCGTGTCCCAATACTTCACGGGAAAATATGTAAGGAAAAGCAGGCTATTTTAAACGCATCTCTTTGAAGTAAAGGTGCGTGACATTCTCTTATCTGGAATGCTCCACGTCTTTGTAAATTAGCCACCTTGCATGTTGTACCGAGACCTTCTTTCCATAGACTTTAGTCAGTTGTCTCAGATATATGTGCCTCATTAGCATCTGAGCAATGCAATCACTTTTTTATCCCGAATCTCATGATTTTATTGGGCTATTAAGAGCTTGATTTGTGGGCAGTGGGAACAGCCAGAGAACTCATGCCATTGATCACGTTATCCTGGAGGTGTCCAGCAGAATCAAGAAACCAGCCAGCACAGCCCCAGAAACACGGAGGGGTGGGGCTGCGGGTGGCTGGCACGATGACAAGCCCACCTTTGGAGCTGCAGCTCACACATCGCCCGAAGCAGCTGCGATGGCCCAGGTCATTGCCCCGGAACACCTTCAGCTGGTGGATTAGGGGGTGGGAAGGAAGGGACTGAAAATTCCCTGCTTCTCGACCTATTCAGGGTTTCAGGAAAAGGGACCAAAGAAACATTGTTAAAGAACCACTAAGTTCTTTCCTACCAGTCTACCTCAGAAAAATCAGTAGCTACTGATCAACCTCTTGATGTTTGCTCTGATTAAAGGCCAAAGAATCACAAGCTGGTAGGAGCAGAAGGGATGACCTTAGAGATTATTTTTCTAATGCTGTCACTTACAAGATGAGAAGAGACTCAGAGAGGGGCAGCGCTGTGCCTAATGTCACAGAGCAAGGTCAGAGCCAGCACTAGAAGTCTCCATAGTGTAAGAGCTGTTGTTTTCATTCCCTTTCTGTGCTCCCCTAACTGCTGGGGCAGTAGAAACAAAGATTTCTCAAGGTGTTTTTGTTTCTGTTTTTGTTTTCTTTTCTTTCTTTCTTTCTTTTTTTTTTCTTTAGATTTTATTTATTTATTTGACACACAGAGAGAGGGAGGGAGAGTACAAGTAGGGAGAGAAGGAGAAGCAGGCTCCCTGTTGAGCAGAGAGCCCAATGCGGGACTCGATCCCAGGACCCTGAGATCATGACCTGAGCTGAAGGCAGACGCTTAACCAACTGAGCCACTCAGGCGTCCCAGTCAAGGGTTTTTTAAAGCCAAAGAGTTGAATAAAAAGGCAAATGCCCTCTTCTTTTGGGGAGGTTCTTGTAAAATAATATCCAAGAAATATTAAAGCCTGTCCTTTTTAGAAAGCCCACATAATTTCTACCTTTTGAAGTCAATTTAATGATCCACCCCGTAATATATGGACAGAATTCTCTGCAAGGATCAGGAGAAATTAATTAGCAAACAGACAAATCCAAGCTCCTTCCTCTCTGCACTTGTCTCTTCTGATGAGCTGAGTGGTCCTGGAGAAGTCTGAAAGTTCTGAAATGCATGCCGCTCTGCAGGCATGAGGTGACAGCCCCCCCGACTGCGTTTCTGTGTCTCTTCATATCTGCTCCCCATTAGCAGCAGGTGTGGTCTCCGTAAGTCACAAATCAGATCTGAAAACCTTTCAAAAGCTTCCCACCACTTAGAATGAAACACCGTCCTACTCTCGAGGCCACAGAGCCTTACATAATGAGAGCCTTTCTTCTCTCTCCAAGCCCATCTCGTGCCCCTCTCCCATTGGCCACTACGTCCCAGTGAGAAGCTAGGCCCTTCCCCACAGCAGGACCTTGACACTTGCCCTTCCCTCCACCTACAAGGAGTTCTTTGCTTTATATGTCTCGTACCTGCTTCTCCTTTAGGTCTTGGCTCACATGTCCCTTTCCCAAATGCACTATTTGAATCTCGCACATCCCAACCCTTTCCCAATCCAGTCATGCCCTACCCCAAAGTCCTGTGTTTCTTTGTTCTGGTACTTAGATCAATCTCTGCTTATTTTATAACTGTTTACTTGTTTGCTTGTACCTCCCACGGGAATGTGGGTAGTACAAGGGCAGAAGCCACATCTACACCGCTCACTATTGTGTCTTCAGCACGTGTTATGGGGCCTGGTACCGTGTAAGTGTTAGGAAGGAATTTGGGAGGAAGAAAAAAAGATCCTGGGAACAGAGAGTAGGGGTTATAATTTCTATTTTGCATGGAGAAACTGAGGCCCAGCACTTGCCCAAGTGGATCAGGAGCTGTAACTTTCCCCAGGACTAGCTGGTAGGGTTTCCCAGAGGCTGCCCCTCTAATGCAGAGATGCTGGGATGGGCGCTGTGGAGCTCAGGAAGCGAGACAGAGCTCCCCCAACGCTTTCCAGAGACTTCTTGAGGCTCTGACCAGCTGGTGGCTCCTCCTTCTTCTCCTTCAATTTGCACAAGGCCCCTGAGCTGTTAGGTAAGTGCAGCCCTGAGTCTGATTCCAAAGCTCATGTTTTCAATCACAGTGATAATCCACAGACTATAACTGGCCACGTGAGTGACCTAAAAGACTTCAAAAGAACTGCTTAGTAAGAGGATCCTAGTCACCATTAACTATGTACACTGCTGCCATTGGCTCCTGATAGAAAATGAGTTAAATAACCTCGAAGCAAAGGGCGGGCTCTTGAAGCTGTCTAATACAAACACTGAAAAAGTGAGGAGAGTTGGTTTAATAGTAGCCGTACATTTTTCTTTTTCTTTCAGATGCCCCCTTCTGCATATCATCCTCCAATCTGGTCCAGGTCACAGATTCATAAAATGGTTGTGACGGGACACAAAGAAAAACCTGTTCCTCTCAGGCTTTTGTGTTCTACAAGCCCTCAGGTAAACAAAGACTGTAGATATTCACGAAATGTTTGGGAAAGGTCTCATGAATACACCCAGGAGTCTTCTGAGAATTGGGCTCCTCCTGGAGACCAGAAAGTTCCTCTGGGCTTGGGGAAGGGGAGAGGTGATGGGCACCTGATGAGGCAGAAGTGTGGGGGTCCCGGAGGAAGGCTCTGTCCTCTGCTTCCTCGGGGGTGTCCCAAGACCCCTGGAAGGGAATGGCCAGTGTGGAATGAGGCGGAGAGGGCTGGACAGCCTCCTCGGGAGTTCTGCGCGGCGAGAAACCTGGTCAGAGAACATCCTCCGGCTCGCAGGTGGCGGGGAGCAGACACGTGAATGCCAGGGCTGACGGATGAGCCAGGAATGCGGACGCCTCAGCAGCAACCGGCCTGCATCGCCACCAAGCCACGACAGCTCAGAAAAGACGCTGACGATCAGAAAGCTGACCTCCCAAAGGTCTGGGAACCCCGCCGATGGCCCAGATCTGAAACTACCCCTCGGGCAGGAGAGACTGAGGAAGCCCCAGCTCCACGGAGATTCCGTTTCTGCCTCATCAGCGGAATGGGGTTTGAAAGCAAAACTCAGTTTAGGAAAAGGGCAATTTGCATGTCTTGCACCCCCAAGAGTAGGACTTCAAGCTGCCTCTGCTCTGCCATTTCCAGGGGGCCTGGGCTTTTTTCCATCGTGAGGCTTGGCTACTAAACCCGCACTCTGAAAGCCATCGCCCGCTGGGCAGGGAGGGAAACACTGGCCTCCTCTCCCAGCCCTGCAGGTTCAGGTTCACGGGGCACGGTTTCCAAGCCAATCTACGTAAAGAGCTCTAGTCCCCCGACGTGGGAGCTCCCACACCCCACCATCCGATTTCCTGAGCGCCCTCGGAAGTTGGGGGCACACAGCTGCTGCGCCGTGGGCCGGCCCGCCATCCAATTTAAACTGAGTTTCAAGTTGATTTTGGAGAAAATTTATACAGTTTACAGGCTTAAAGCGTTTGCTTCATCCCAGAGGACAGGCAGCAGAGGGGAAGGGAGTGGGAACGGCTAACATTATCGAGAGGAGAGGGAAGCGAGGCGTCCCCAGGAGACCAGGAGGAATGAGCCCCGGAGATGCAAAGAGGGCAGATGACAATTGTCAGATGAGTTTCATCACTCGGCTTTGCCTCTCCCTGCTCCCAACTTCTCTGAACAATTGTCCTTTGGGGCCCAAACTTTCCCTGTTTAGTCTCAGCCCAAAAGTGAGTTGGCAGGAAGTTTGAGCAAAATCGTTTCGGGCATCCGGGGGTTATGCACACAGGCAATGAAATGACATTGTTTCCGCCTTCAAAATAAATAAGAGAGTTTTTGGTCACAGAGAGCTCAGCAATGAGAACTCAGAAATGGCTGAACCTCTAGACGTGAGGAGTCCCATGTCCCTGGTAAGCAAACAAATCTCAGGGACTTGGGGGGAATGGTCTGAATAAAGAAGCTGCTCGAGTTTGAGGGGAGCAGGGGAGGCAGACAGATTCTGTTAGCAATGTGAAATTTTTTTCAGTTGGACAGCATAATTACGACGGGATGGAAACCGCTGCTCTTATTCATATGCTCTTCTGCTCAGCCACCGAAGAGAACAAAATTCCCTTTGCTAGGCCTCTAGTTCCTTATAATTTTCCACAACATAATTGTATGGTTCCAAATAGACAAAGTTTTGTGCTTTTCCTTCTGGTCTCCCTCCTCTCAAAAATAAATGGATACTTTAAACAGAGCCCCCTTCAAACACAAACAAGTCATAAAATGCTCCAAATCCAGAGAAACAGCATTTGCAAAAGAAGAGGCACAAAACTATTTGTGCACACTGTGCCAAGGCTGGGAGGAAAGGGTAAGGCATGTGTTCCGGTCAAAATTCTACCTTTGACATTTCTTAATCGGTGAGTGCCTTCTAGGTCTAAGGTGGTGACAGTTGGTGTGGGTTATTTAGCTGAGCTGGTGTCTTTTCTGGTCTCTGTATTTTTTTTTAAAACAAGGTAACAATATATAATCTGGAAAATGGGTCTCTAAAGCCTCCTTCCCACCCTGTGCCTTTGCGGCACCACTGTTAACTTGAAAACATGCCTTCTTTCTCATTTCGCCCTGCAGATGAGCTCTAACGTGTCAGAGAGGCAGGCATGTGTGCATGCAGGAGAAATGTGCTTTAAACATCTCAATATATTACCTGTCTGGCTCTGGCATGCTGCAAGCATCTCCACTGCTCCGCGGAGGCGTCCCTGCCGCCCTCCCAGCCTTTGATATGCAAGGAGCTAAGGCCAAATCAGCCACTCTGTAATTTCAATTGTAAGCATCTTTAGAGATGAGTGCTTCGGCAGAGAGGTGCCAGGGCCCCAAATTGGACTCCATAATGAAGCCCTCAAAGAGGAGCGATTTTGCAGAATTTAATGGGCTTTGGGGGACAATTTTACAGGCTGGTGTCCAGAAGCACAAATATTCAAATCGCTCAGCCCCTATTTGAAGGCACATCTGAAGGTGCACCCTACAACCCGTGTGTAGCAGGCTCTTTTGAATCTTGTCCTTGAAACAAAAAAGAGGGAAAAGGAAAGAAATGCAGTGCCCCCTGGGACTTTGCCAGCAGAGACTCTGGGTAAGCGCGGAGTGACTGTAAAGCCCTGCCAGGAGTCCTTGGGGCCGGAGGGAGGAAGTGGATGAGAGAGACCGGAGATGAGAAGGGCCTTCAGCAGCCATTGGGGAGGCGGCGGCGGGGGAGAAGAAAGGGAGACACGCACTAAAAACAACAGAAACACAGGTGGAAATGGCCTTGTGGGAAATCAGCCTGTCAACAAACAAAGCTGGAGGCTAGAAACCGCTGCCTCCCCAGCCCCGGCTCCTGGGCAAGGAGATCGTTCTGTAAATAAATTAGCAGTGGCTTTGACTGCTAGGAAATTAATACTGACACCATGAAAGCTGCAAATGACTCCCTTTTATCAGGAGCAGAAGCGCTATGCTTCGCAAAGGGATCTTTTTGCCATTCCGCCTTTTATTTTGCTTTGTTTTTTCGGGGAAAGTAAATTAGAGCCACTTACATCAGCAGCTCAGGTTAAAGAAAGGGGAAGAAGAAAGAGAGACAGAAAAAATAGTTTCATTTCATGTACCAGTGGTTTAGAACTTCATTTAGAGCTAATCACACCCCCATCTTCCTCCGAGCCATTTCTGACAGCAACGCAGCCTACACTGTCAATTGGAAGACATAGGCGTTCTGGTCTTTGCTGGAAACACACCCAGCGGCTGGAGAGAGGGTCTTGAGCCTTCTGTCAATGGTTGGGCAAATTCAGATCCTGGAAAAGGCAATTAACTCATGGTCAAGTAAACTGGGAACTAATTGTTAAGACCTACCCACTGTGAGTATCTTTGAGAGGGTCAGAGGCATTTCCTTCAACTGGAGCTCTTCCTCCAGAAAGATGGCTGCCTTTTTCCCTTCCAGAAGATAGGAGTAGCTCCAAGTTTATTAGGAGGGATAACCTCCCTTAAGAAGAATGACCCTCTAAGACAAAGCAAAGGCCCTGGAAATGTAGTCATGTTTATATTCTGGTGAGAAATCAGAATATCCTCCTTTCCACTCCAGTTCTGTCTACTAACCACCCTTCTCCCCCAACAAAATAGACCAGGGATTTTAAAGAATTGGATACTTTTAGGGAAATTGGCATTTTACAAATCTCTCACCCAAGATCCCTTTAGTTAAAACTCTCCTTTAACAATTTCCATACTTTTATGGTCAACTCAAAATTGAGGGAACTAAAAAGGACTTTGAAGCCTCATAAATTCTGGACTATTAGAGACATAACTATTTGATCTAAGTTTATAGGAAATTACATGTTGTCTCTTTGTGCCTTAGGAAACCAGTAATCCTTACATGGCTATGCTGACTACAAAAGAGCCAGGGTTCAAGATTAGTGAACACGGGTCCGACACCATCAGAAATCAGAGGCTTTATTGCACATTAGTTCTTCAGCTGGTATAGAGACAGGCTTCCTAGCTCTCCTTTACTGCTTTGTTACAGGCAGGCTCCCATGTAGACAAGAAACAAGTAAGGGCCAAAAGAAAACCCAGCCCTTGGACACCCAGCAATAAAAAAGGATTTTAATGGACACAACAGGAATCACCCTCAAAGCAGTACGAATCCGTTCACTGACATGAAACCAAGGAGTTCTGACTAGCTGCACAGGTCCCTCAAACTTCGAGAACCGAGCAGCACCTAAGCCATAGCCAGCAGCAGGCGAGACCCAAGGAAAGCTGAGCAAAGAAAGCGGACCAGTGTCAGGGAGGCTGGGCACATTCATGGTGAGCCACAGTGACAGCACAGAACGTGACCCAGGCTGCAGCCACAGAAGTGGCCCAGCCCGATCTCGCCCTCTCACCCAGGCACACACCACGGCGCTCTTCCTGGCAGGGGCCTTATTTTCATACCGGGCCCTAGGACATGTGTGTATTGGAATCGAGGTGCGGGAAAGCTCTCTGGACAATTGCTTCATGGGAAACAGACCAATTTGCCAAATGAGCAATTGTGAACAACCAATTTGTCAAATCATACAGTTTACAGAATTCGAATTGCATGAGATGATTTCCACAGCCTTCGAGGATTTGTTTTTTTCCAAGTTTTAGTTTCAGCAACTAGGAAAGTTGTCGTAGATTGGTGAAAATTAACATGCATACAAAGCCACCATTTGGAAAACAACTCAAGTCCAGAAAAATAAAAAAGGATGCAAATTAGCATGGAACAATTAAAAGGCATATATATCCTTTGTGTCTGAATGGTTGAGACATTTGAAATTTGAATCCCACACAAGATACACACTTAATCGAGCTAGTTTAACAAATCATTGAATTAAGAGATGATGTAAACACAGTAGACAGGACTCAGAAAATCCTTTAGAAGAGACCCTCACTTTATCACTTATGTCATCCTGGACTCACAGAATGCCCACTGCCACGAATGTAGAATATAAAAGGAGTTTTCATTCTGAAAATTCAGAGGCCCCAAAGAACAGATTGACATAGGCTCTACTGACCTTTGGCTGGTCTCTGCTGAATGTCTGTGGCAAATGGCTGACTGACTGTTCCAGATCTGGTTTAAAGTCTTTGTTTGAGAGGGTTTGGTCACTTGATAACTTGTCAGATTGGTCACTTACGGAATCTGCTTTTGGAAAGTGGACCTAGAATCTTGCTCACTGGTCCTCAAATACACGGGTATGCGTGTTAGACATTGCTGGCTGGCGAAGGGTGGGCTGAGAAGCAATAGCTCATTTAAAGGTTTACAAGCTGCAAAACACTGTTGACTTTGAGAACCCAGTCTCGCTACAAGGCTTCATATCATCTCAGCAAAGAACAGAAGGATGCCAAAGTTGTACTGAATTTAAAAGAAGGAAAAATGCACATTTGGATATGACTTGTAAAGCATGAAGCTATTAATGGATACGGTAATACACCATACTTGCTCATTTCCAATATGAGAACAGCAATTTAGGCACAAGATGGTTACACAGGATGCTTGATCTTCCAGGCTTTGGAAGGGGAGACAACACTGAAGCTGAGAAATACTTGCAACCAACACATAAAGGCAAAGGGCTGCTCCTCATTTTCTTAATGCTTTTTGACGAGCCTGGAGAGTCTTGGTTACTAGCTCTCCCAGAAGTGTCCGCGACTCCAACCACTCAACATAACAAAGACCATCCCTTGCCCATAGAGTACCTTTGTGTAAATTAGAAAATGACACCTCCTCCTTTAAGACACACTATTTCCATGGGTCAGAAAATGACTCTGATACACTGGTTTTGTTCCAAGTGGATACTTTACTGCCATCTGCAGAAAAGTTGTCATTATAATTTTACCAATTTGGGATATTGACTAGGTGAATTGTGCTCCCGTAGCTATGAAATCCTTGTATAATGTGTAATCTGTACAGCTATGTAGGGAATTGGACCTCGGGGCAGAATATGGATGGGATGATGGGATGCAGATGCTGGTTGATGAACTGTAATGGAGGAGAACACGATCTATAATTGGCCTGAGGACAGATGAGAGGCTCCAACTGGAGAGGACATGGTTTACCTGCGGTACTTACTGTAAGTGCTTCCCCAGTGAGCACCGCTGGCCTGAGACAGAGTTCAGACCGACCTCATTTCCCTTTGATCCTCTCCTGGATTACCCTTGTTCTGATTTCCTATTCTACTAATATTTGAGTCTGTTCTGACTTCCATTTCTCATGATTTAAGCCAGACACTTCTACCCTAAAATGACCATTATCCCCTTCTAAGCCATTCACAACATTTGTTATGCGTAAGATATGTATTAACATGATTGCGGTAGACTTCTGGCATTCACAGAGTGAACTTCCTGGTTTAACCACTTGCTGGTTCTCCCCAAACGTCCTATGGTTCCTGGTGGGTGAGCTGCACCTTCTAATGAGCATTCACTCAGTGTCGTTATTCTTATCCCATGCATTTTACGATGAAATTGTACATATTGGGGGATTCGAATATGTCTCTGGACTAATCCCTTTTGAATGTTAAGAGTCTACTCTACATTCAGTTTAGTTCTAACAATATACTATCTTATACTGCCTGCCAAGCATTCATTTATGTTAGTCTTACCTTCCCCTTGGGGACAGGAATCGTGTCTTACACAGTTTTGTCTTTTCCCCAATACCTATCTTAATTCAGAGCATATAAGAAATTATTCTCAATAAGAACTTACTGAGAATTCGCTCTATGACAGTATTCCAAGCACGCTTCACCACAACGTGAGACAGACTGGTACCAAAATATCTGTGGCAGATCTCACAATGGATCTTGTTGCCCCTGTTGGTCATGACTTAACAGATGAGACAAAGTAGAACTAGATTTTTTTTTTTTAACTCTTATTCATGGGCTTTATTGTAAGAAAATAAACCATGGGCTACCTGAAAATTTTAAGGATATTTCCTCCAGGTGCTTTCATTATATGAAACCATTAGAACTACATCAAAACCTAATGACCTACTGTATGGTGACTTAGATAACAGAATAAAAACTAAAATAAAATAAACCATAAGAAGAGAGAACCACAGGTAATAGAGTTGTAGATAGACTGATAATGTCTAAATTATTTTTCATTGCAGAAATTCCACTGATTTTTTTCATGCATATGTGGTATTTATTTTTTCCCCCAATTACTTTTATTTTTTCAGTGTTCCAAGATTCATTGTTCATATACCACACCCAGTGCTCCATGCAATACGTGCTCTCCTCAATAGAACTAGATTTTATTAGGATGTTCCAATACACTAATTTAGATTGAATTATACAGGTAGTGAGGTTTAAAGTTTCCATAAATTCTTACCTATCAGACTACACCCTCATCATTTCACACTTTTGGAAGAAGTCCAGGGGAATTTAGTGGAATCCAAATAGAGACAAGTTCCTGGTGAATTATAAGATAATGAATCATGGGACTTGATTTTTGCTCCACTGATGTCCTGTGTGATGCCTTTCGAGGAATCCTGGAGGGACAGCTTATAGCCCTTCCAGAAGGAAGAGTGATCAGAATGTAAGGATGCAATCAAAAGAATTTTGACATTGGATATATGGCTCCAGAAAGAGTACCTCCCAAGGTGTATTCCATGGGCCATTAGTTCCAGGAGATCATCTGACATGTCTCACTTTCCCCTAAGTGTGGGAAACATATGTAGCCATCTGGAGAATAACAATACATTTGACATTATAAAGGCTTAATTTGGCTTCATCTGGTTTTTTCCAAATATATTTGAACATGGAACTCCAACCCCTTTTTGGTAACACTCATTAGCATCCTCCAGAACTAGTGCTACATGGAATGTGCATTGGGGAATAAAGCTTTTGAAAAAGGGGGAATGAACCCAGATAATTTGAAGACAGCTAGAAAAGACTTTAATATACTCAATTACTAGTTATGAGAAATCATATGCTAAGCAATATATAACTATATATGATGTTTATACACAGTTGGCTGAGAAGAATTTGCAATATATAGAGCATAACTCACAAATAAATAATAAGGTTGCATAAAGATAAGAATAGCTTAAGCCTAAAGGACAGCATCTAACTTTCCTCACATTTTCAGTGATAGGAAACAAATGTCTTTATAAAAACCTACCAGTAGCACACTCAGTAAAGCATCCAACTGGTCCACTGCTTTCCTCTTCTGTTTAACTAGTATGGCTCAACTGATCCTTATTATCAACCAGAAGACAACCCATAAAATCAGGCAAACTACTTGGGAAAACCAGCATTCTAAGGATTTTCCTCAAACCCCAACCCCAGAGGTACAATGTACACATCTGCAATGTAACTTGGAATTATAAGAAGGTGGATGTTTAGTATGTGAAAGACGACAACAGATCTGCAGGCAAAGGATCACTGGAATGGTGGCAAAGTCCAAAGTACAAGGTTAAGGGCTCCTTTAGAGCTGTTGAATAATTATATTGATGGGGCAACTTTCAAACAAAATTGGAACAAGAAATAAAATTTCTAGGACAACTTCCTTCTACATTGGAAAGTCTTTAATGTGATACACTCAGAAATCTGTGTTTTCCAGCCCTTGGCAGAGTATGGTTAGAAATCTGTGTTTTCCAGCCCTTGGCAGAGTATGGTTAGAAATCTGTGTTTTCCAGAATCTGGAACCGATTCACCTGATCACCAAGTCAGGAAAAAAAGAAAAACCTTTGACTGTGAAAGACGAGAAGTTAGTTGAGTCTAGAGACAACAAGACAAACAGATTAAATCTATTCCACTGAAACATAGATATATAATTTCTCTCCAGAGGATACCAAAGACTGACAAAATAAACAAAGAAATAACATCTTTCTTAACTTGTGAAATGTGACAGTCAATGGCATATGGCAAAACAAAATGCAAGGAAACAATGTTACAAGTTTTCCAATGTTAGTAGCTATGGAGGAAGTGGAAGCATGTCTCTCCTCTTTAAAAGAAAGCGCTAAAAAGAAGTCACTCTCAAAAGTTCCTTTATAAGAAAGCTCTTCTTACTTTTACTATAGGTAGTCTCTACAGTTTGGGGACAGGGAAGCGAGATTGACCAAGTCAACTCTTTGGAATTTTCTAGGGTATCTGCTTTGCCTGCAAACATCCTCCAACTAGTAACGAAACTGTATCACAGTATCTCTTCCACTCTCAGGTTGTGGTGTGGGCACGTGACACAGACCTGACCAGCGAGAACATTCCTTCCTTCTCTAGCCATAGTGATTGGTTCAGGGATGCACAAGGGACCTCTGCTGGGCAATGAGAATCACACACAGGGCTTTGCCAGAACTAGTGGGAAAGAGGTACTCTTATTCCCTGGAGAGTTGGCTAAAGCAGAAGGCTGAAACCCTGGAGCCGCTGACAGCCACCTCTGCTAAGACATGGTAAGGTCTTGTCTGAAGGAAAAGCCAAGAATGAGGAAAACAGAGCTAAAAATTACAGAGATAGATTCCTGGTATTATCTGAGTACTTGACCCTGATGAGTTTTCATCTACCTGAGTTAATAAATCCCCTTTTATGTTTACCCAGGTTGGGAGTTTCCCTTTTCTTTTCCTTTTTTCTTTTCCTTTTCTCTCCTCTCCTGTTCTCCTTCTCTTCCTCCTTCTTTTCCATTAGCAACCTAACAATAAAGACGCTGAGCCTAGACCAGTGGTTATATCGATTCATTTGGACAAAGAGCTGGTGACTATGATTCACAAGCAACAAATAAGAAATGTGTGCATATAATAATGAGTTTTAGGGCTGTGCTCAAGCAAACAGACTTGTAAGCCTGATGAATACTTGATGGTCAACATATTATGCTATGTGATAATTGCTATGAATTTTAAGCAGTTTTTATATCATCGTAAGTACTTCATATATATCGAATGTGTATACACACATTTATATGTACATATATGCATTCCATAAAGCTATCTCACACAATAATAATAGCTAAGCATAGAAAGAACTCAAAGTATTAGTATGCCCATCTAGACTGTAAACTCAGGGAAGGCAGGATGAAATATGACTTCTTTCCCACTCGGTCCCCACTGTCCATCACAAAACCTGGTACATGGCTGGCTTTCCATTTGTGAAGGAAATAAACAATAACACATCCTCTATTTGCTTTGGCATGTTCAAATCTATCTATACTTAGATCCAATGAATGTTGCCAAGTTCACTATTCCTCAAGCGGGAAGAGAGAAATCAGTTGAAACATATTTTGATGTATATATTGGACAACAAACAGTTAACATCCTCAACAGATAAAGAGTAAATGGACTAAGGAGTTTGTAAGCAACTTGGAATGCTGATAAGCAAAATTTTGTTTCAAGAATGTTGAATAAAATATTAAATCTTCAGAGAGACTTACTTCTTTGAATTTAGGGTTTGCTAAGATCTTAACCTAAAATTTCTCTCCTTAGTCCTTGAAAAAAAACAAATGCTTCCTTTAATATGCCAGCCTTAGAAAAGATTATTCAGTAAATGAAGAGAAATGATTATTTATCAGAAAGCAAAAAGTTATATTCTTATCTTACCCCATTTACCAAGGCATCCTCTAGACAGATGAGGATTTTAAATATAAAAAACCAAGCAATAATTAAGAAATATAACTAAATAAATTCTTTACAGGAAAATCATAATAGATTTGGCTTATACCCCCAAAATGGCATGAAGAAATCAATAAGCAAACAACAGACTTCGAAATATACTTTAAATATGAAACAGACAAAGGGTTGATATTCTAAACATGTATAAAGTACATGAGCATGCAATTCATGAAAGAAGAAATATAAACGGCTGATACACACATGCAAACAATGTTCAACTCTCGCAGTAATAAGAATTACAAAAATAAATCAAGATATAATTTATTTGGCCCAATCAAATGGAAAATATGGACAAGATTCATAACCTCCAATCTTGGCAAGGGAAATGGGCCCTTCCATAAAATTTGATTGGAGTACAGTTTCTATACAACTTTTTCTGGAAGATGGTTTTAAAGCATGTACTAAAGACTTTAAAAGAGTTCATGATTACATTCCTCTTCACCAGCAATTCTATTCTTAGAAAAAAAATAGAGATGAGTATGATGATTCGTGTTTTACCAATTCACATAAAAGATCAAGCTAGAAACAACCACCATACCCAACAATAGGGGACTGGTTAAGTAAATTATATTTACAAGATTGAAGATGTTCTAGCAATGACGTTCTTTATTGACAAGGGAAGATGGTTGTAGCATACTGCTAGGGAAAAAGTAGGTTCTAAAACAGAGAATATAGTGCATACAGTTTTTATAAGAAAAAGAATACATGTATTCAGATATGCATAAATATTAAATAAAAGAGTATAATCTAAAATATTAACCATAGTCATTTGGGGTTAATGTGTTAGTGGGACTATAGATATTCTTTTCTTTGCACGTTTCTTTGTGTTCAAAGATTTTTTAATGGAAGGTGTATGCCTATCATATATACAGAAACACAGGCACATGCTAGAAGTATAGTATGATGCATTTTCAGAAATTAAACGAACCTGTGTAGTCAAGTCAAGAAACAAAATATTTCAGTACTTCCAGAATTGTCCCTCTTTCCCCTTCAGTTACTAATAATTCTTTCAATTGATTATTATGACTTCCAAAAACATAGAATGGTTTTGCTTATTTAATATAAATGAAATCACACAGTATATAGTCCCTTGCATATAGCTTCTTTCATGCAACATTATGTTTATAAGATATATCTGATTTATTATGCCTAGCTATAGTTTGTTTGTTCTCATTGTTGTGGAATATTCCATTGTGTAGACATACCACAATTTATTTGTGCTTTCTACTCTCGATGGGGACTTGTGTGGTTCTCAGTTTGAGGCTACTATAAATAGTGCTGCTATGAATATTCTAGAACATGTCTCCTTGTGAACATATGTACACATATTTGTTAGATACATACCTAGGAATGGAATTGTTGTGTCAGAAAGCATGGTATTCTCAGCTTTTATACCACCAACCAGTTTTCTAGAGGGGGGTACCAATTTACTCTCCCACTATCAGCACAGGAGAGGTACGCCCTATTGTTTACTCCGTTTACTCTATCCAGCTCTTTAGGCGATTGTGACACCAATAAGGAAGCCTCAGGAAAAGAAGTCAAGGAATCGATCCCATTTACAATTGCACCAAAAACCATAAGATATCTAGAAATAAACCTAACCCCAAAGGTAAAAAAATCTGTACTCTGAAAACTTTAGAAAACTTATGAAAGAAATTGAAGATGACACAAAGAAATGGGAAAACATTCCATGCTCATGGATTGGAAGAACAAATATTGTCAAAATGTCTAGATTACCTAAAGCAATCTACACATTTAATGCAATTCCTATCAAAATACCACCAGCATTTTTCACAGATCCAGAAAAAAACAATCCTAAAATATGTATGGAACCACAAAAAAAACCTAAATAGCCAAAGCAATCTTGAAAAAGGAAAGCAAAGCTGAAGCCATTGTAATTCTAGACTTCAAGCTATATTACAAAACTATGGCACAAAAACAGACACATAGATCAATGGAACAGAATAGACAACCCAGAAATGGACCCACAACTATAGGGTCAACTAATCTTCGACAAAGCAGGAAAGCATATGCAATGGGAAAAAGACAGTCTCTTCAACAAACAGTATTGGGAAAACGGGACATGCAAAAAGAATGAAACTGGACCACTTTCTCACACCATACACAAAAATAAATTCAAAATGGATGAAGACCTCAATGTGAGACAGTAAACCATCAAAATCCTTGAGGAGAATACAGACAGCAATCTCTTTGACATGGGCTGTAGCAACTTGTTACTAGACACATCTCCAGAGGCAAGGGAAACAAAAGCAAAAATGAACTATTGGGACTTTATCTATCAAGATAAAAAGCTTCCGCACAGTGAAGGAAACAATCAACAAAATTAAACGGCAACTTTCAGAACTGGAGAAGATATTTGCAAATGACACATCTGATAAAGAGTTAGTATCTAAAATCTATAAAGAACTTATCAAACTCAACACCCCAAAAACAAAATCAGTTTAGAAATGGGCAGAAGACATAGACATTTTTTCCAAAGAAGACATACAGATGGCTAACAGACACATGAAAAGATGCTCAATATCACTCATCATCAGGGAAATACAAGCCAAAACTATAATGAGATATCACCTCACACCTATCAGAATGGCTAAAATTAACCACACAGGAAACACTAGATGTTGGCAAGGATGTGGAGAAAGGGGACCCTCTTCCACTGTTGGTGGGAATGCAAACTGGTGAAACCATCCTGAAAAAGAGTATGCAGGTTCTTCAGAAAGTTAAAAGTAAAACTACCCTATGACCTAGCAATTGCACTACTAGGTATTTATTCAAAGGATACAAAAATACTGATTAGAAGAGGCACATGTACACCTATGTTTATCAACAATAGCCAAATTATGGAAAGAGCCCAAATGTCCATTGACTGATGAATGGATAAAGATGTGGGGGGTGTGTGTATGTGTGTGTATACATATGTGTGTGTATAAAATTATATATATGGTATGTATATATATATATGTATACACACACAATGGAATATTACTCAGCCATCAAAAAGAGTGAAATCTTGTCATTTGCAACAATGTGGATGGAGCTAGAGTATATTATGCTAAGTGAAATAAGTCAGTCAGAGAAAGACAAATATGACATAGTTTCACTCATGTAGAATTTAAGAAACAAAACAGATGAAAAAAGGGGGAAAAAGAGAGAGGAAAACCATAAAATAGACTCTCAACTACAGAGAACAAACTGAGGGTTGCTGGAGGGAGGTGAGTAGCAGGATGGGCTTAAATGGGTGATGGGCATTAAGGAGGGCACTTGTGATGAACACTGGGTGTTATATGTAACTGATGAATCACTAAATTCTACTCCTGAAACTAATATTATGCCATATGTTAACTAACTAGAATTTACACAAAAACTTGAAACAAACAAAAAATCAATTGCCTCTATTTGTTTGTGATAAACAACCCCGGGGAAAAACTTTTCCTAGAGCAAGCATTCAGTTAGGCTCAAAAAAGACAACTCCCATGTGAGGTCTTCCAGGGAACAACCAGACAGGTCAAATAATGGGAATGAGGTTTGAAGGAGCTCCAATGCCATATTGCCCCCCTTCAGTTGTCGCCAGGGGGTTGGGTTTCACTGTTATTATGAGCTATGGGTTTTCAAGGCTACCAAAGAGTTGGGCGGGTGGGTGTGGTATGGGAAGAGGGCAACCAGAAATGCCACAGAGCCTCTCTTCTTACTGAGTTGCAGTCATTTTTCTTTACTGAATGTTCTCTGAAGTACTATAAGCCTTTGGGTAATTCCCAGAGCTCTAAAAAAATTGGCTCTGACAATTTTTGCCAGTTTTCTAATCGTTTTTGTGGAGGAGATAATTTTGGAAGTTGAAATACTTATTTGCTTACTCCATCCTCACCAACATCACTCAATAGGCCTTTTAAAAATTTAATCCTCACCACAATCCTATGAGACACATATAATGATCGGGCCATTTTACAGATTGTAAAACTAAGATTTGAGGTCAGGTAACATGCTCAGGGGTACAGTTAGTAAACGGAAGTGCTGGGGTTCCCACTCTGGTTATTGAACCCTCCTGCTTGAACTCTTAACACTACGTTCACTAGTGAAGTGAAGATGGGACCAAACCAATGCCTCGAGCCTCGGCCTTCTTCTCAGGTCCACCATTTCAGGAGGTGCAGTGGGGTTTGGAGAGACACTGGCGTTATTTTTCTTGAGTATAAAAGGGATATTATATTACCGCTTCTCTTCCTAAAGCCTCAGAATCCAAAGATTCTGCATAGAAAAATAATATACTACGAAGTGCTAGGTATTTGTTGTTTTATAATAGGCAGTATACTAGAAAATAATATTTTATGGCATTCTCAGAAAAATGCCAAACGGGCCTAAACTATCATGTCCTTCCTGGGGGAGCTTCCTCCACAAGCAGGAAGGGCCCCTCACTGTGTGGGCTGAGTTCCAACGAGGAAAGCTTTCAGCTTATGTGACCATCAAATTGGCGTTTGTGCCATTTGTCCTCTCCCAACTCCATGATGATATGAAAACAATAGCCAGGACTACACCAGCTTGAGGAAGAATGTCCTTCTCTGAGGGCTCAACCCTTAGAAGGATTGTTTTTTTACTTCTGTCACCAGCGAGTGGAAACATGGACTCAATTTTTCAAGTGAACGATGGAAATAGGACTAACAAGCGGTCCCAGATCCACTCATATGAAAACAATAACACATTCTGTGACTTGGAGGTCTGGAGGTTTATGTTGGCACCAATTGGAATGCTAATGCGCAAAGAATCTGGTCTCCTCTCAAACACAAACACCAGCCATTTCCTACTGATTGGTTTCAACCTAACAAGCATTTTGTTGAGCCCAAAAGAATATTTCATTGTAGAGTATTTAGATTATGTTGATTACTCACTTATGAGCCATAAGTTGGTCAACGAAGAACAGATTGCTTCAGCTTGGTATCTACCACCCACTCACCACCACCACCACGACCACCACCACCCAGGATTAATAGTCATAAACAGAGCAAGATATCACATGAAAAGGAATCTAAAGTTTTCTTAAATGCTTCATGAACTTTGGAGTATCAGAGATCCCTTTGGACATATGATAAAAGCTGTAAACATCATCTCTTGTGAAATTGCCCTACTGATAGAATTGCAAGTTCATCTTGGGGCTCACAGGCTCTTCGAAAAAGCTTATCCACCACTGAGAATTCTTGCTACGGTGCATCTTTGTCCAGGTAAACCTGGACCATCATTTCTGGAAGACTGTTATTGATTGCGTGAGCAGATCCTTATGGAGGGTACAAAGTGTCATGGAACAAATTATGGCATCAGCAATGTCATTGATTACTTAGACATGTATGTGTTTGCTGTTTCTCGAAGAGGTTTTTTTTATAGATATGTTATCTCATATCAGCATGTACAGAAAACACTGATGGGGGTATTAAGAAATAAGAAAACAAAATAAGTAACTTGCAGGTCATTTTAAGTATCAGTCAGTAGAGTAAAACTGTAACTATGCTACTATTTTAGTTTTATTTCTCTGCACTGCCAAATATGAAAATCGAATTTGCAAGCACGACTACCTTCTTTGCGGTTAATTGTCTTCAATTCAATAGGCACTACTGAGTGTCGGTTAAGGGGCAGGCCACGGGGTGGGCATGGGGTTACAAGTTGGCTGAGGTTCTTCAGGAGCTCACAGTCCCATGGGGAATAGAAACATGAACAGCTTCGCATACTAGGGTTGGTGCATCACCAACCATAGCGGTGCACGGAGGGGTTCTGTCAGCACAGAGATGCATGGGCTATCTGCGTGAAGAGAGAATGAGGAAGGTGACAAGGGAGGAGTTGGGGGAAGCTTTTGGGGGAAGCTTCTGGGGGAGGGAGATGAAACAATAGACTCTTGAAGGAAAAACAGAGCATCAGGCATTCTAAAGGAAAAGGACAGGATTCGGAGAAGCATGAAGCAGCAGCGGCATAGGCAACGCTGTGAGTCATGCAGTTTGACTGGAGTGTGACATGTGGGGAGAATGAAGCTGAGGAGGCAGATAAGATGGCCGGCCCATGGGGGGTCTTGCTTGGTCTCAAATGCCCTGGCAAGTCATGTGAACAGAGTAGTAAGGTGAGCAGGCCATGTGTTAGTTGCTAGGGTCTGGCTACATTAGGGACAGATTTAGGGCAGAAGTAGAAAGACGAAGAAGGAGGTTGTTGCACTTGTCAGTGTGAGAGGTGGTGAAGGCCTGCCCTGGGGAGATGGTGGTTAGGGCAGAGAAAAAGTTTTCTCAAGGAAAACTTGAGAGACAGAATTGCTAGGAGTTGGTGGCTGATCATATGTGGGAGAGAGAATGAACAAATGCGGTTCCATGAACTAAGTGTGATTTTCTGAGCTGAGGAACATCTGGTGTGGCAAGAAGGTGGTGCATTGTGCTTGAGGTGTATGTGGGGACACCCTGTGAGTGTCTGAGAAGGAAACTAAGGATGGTGGTTAAAACTGTGTGAGAGATCACCCAGTGGAACTATGTGAAAATTAGAGTCCTTAATATTTTGGAATCATAAACTCCTGGAAGTTTCCTGAAGAAACAGATTGACTTACTCCCAGGAAAGCACCTATGAGCGCGTGCACACACACGATCTAACTTACCACTTGAGAGGGTCACCAAGCTCCGGTTCAAAGCTATGAAGAGTGAGGGGAGCATTCTGTGACAGGAGGTGAGGAGTGTGGGATTCAAGTGTCTGGCGCCTGTATCAAGGAAGCATGACGTCCCCAGATGGGACCATCTCCTTTAGATGGCCCTGGCAAGGTCACCTGATCTTAGAACACAGGAGAGAAATGAGGATGGCTGAGTGATTGCCAGCACTCCCTCACCGGTGGGGCCGACAGCAGCTCGGGAGAGTGGAGGCTCTCTGACTTGGGAAAACCGCCCCTGCTTCCCTCTCCTCTGTGGGTCTCATTGCTCTGCCTCCTGCCTCCGGGCTCTGGCCCTCATCTCAGGGCTCACAGTGACAAACTCACTTTTCAAATATGTGCCTGTCATTGGGGGGGTTGGGGTGGGAGGACAGAAACTGTCAGAATTCTTGTCCAACATATGACTCTGTAGAATAATTTTCCTGAGGAATTTTTTAAAGATTTTATTTATTTATTTATTTGTTTGTTTGTTTGTTTGCTTGACAAAGGGAGAGAGAGAGAAAGAGAGAGAGAGGGAGAGAGAGAGAGAGCACAAGCGGAGGGAGCAGCAGGCAGAGGGAAAAGGAGAAGCAGACTCCCTGCAGAGCGGAGAGCCTGACGCAGGGCTGGCTCCCAGGACCCTGGGATCATGACCTGAGCCGAAGGCAGACACTTAACTGACTGAGTCACCCAGGTGCACCCCAAGGAATTTTTATATCCATTATTTCTACTACTTTTATTACATGTTCATAAATTTCAGGTCTTGTCATTTATGGGGGGATCTGAATCCGGGAAGAGACAATGGGTGTGCTTAAGGTCACAAAATAATTCCAGAGGGAGTTCTGATCATTGGCAGGCCAATTTTCTAGCTTATGATCTTATGATCACATTACTTTAATCCAAAGATACATGGAAACATATTAAAAAATGTGAATTACAATTTTCTCTTACCAAAATTTTCTTGGAAGTACCAAAGAGTTACAACATTAGTATAACAACTTGTGGCTTCCTGATGAAAAAGGAAGAGATGATCAAAAAACAAGTGTTTCTATGAGCTTATTGCTAACCAAATTTGGATTTTACTCATATTATTTTTGCTGGCTTCTCTATGTTTTGCTTTAAGAAGGCACAGATATTTGAAATATATATGTGTGTCTGTGTGTGTGTGTGTGTGTGTGTGTATACTTTCACTGAATATTGGCAGTAAACTTTTAAATATCTTTTATAAATGATAAAAGATAAGATCAGTGAGTTAAGACCTCATCCATGGTAACATGGCTTACATTATGCCATGATGAGAACCTGTATCTGTCCAGTTTCAAAACGAATTCTTTCCCCACTGCATCATCCTGTACACTTCGGACATGGGAGCAAAGCTCAGGAAGGCTCAGGGTTGATCATCGCCAAGTGAGTGGCAGTGAGCATTCACTTGAGTGTCATAGAAGGCAACTGTAGCCCTTTCTCCCTCTACTACAGGCATGTTTCTCATCTCTTTTCCTTTCTCTCCTTATGTTTCTGCTTCCTCACTCCATCATATTATTCATCTTCTTTCCCATTTTGCTTCTTGAATCTTCTAAAATAACTTACGGCTGAGGACTCAGTCCTTTACAGACTTGGTCATAGTCACTCTTTAGATCCAAATCTCTAACGCCATGCTATTGAGGGAATTAAGTGTAGCAGTTCAGGATGAGGGTTCTGGAGACAGATTTCTTTGCCATCCTTGACATTAGTGGCCCCATGCCAGGATCTTAACCTCTGCTCTTTCTCTCCTTCTCCCTCCCTCTTTCCCTTCCTCCCTTCCTCCCTTTCTCTCTCTCTACCACATGAAGACACAGCAAGAAAGCAGTCATCTGGGGAGAAAAAGAAGAGGGTCCTCACCAGACCAAACCATGCTGATATGCTGATCTTGGACTTCTAGCCTCCAGATCTGTGGGAAAATAAATTTCTGTTGTTTAAGCCAGTAAGTTTATGGTATTTTGTTATAACAGCCCAAGCTAAAACATGTGATTTGGGGACCGCCATTTCAGACTGCATAGTCTGAGAGGGCCTCTCTAAAAAGCTGACATTTGAGCTAAGATCTGAATGTAGACAAAAAGACAGTTAAGTGAAGACCTGGGATAAAGGAGTACGTTTTTGAGTAAGGAGGTTGTGTAAGGAAGACTGTGGCCCTTTATACCTATGACACAGACATAAGGATGTCAAATTCCCCTCTCTTCCATTCCTCTCCTTCATGGTCTACCAATAATGCCTCATGGCTAGGACTCAAAGCCCTTAACTGGTACCTGTGATCCCTATGGAACCATCTACATGGTTCCACCTGTCTCAGAAAGCTTTGGGCTTGTTATTTTTCTGATTTCCTTTCTGCATCCAAACTTGCCTTTCCTGTGCCCCATTTCCTCAGTAACTCATATTGGTTGACATACCTAAGGGACATAAATTACTCCTCCCAGATAACATCTACATTTCACAGGGACCTCCTAAAGGCAACCTGATTCTAGATGAGTGGCAGAGATGTGGGAATCCAAGCACCATGGGGAGACTGAGGGGGTATTGTAGAGTAGATGCCCGGCATTGGGGGATACATATTTCCTTTCAGGGCTGCCTTTTCCTGCGTGCAGAAATTACTGATATCTAGAATATACTCCAAACTGACACTTAGGAATAAAGATTTCTATTTCGATTCCAAACATAGCTAAACATGGAGGTAGGTTGTAATTTAGGCCAAATAGTGACAATATCTCCAATAGATTATATCTCAGTACATTTATATAAGCTCTGGATTGACTAATTCCTTGTCAAAGGATTTTAGATTAATAGCTGAGTTTTAAATGTTGAGCTACAAAGGAGCTGCTAAAACCTCAAGCAGCTAAAATCTAGTTCCCAATTCACAAGAAATTTGGCCAAGGAAGACATTAAATAGAGTGGTGTCACTAGTCAGAGTTGATGAAAAGCAAGCACAGAGATGGTACCTATCAAAAGGGAAATTAGAATAAATGAATATTAAAATATTTAAATCTATAATAATGTGTTCAAAACACAGTTCTGAAGAGCATTATCATTGGAAGTGAGAAACCAGTGCTAAGTCACTTATAGTCTTTTCTAAGCAAGCTTCTTCTCCCATTTCAACTCATTAGGATAATATTAGCTTCAAGTGTAATGGTGTAATTTTAACTGTACTGTACACAAATTACTCTGGTTCTCGCTCTGACAAGGTTTAGCAATAATCCCTCTTGGCAGACCTTTAGCAATTGCTAAAATGCTGGAAAAACAAAAAGGAATGCGGCATTTAGGGGGAAAAAAAGATATATATAGTCAAGACAGCCAGTAGATTATATTTACCTAAAGAGGAGAGAAGAATGCTTCCAAATTCTCTAAGTTCAATGTCTACCTTTTTAAGGGTTAAAAAAAAAAAAAGGACAGAAAAGCCCAGAGATTTTGCCATTTCTGAAATTCCCTGGATACCATATTACCTTATAGAGTATAATGTCATGAGACAGAGCACCAGGCTATAGATTTTTGATTTTAACTGTTAACCACCTGAAGGATAGACTTCTAATACTAACCTAAATACACATACACACGCACACCCACAGACATATGCTTCTTTAAAGTTCTAAAGCTCAAGTTAATTTCTGCCAAATAGTACAGAGCAAATAAATACATCTTTTTAATGCTCAATGAGCACTATTTAATTTTCTTAGTCAGAGAAATGGAGAAACCTCAAAGGTTTCTATGAGGATTAAATGAGGTAGTGAATTGTAAAACACCTATTACAGTGTCTGCCACACAGTAAGGACTAGTAGGAAGCATTATTACTGTTATAACTACCATTAGCGACAAGGTAAATAAAATTATTTATATTTGAATGAAAATCCAGAATCCCAAAGCTCTTCCATAGACATTATTACATTTGAACATCCAAGCCATCTGGTGGGAGAGAAAGATGAGAACCCTCATTCCTGCAGGTGAGGACTTAGCAAAAATAAACGATTTGCTCAAGATCACATACCTGGATAAGCAACCTAGATCTCCCAAATCCTAGTGACCCATAAAACCTGTCCTTATTTCTCTTAACTCTTAATACCCTGGACTCGCACCTATTCATCCAGTCATTCACTCAACAGATTATCAAGAGCCTGCTTTATATCAGTGTTTTCGGCCCAGTGTGGAGGCCAGAGGAGGGAACAAGACAGACAAGGTGCTTGTGGTCATAGGCATAGTTTCCCAAATTTGGTGCCAGGATGTTGTGATAGAGAATAATTAAAATAATAAGTAAATTTCCTAGTATTATGGGCTAAATCACGTCCCCTCCCCACCAACCCCAAATTCATATATTAGGCCCTTGTACCTGGTATACTCTGAGGAAAGTGATCATTTTTGAAGATAAGTCTTTAAATAAGTGATTGAGTTAAAATGAGGCTCTTGGGCTGGGCCTTAATCCCATCTGTTTGGGGTACCTAAGGAAAGGAAATTTGAACTCAGGGGGAGAGACTGGAGGTTTAAGTACAGAGGAAAAAACCACGTGAGGACACAACAAGAGAATAGCCATCTACAGGCTAAGGAGAGGGGTCTCAAAAGAACCAAATCTACTGACACCTTGATCTTGGACTACTAGCCTCCAGAGCAGTGAGGAAATTGATTTTTGTTGTTTAAGTCTCTCTGTTTATGCTATTTTGTCATGGCATCCTAGCAATCTAATGTGTCCGATAAGAGAAGTTGACAAGTACTATGGGAAAAAAGTAAAAGAAGAGAATGTTAGGGGTGATGAGGAGCTTTGGAAGAGCGCATTGCAATATTTAATAGGTTCTCATCTGGAAGTGAGGTTCTGAGCAAAGATTTGGCAGAAATAAAGGAATTAGCTATGGAGACATTTAGGAGAAAGCTTTTCCAGGTAAAGGGGATCATTGGTACAAAGGCCCTAGGGTGGGAGTATTCCAGGTATGTTAAAAAGCAATTCCTGAGAAGAGGGGACTGGGGAAGATGAGCAAGGCGAGCCTTGGTGAGGTTGGGGAACAATGGGAGGGACAGGTCAGGTAAAGCCTTGTAGGCTATTGTAAGATTTCTTATTTGCATGAAATGGAGCTGCTGGATTCTGATTAGAATGACATGACCTGATATATTTTAAAGGAATCATTTTGGCTTCTGTGTTAAGAATAGAACCAGGCTATTGCAGTAATTTATCATCAAGATATGATGGTAAGTTCAAACTAGAATGGAAGGCATGGAAGTGGTAATGAATGGTCAGGTTCCCCCAAACAGATGGGATTAAGGCCCAGCCCAAGAGCCTCATTTTAACTCAATCACTTATTTAAAGACTTATCTTCAAAAATGATCACTTTCCTCAGAGTATACCAGGTACAAGGGCCTAATATATGAATTTGGGGTTGGTGGGGAGGGGACGTGATTTAGCCCATAATACTAGGAAATTTACTTATTGTGAAGGCAAGGCCAAGAGGATTTCCTGATAGATTGTATATGGGATATGAGAGAAAGAGTAGAGTCAAGGATGAAACCCCCAGGTTTTTCACCTGACCAAATGAAAGAGCATAGATATCAGCTTCTGAAACAGGAAGGCTGCAAGTAGAAGTGATATGATGAGGAAGAGCGATCATTTAATTTTTGATGGGTTGAATTTGAAATATCAGACATCTAAATGGAGATGTTAAATTAGCAGTCTAATACTGGAGTTTGAAGTTTGGTAAAAAGCACTCTGCTGGGGATATAAGAGAATGAGTATAGTTAGAAACAAAGTAAAAACAAAGATGGAGACCCAGGGAAACCTCGAATGAAGAATCAAGGAGAAGACAACGAATCAGCAAAGGAAAATGAGAAGAAGCATGGCATCCTATTTTGCCCTAAAACAAACAAACAAACAAACAAACAAACAAAAGAAGTGAAGAGATTGTGTTTAGGAGAAAAGATTGATCAACTGTGATGAATCCTACCATTAAATCAAGCAAGATAAGTTCTAAGATTTAACTTTTGGATTTAGCATGGAAAACATTGGTGACCTGACAAAAGAACTTCTGTGGGATGATAGGGGAGATAACTTGGTTTAAGTGGATTTATGAGAAGGACAGGAGAGGAATTAAAGACTGAATATAACTTACTACTTCAAGGAGATTTGTTGACAAGGGGGGCAACAAAAGGAGCCAGAATTGGTGGGGGAAAGTGGGAGTAAAAAGAATATTTGACATTTTCTTAGAGAATTTCTTTTTTCAAGAGAAATTAGGAGAAATAGCAGAATGTTTATATTCCTGTAAGAATGATCCACTGGAAAGGGAGAAACTGACACAGAGGAGAAAGAAGAGCGACTAGTTGGGGCAACATCTTTGAGGAGGTGAGTGGGGATGACATCTAGTACATCAGACCAGCTGTCAGCAGAAAGGAGCATAGCTGGGTTTTGCTCCTATACAGCTGAGTATATGTGGGGGTGGGAGCTCCTAATTGCTTCTATTTTTTCTCAGTGAAGAATATAGCAGAGTCTTCTGTTGAGAGGAATGAAGATAGGAAAGAGATGTCAAAGACTTGAAGTTAGAGAAACTATGATGGAAATGACATATTGGTTTGCATAACAAAGTACCACAAACCAGGTGGCTTAAGCAACTGAAATGTAGTGTTTCACAGTTCTGGAGGCCAGAAGTCCAAGAATAAGGTATTAGCAGGGTGGGTTCCCTCTGAGGCTGTGAGGGAGAATCTGTTCCATGACTCTTCTTCCAGTTCTGGTGGTACACTGCCAATCTTTGGTGTTACTTGGCTTGTAGAAGCATCGCCCCAATCTCTCAACTTCGTCCTCACCTGGTGTTCCCCCTATGTAAGTGTCTGTGTCCAAATTTCCCCTTTTTATAAGGACACAAGTCATGTCGGATTAGGGGGCCCCTTCATGACCTGGTCATAACTTAAGTAACTATAACCACAACAACCCTCTTCCTAAGTCAGGTCATGTTCCAAGGTAATGAGGGTTAGGGCTTCAACATATGAATTTTGGGGGTGGGGACATAATTCAGTCCATAACAAGCAATCAAGGAGATTGGCAACAGAACAGGAGCAAAAGGAGCCACATAACATTTGTGGTTACAACTCCAGGAGACCATTTCCTCCATCAACATTCAGTTGCATGGGTGCAAGTACCAAGTAGAAGGAGAACTGGATTTATCTAAAGTTGTGGTTTTACATGATAAACTCAAGCAAGGGATTCAAGGTTGTATGCCAGTTGGTGATTATTATGTTTTACTAAGGAATTGAAGCTGGAGAAGGAGAGAAGAGAGGACTCGAAGGTGGAAGGGACAGAGAAAAAATATTATGATCCATGGATCAGGGGTTCTGGTTGAGAGGAAAGATGGTTGAAGTTGGGGCCCTTGAGGAAGTAAGCTAGAAAATTGCAAAGTGGTAGGAAGAGAGTAAGGTGCATGGAAGTGAAATAAAATGTTGTTTGGTTATTTTCAATTACAAAGTCTAAGGTGACAAAGGAGTGAGTGGTTGAGGTGGGGGAACGGACAAGATTGTTGGAGGAGTGGAAGCCACAGTACTGAGAAATCATTGGCTTGGAAGGGTCATCTATGTGTATGTTTCCATTCATTCATCTCTTCATTCAAATACTATGTGCTGATCATAGGCAGAATGGAGTTTTGTTGAGAGCAAGGTTCATGAAACTCAACAAGAGAGCCACTGCTAAACCCAGGTGTCCCTGCCTGAACTTAGAAGGTAATCTTATGTTGACCTCTGTCGTGATTGTGGAGTAGAAAAAGAAGGAAGAAAAAAAAAAAAAACTTATTGAAGTTAACTTTGAAACTCCTTTAATATCCAAACAAACAATTAACCTAGAAGAAAATAAAAATTTCATTCTCTAAACATCCTTCACTGCTTGTTTTAAAAAATTATTATTATTATTTGGTTTCCTCAGTAGCTTGTATTCATTGTGTTGATATGTGTGTTTCCTGGGGATTCTACACACTCCAAAATCTGAAGAGTAAGCAAAAATAGTGCTTCTGCTTAAACCCTTCACAGTTTATAGCCACATTTACATAACATTAAATAAGTCAACAAAGGCATCATTAGCTCCCATTAAAATATGAGCAAAGAAATTTAAACGAACAAGACAGGCTAATTGGTAAGTAATGTTGTGTATCAAAAATTACGACTGTAAGATACCCTAGTTAATGAGAAGCCCTACAATCATGTTTACTACATATTTAAAAATTAAATGAAGGTGAATAAAAGTTAACAAAAGATTTTCCTTTTCATCGATGCTATTACATCTGTTTTTCAGAGTTTTTCAATAATAAGGAGTATTTTAGCCATCCACCTCGACAAAACATCTCCTTCTAATATATGTGATTTTTACCTTTTCTGTTCTGGAGTTATAAATAGGAAAGCCATAGTCTGGGTAGAGAGAAAGGCAGAACTCTACATTATACCAGTGAGGGGTCTTAGCGTGATCTCAGGCCTTGGTTGTGAGAGGAATTTCCTCCTACTCCTTTCTCTGTGTGGGCCTGGGTCCAAGCCGGGGCAAGATGTGCCCTTCAAGTCAGCCACCTGATGCCTGAGTGACAGAGGTTCCTAACGCCACTTGCCTAGAAGGATAATGGGGGAGGAAACTGAAAGATGCTCATGTCTGATCAATTAAATCAGAATCTTGGGGAGGGGCTCCTGCATGTGTGCTTTAGAAAAGCCTCCCCATCGATTCTAAAGAGCCGCCAAGGTTGAAAACCACTCTACCAGCCCTCTCATTAATCAAATAGCAGCTACCATTTACTGAGTGGCCACTATGTATGGAGCTCTCTAATAGAAACTAGAGCAGGTTAGGTTTTTTTCTTTCCCCCACCCTTTTATTTATTTGTTTTTTTCCCCAACCTTTTAAAATGAAATGTTTTCCATATACCGAAGTCGAAATAATTTTATAGTGAACTCTACTTACAGACCACCTAGATTAGACCATTAATGTTTTACTATTTCTGGTTTTATCATATACCTATCTCCCTACCCATCAACACATCCGCTTTTTTACACATTTCAAGGTGAATTATAGACATCTGTATAATTTCCCTTAAATACTTTGACATGCATATCATTAACTAGAGTAAAATATTTGCTTACTTTTTCTTTTTTTTTTTTTAAGATTTTATTTATTTATTTGACAGAGAGGGAGAGAGCACAAGTAGGCACAGAGGCAGGCAGAGAGAGAGGGGGAAGCAGGCTACCCGCCGAGCAGAGGGCCCGATGCGGGGCTCGATCCCAGGATCCTGAGATCATGACCTGAGCTGAAGGCAGAGGCTTTAACCCACTGAGCCACCCAGGCGCCCCTTACTTTTTCTTTTGATGTAAACTTTCTGGGAAAAAAAATGCACAAATATTAAGTGTATATTCACTTAGTTTATATAAATGAATAGATCTGTACAACTAAAACTGCTATCAAGATACAGAATATTAGGCAGCATATTTTATATTTTGTTAGACATAATCTTAAATACCTGTTATTGAAAAAGACTCCATAGAAAGGGCAGTTCTTTCTCTCAAAGAAAGGCTACCTAATGGTATACATTTCACACACTGAGGCATTAAGTAGAAAATATGTGAGAGGAGAGAAAATGAAAGGGCCCCGGTGGCATCCTTCAGGTGGTTCAGACGCACTCCGAGTTGCGTCAGATCACATTGCATGAGGTAGGCGCGTGGTGGGTCATGTGTCTGGACTGGAAGCTATCTTGCAACACAGGGTCCTATACCCTGTGTGTGTGTGTGTGTGTGTGTGTGTGTGTACATGCTTACTGAAAGAAGGTGTAGTTTTGACATTTTGTTTAGCTCAAGACACTAATATTTCCTTAAAAGTAGATCGCTTTCTTTATTTGTCTCCTTCTGGCCAGAACAAATCTATAATAATGGGTAAGACGAAAGACCCGAGAGAAGCTGCATCACAAGCTGCATCGATTGCCCTACGCTCTCACCCTAAATCTAGAGCTGCCCGGGTCCTCAGAGCCTCCTTACTCAGGATCATCTATGGGGAGAGGTTTCTAGAAAGCACAATATTACGGGAATCAAGGCCTTTAAATGCTAATGGAAAGAGGAAATGATCTTGCTTCTGAACTCTGAAAACAAAGATTGATTTAATAAACCGTAAAGAGTTTTCAACAATGTACCCAACTTCAAGTGAAAAGACACATCCTGCGTTACAGTGCTGGGGTTCTCCACTTTGTCCCTTCCATTTGGAAAGCTGAGCTCAGAGGCCATAACCTGAATGGAGTCTATGTGTGGATACTCTCAAATTGTCACTCTTCATTTTGTGGCCTCTGAATTACAAGTCTTCTGCCTAAAAATGTGTCTAAATTTGATCTTTTCCTATGCTGGAATGGTCTTCACCCTAGTCTAACACATCCTTCTCCCTTCATTTAGATTGCTCCAGAAATCTTAAATCCTTATAAAACTTAGATTATCGATACATTGGGTCATTCAGTGGCTACTGAATAACAGTGATTGACAACGTACTCTATGCCAGGAGCTGGGACTATGATAACGAACAGAGTAGTTAGTGTTATTGTTCTTCTGAAGCTGTGTCCCACAAGAAAAGTGAATGGTATATAGTCAAGTAAACCGTTGTTTTCTTGCAATTTTGACAACGGCATGTGCAGGTCATCCAGGGAATTTCTTTCTTCACGGAGGTATAAGTGACATACAATATCCTATTAGTTTCAGGTGTACATCATAGTGATTCAATATTTTTTTTTCAATATTTTTATACATTACAAAATGGTCCCCACAATAGGTCTAGTTTGTGTCTGTCACCACACAAAGTCATTATGATATTATTGACTATATTCCTTATGCTGCACATCATATCCCTATAACTTATTTATTTCATAAGTGGAAGTTTGTACCTCTTAATCTTCTTCACTAGTTTCACCTGCCCCCCAACCCCACCCCCCTCTGGTAACCAGCAGTTTGTTTCCTGCATCTATGTGTCTGTCTATGCTTTATTTATGTGCTTGTCTTGCATTTTAGATTCCACAGATAAGTGAAATCATATGGTACTTGTCTTTATTTCACTTAGCATGATACCCTCTAGATCCATCCATGTTGTTGCAAATGGCAAGACTTCATTTTTTATGGATGAGTAATATTATTTAACATTCTATCTATCTATCTATACACACCACATTTTCTTTCTCCATTCATCTATCAATGGGCATATCTTGGTTATTATAAATAATGCTGCAATGAACATAGGAGTGCATGTATCAGCTCAGATTGGTGTTTTTGATTTCTTCAGAAAAATACCCACAAGTGAAATTGCTGGATGGTATGGTAGTTGTATTTTTAATTTTCTGAGGAACTTCCACACAGCTTTCCATGGTGGCTGCACCAATCCAGGGAATGTTTTCAATGTGTAACACGAAGGCCTGACTAGGGCCTTAGTCTGTGAGGTCTGCTGGAGTTGAAGGAAAGGGTTCCCCCAGGAAGTGCAGCTCAGATAAGACCTCAAGAATGAACTGAACACAGCTGGGTGATGAGCAGAAGTGAGTCCATTTACAGCAGAGGCCACGGATGGTGCAAAGGTCCGGAGGCGGCAAAGAACAAAGCAATTGTCATGAATTGAAAACCAGGAGGGAGGACATTGTGGCTGGAGTGGAATGAGCCACGGTGACAGGAGATGGGAGATGGGAAGGGCCGCACGCAAGGCTGGTGGCCAAAATAAAAGCATGGGTTTTATTCCAATTACAGCGGCAAGATATTCTTATAAGAATAGAAGTGAAGATATTCTTGTAAACAAGTGGTTGACATATCAGATTATTTTAAAAATGTACTCTGGCTGGGTGTGGAGGTCAGACTGGAGAGAACTGGTGTTGATATCCGGACCATTTTGGAGTCTTGCAGTGATGCATTGGTGCAGATGATGACGTGGGCTGGGGTGAGAGCCACGGAGAAGAGGAAGAGTGTCTGAGATGAATAGCATCTCATTCGCCCCTGCCAGTTCTTGTTGACAGTGCCCACTTGACAGTGGGATTCCCAATGCTCTGACTCACAGAGCATATACAGGTCTTACCAATAAATAAACACAAATTGGCATGCCTGGGAATTGTGTATGGCCTGAAAGACCACAGAGAAAGATTCTTCTACATTAGCCAGCTGCACTTGGAAAGAATACACAGGCCTCTGTGAATCATTTCATGGTTTATTAAACAAAATTCTGTTTGCAATTGGCAAGTTAGGAAAATAAACATCCATGTTTGTTTTCACTTTCTATTTCCTTGGTTTGTCCAGAGACTCGCAGCCCAGATCTTAGGGCTGTCCTTGGAGACTCAGGAAGCAGACCTGGATTCCCACCCTTGAATGTCACAGTGAAATCAGCCACAGATTGCCATTAACCCCTGTGAGAATAAGGGGGAATTCTTGATGTTGTTCCATCATCGGAGAGGGCATATGTGCTGCCTTCCAGGGCCAGCAGGTACTAGCTTCTTCTAGTGCATTCCTGCTCCAGATGCTGCCCCTTCGTCCATTTGTCCTTCCAAAACTGGGAGAAGTCTCTGAAGGATCCACAGGCAGAAGGGCTTTGCCTCACCTGAGAAATGATATTTGACCAGTGTTTACCTATAATCTCATTTGAGATGTGTTTGAGAGGCGAGATTTACTTGGCTTAATCCTATTCGAATGCCTGCTTGCTGGAGAGGGCGAGCCACCTGAGTGTGCATCCGAATCACTTGAGGGCTTGTAAAAACACAGGCAGATCTAGGGTGGAGCCTGAGAATTTTCATGTCGAACAAGTTTCTGGATGATGTGGAAACTGCTCATCTGGGAAGCGTTGTGAGAACCTCTGATCTAGGCAACGTAACCCCCCAGATCAACGGTATTCGATGAACAGATTATTCAAATGCCTCCTGGATGTCTGGCCCTGCAACTGCCTCCAGGTCTTGAATCGACGGTGTCTTTGCCTTGGAGTTCTGGAACTTTCCGTATCTCCCAGGCTGAGTTCAGCTGGGTCCCCGAGGCATAACCGGTGCTTCCTCCACCGAGGGTTTACCCATTCCTTCCTACAGTAAGGGCCCTCCCTGGATGGCAGCGCCATTCTCATTCTTTGTGCAGCACTTGGCCCACAGTCAAGGTTAATTTAAACAAAATCATCAACTTTGGTAAACGAATGAATGAGCAGTCGACCCAAGGCATCTTGGCAGCATCTAGAATATTCACCTGAAGCTGAATCATCTTTTTCTATTGACTCCATCATTTAATACCATATTTAGGGCCTCTAATATGGGCTTGGTTTTATATGAGGTAAGGCATTGTCTCTGTTGGCAAGGATTTTAAAATCTAATTATAACAAAGAAAGTAGTCAAATACAATATTACAATATGAGGAAAAGCTTTATTGTTGATTGACATATCTAAAGTCACTTGAGCACTTTAGGCATCTGGAAGAAAAGGTCATTTTTGCTCTGCACATATTAGGCAAGTCTTTGATCTGATGCAATTGGGGGCCTCGTTCAGTTACTCACTTACCGAAATGCTTATTTAAAACAACTACAATGTGTTATATGAGGCAGGGGAATGTCAATGTCATGAAAAGACTTAGGATTTAGTTCATGTACTCTTTTTCCAGTTACTAGAACCCCCTCAGAAAGGTTCCCATCCTAGATGGCTGTCCAACAGCTACTTGAATACTTCCGATAACAAAAGACTCACTACGTCATGTGGCAGCCAATCTTTGAATTACTGCTGACCATTAACCTTTCCTATATTGAGATGAAATCTCTCTCCCTGAAGTTCCTCCAATTGGTCCTATTTTGACCCCCTGTAGTAACAGAGAATGTTTAATTTCTCTTTCCCGACAATCTTGTTAGATGATGAAAATGGATATGGCACAGGGGGGCAGAACATGGACACTGGAAGGGGAAGGGAGGGAAAACTGAATGGGAAATAATCAGAGAGGGAGACAAGCCGTGAGAGACTCTTAACTCTAGGAAACAAACTGAGGGTTGCTGGGGGTGGGGGTGGAGGGATGGGGTAACTGGGTGATGGGCATTAAGGAGGGCCCGTGATATGATGAGCACTGGGTGTTATATGCAACTGATGAATCACTGAATTCTACATCTGAAACTAATGATGTACTATATGTTGGCTAATTGAATTTAAATTTAAAAAAAAGAAAAAAGAACATGGACACTGAAGCTGGATGATCCAGGTTTGAATCTCAGTTCCCAAATTTACTATCTGTATGACTTTGAGCAAGTTCTTTAACCTTCCTGCGACCCAATTTTCTTATCTGTAAAATGGGGATAATGGTAAGTTTCAGATGGCTGTTTTGAAGGTTAAAAATTTACTGCTTGCAATGAATTTGGAACAGGGTCTGGCATATAATTAATGATCAATAATATTAGTTGTCACTGTTACTCTTATTAATATTCTTTGTAAAGAAGTCTCTTGTCCTCTCCATTTTAGATTAAGCGTCCTTAAAACAGTCAGCCATGACATGACCCACAGCCGCTCTCATCTCCATGGTCTTTTCCAGAACCAAGTGTGTTAGATTCAGTGGGCTAGATCTCTCTCGCTGTGGTGATCAGAGCCCAACACGAGGGATGGTTTGTCCAGCACAGGTTAGGGAAGGATCGTCATCCACATATGTTCTTTAATTCAGCTTTGCGACAGTAGTAGTATTAATAATCACACAAAATATATTGTCCATTCTATTTAGATACCATGCTAGACTCTTTAACATCATTTCTCATTCCTAGGACACCTGGGAGGTAGCACAGGCCTGTGTCACTAAGAGACAGAGGAGCAGGGATCCAAACAGATCCCGGGGCCTTGGTGGGGGCCCTCCTGTCCTGCCCCATGCTGCCACACTGTCTGCACTGAGTTCCCAAGGAATGACAGGGCCTCTGACTTCGGCGGTCAGGGCAAAGCTACGAAATGAGCTGTAAGCCCTACTCTGGGTGGGAGAGTGTTCAGATTACAGCCTTATTTATTCATTGCTGCAATAGCCGTGCTCTCTCTGATCTTTCTCCCCAAGTCTCTTGGGTTGGGCAAAGAAAACACTCGTGGGCAGAATATAATGAAGCCCTGAAACCGTTCAGAGGAGCAAGTCCGTTGCATTTCAAACACCAAAAAGATGAGAAAGTTCACATGAAGTATGCAGCACGTTGGGCGTGTCCTTCACGGTACATCCAGGCGTTAATGGATCCACATGATAACTGTTCTTACTATTACTGAATAGTTTGTGAAAATAGCTGTGACCCCCAGTCAGTGCTCAAGGTCATTAGCAGGGGCTGTTGGGGGGATTCACAGCAGCAGTGGACACTTACTGAGCGCTCGCTCCGCGCCAGGCTGCCCACAAAGTGCGGAGTCGTCCTTCTCTCACGATGGCGTGTTCTCACCCAGGAAGGATGCGACAGGCTCTTTCCCTTTCTCAGATGAGGATGCTCATGTTCAGGCTGGTTCTGTGGCTGGTCTCAAAGGGGGTTAAATTCTGGGTTGTCTGATCTCCCTTGTAGCCACAATTCTGTCTTGGGGCTATTTGGACACGGTTCCCATTCTTCTCTGACTAAACTTCTGGGAGTAGTTTCCGCTGCACACACATACCACTGCCACCACCGTGATACAGAAAGTGCCAGATGGAAGCTAGGAGGCGCGGCTGTGGGGCACGGGGGACCCTCCTGGGAGGCAGGACACAGCCGCCACCCCCTAAAGCCACATACGAGGCTCACAGAAAATTCTTAAAGAGGGACTTGGCTTTCCCAGAAGGGGAGGAAGCCAAATCTTAGTGAGCACAGCTCCATGGTGACAGAAAGTATATACTTTACAAAGCATTGTTATGGATGTTAAATCATTAAGTTCTGACAACTACCCTGTGAGGAGGGTACATCGATCATCGCCGTTTTGTAAGAGGGAACGTGAAGGTGTGAGAACAGTTGTTAGAGGTTCCTCAGGCCAAAAGGGACAGGAGCAGGACCTGAGCCTTGGCATCTTTGCTTGTTTTTTTTTCATTAATATCTTACTTTTTTAGTTCTTAATTTAAAATGAAAATACATGTAGTAAAAGCTCGAACGTATTAGAGAAAAAAAAGGAACAACTATACAGAAGCAAAGAGAAAAGAATGTAAAACCATCCAAATGACCCATTCCAAGATAATCTCCATTAACGTTTTGGTCTATTTCCTTCCAGACATGTTTTTTTCACGGTATATACATACATACATACATATTTTTTAAGATAGATATCATACACATTAGCTCATGGCCCAATTTTTATTTCCCTCACAATGTATTATGTATGTGTTTCCATGTTAGCATGTATGATCTTATATACATAACCACATTTCATGGCTCATTCTATCCCACTGTTCCAATCTCTTCAAGTTCAATAAGCAGGCCTTTCGCTTACAGTTTGCATTCTCTCTCCAAGACTATTCAGGGAGTGATAGGCCAAATAAAACAAAAACAAAATAAAAAGCAAAACTTTTCCTTCTCAACAGTCTTAGGAGGGGCCTTAAATCTCCCCCATCTCCCTGCCCCAAATCCCACTTGAACACAAGACAGCCTAGAGCGTAGGGTAGCTCAAAGCTGGAATGTACTACGAATTCAGAGAAGCACCGTAAACTCAATCCAAGGCCAGAAATCACAAAGCGTTTCCTATTGCCTTCTTTGAGACAGGGTTTCATGTTTGGTAAGACAAAGAAAAGGCTAGCATTACTGTATTCTGACCACTCTGATAAGGGTGAGGTCTGCAATCTTAACTAGTGCCCCCAAGCCTTTGTAGTAGGCAAGGAGACAATCCCACCTGCTGACTCGGACTCTCCTTCGAAGAGAAAATGCACCCAGCTATTGATGGAAGACCTTTCCCAAGCTCTCCCATTACCGGGCATTGTCACTGTTATAACTAGATAACTCATTCTGTGCACACATCCAGACCCTGCTTGCTGCCCCAGGATAACATTTGTCATTAGAATACAAAATGTCTACTTTGGAAGTTTGTCATCCTCTGCCAGATCAGATGATGTTTTTCTCTTCAAAAAGAGAAGAAGAAAGAAAATAAGAAAACAGAAAAAAAAAAAAATAGAAGTGGGGAGAAGAGATCAGCGGGTTAAGTATGTATGGGGAGTGTTATAGGTAAATGAATGAGCCATGGATACTGGCTTAGTGCTGGGTTGCGGGCTCCATTTCTAGGCAACACGTTCATTTACCCCCATCCTTCTTTGCTTGTGTGAAAGAGAATTTCCAAGTGAAGTACCCTTCTACGCTTTGAATCCATGCCAACAATCAAAGGTATACAACAGAACTGCTGAAAGCAAGAGAAAGGCTGATGGAATCTTAATAGCTCTGGGAACTCACTCACTCCTTCTTCTCCTTGGAGCCCTATTAATAGTATAGTTGGTAACATCAAATGATTTTGATTCCCTTTTCCACAATTGCTATTTTGGCTCCTTTGGCATCTTCAAACTATATTTCCCATGGTAATTATTACATTTCCTTTATTTCCAATGTCAGTTTATTTTCAAAGGAAAAAAAAATCACACAACACAGCTAAAGAAGCCAAAATAGAACAATTTGTTATATTAAGCAAATATTTATTTGCATAATTGTGACTCCCACTTCTATATTAGCATAGCAGCAAAACCAACAGCGTTCGACTTGGAAGGGACATAGTGTGCAAGACCCTATGCCTCCCTGGAGAACAGCCGGGGGTGGTGGTGGTGGTAAATAGCAACTTATGTCTCCTCCAAGGCCAATGTCCCATTGCCAGTGAGGATGTACCCCTGCTATACCACTCCCTCTCACCTCACTCCTTCAGGGAAAAAGTTTAACATGTTTTATAGATGAAATTCTATCCTGACATCACATTTAAGAGAAAAACTTGGTGTAAGGTTAAAAATGAACTGGAAACCAGAATGCAAGAACTTTTTGCTGTTCTGAAAAATGGGTCTCCATAAAGAGTCTCCATTTATTCTGAGAGGTCAATTACCGACTCTAATAATTCTTGAAAAAAAGCGGGTAATTCCAAAGAATTCTGTGTTTGTTTGGAGGAACTCTTGTTATCTTATTGTCTAAGCCTTGCTACCACACAGAATTTTGCAGGAGGTATATCTGTCCTAGGTCCTTTGAAATGGGAGTTTATGGTAAGGCCGTCTCAGAGCATTAAGTCTAAAGGTATGTGTATTAATTTATATGAAGTTGAATAACCTTTGTAGTTAAAACCTATTAAGCATTTATTACATGTTAAGTCAATGTGCTGAGATAGATAAGGATACTAGAAGGAATGACTTTGTTTTTATATAGGAAAAAATATTCAGGATCAGTTTATGGTAGTGAGTACACGAAAAACCATACTCCCTAAGCTGAGAAGTGGTGTTTTCTGATTTATAGAATCTCTATCTTTCTGATCTAGGTTCCTGGTTATTGGTGGAAAAATAACTAATATCAGAGGTAACCCCGAGATTTGGTCTTTCAAGATACTCAAGCACACGGCCATGTAATTTGAAGAGCTTCATTGTTTATGACACATGCCATGCAGTCAGATCTAGGGGGACATCCCAGCCCTGCCTCTTACAGCTATGTGGCTTCGGGCATGTCACCTGACCTCTGGAAGCATCACTTACCCTCACCTGTAAACAAGAGAACAGGAAAATGTCCATCACCCAGGATTACTGGGACTATTAAAGAGATAAAATATATGAAGTGCATAGCAAGGTTCCTGGCATATAATAAGTATCAATCAGCAGTATTCATTGATAACGTGTGTGCAAAATTGCAAAAAGGGAAGGGAGGTGCTAGAGAAGAGGTGGGAGGGGGCTGGCCATGCAGAAATGCATTTTAATTGCAATCTAAAACTAGAATCTTGACCTCCGAAAGTGGCAGCATGATCTTTTGTCATCAGAGCCTCCATTAGTCAAAAGTGGGACTTGAAAGTCAGGTAGTTTCTTTCAAATTATCTGCTAGCATTCCATGGGGATCTTTTTCTCCTCTTCTAGAATCTTCTGCTAATGTTACGGAGTTTATGGTTCCCATAATGCACATGTACAGTATCTATTTCATTTAATTTGCTATTAACACTTACAGTTTCACTTACTTCAACACAGCTGGATAAAAAGAATTGAAATCAACCATCTATGGTGGAATTGGAACGTAGCTATTAGCAGTTTTATTTGCAAACCTACCCTCCTCTCACCTACCTTGTGTCATGGCACAAATTCCATTCAAAAAACAATTATTAAATGCAGATTTGTGTCAAGCACAGTCACTATGCTTTCCCCAGCAAACCTATTTCTTACTAGCTTTGCTGCACCCCAGTGTCACCCAAGGGTGTAAGGGACTTTTGGAAAAAACAAACCAAGTAGTCAACAATTTTTAAAAATCTGCATCTCTCTAAGGAAAGATGTAAACTTTACTTTTTCTTGACTTGAATAAGTGAAATAATTGGCAACGTCTAGTGTTGGGCTTTATGGTACTGGAACTTGCTATTATAATCAGTGTTTTTGGAGAACAGTATCTATATAAAAAGGACTCGTGTAAGTAAGTTCTAGCTGCCAAAAGGCATCTACTTAAGCTAGCTTAAACAAAGGAGAGTGACCTATTTCTGGGTCTTACATGGACTGGAAATGGAAAACCATCCATTTGCAAGGCATCTATGCTTACCATGTTTCTCCTTCTGGAAATGTGTCATCTTATACCCTTTTTTTCTATGCAATTGATCAAATTTTCCGTTTTTCTGGGCAGATTGGCTTTCTCTGCTAATCCTCTAGTTTGCGACTGGCTGAAAAAGGCCACCCCATTCCAATCTGAATGTGACCTTTTAAATTAGGGATCTGCCATTGTCTGATCTCAAGCAATGGGCCTCTCAGTTCAGCTTCTCAAGAGAAAGAGAGAATTAGATTAGTCACTGCATAATCCATGGACTGGCTCCCCTGGGTCATAACCAGGTGTAATCGGGGAGAGGTAACAGGGTACAAACCTGGTGGCCTAGACTCAGCACTCACAGATATGTCAAAATGAAGCCACTGAATCAAATCCCTTGCTTCCTCGTTCAGTAGAAGAAGTACCCATCGGCATTAAGAACTTGTGATGGGACTCTTCAAACCACTTTTTAAAATTAAAACCAAAATAACCCAATGCTTCTTCAGAAGGCTTGTGTTTCAAATGCATTTAAAATTCTCCCATTCTTCCCATTCTTTCTAAATTAAATTCCTTTAAACAGGTATCTTCTATTGGTATGTACATACATAGTGAAATTATATCAATAGTCATACAAAGAAAATTATTTTCTTGCACATGCCTGGAAATTTTCATTTAAATCCAGTTTTATTTTATATACTCTAAAATTTTGGACAAGCTAAATGAACATATAGTTTATATAACTGTTCAACCACTCATGCTCAATAAAAATTGCCAACGTACACAATATCCCATTGTTTAGCATTAATTCTGAAAACTGTTCCAGAAATAATATTGTCAGGACTCTCCCTCTGAGATGGGGCCAAAAAAGTCTTATACACCTTTCAATGTATAGCTAACTGCCTAGGGCTATATCAAGCTCATTGTTTATTCAGACAAAGCCTTTCACTTCCATAACTTTCTCCTTCCCTGTGCAGGAGGGAAAAACTGGGAGTGAGGGGTGGGGGTAGGATCGGGTGGGACACAAGGCTCGTTTTGAAATGTATGAGAGTTGGATACTCCCAAAATTCCAGCAAGATTACACACACACAAATCTCATCTGGTAAATATTACATTCTGTTTTTGTCTTTGCTTTAGTTCTTACACAACTTGACAGTTTGTGGTATTGTGCCACATTTCAGAGCTAAGGTTTACAAACATCTGGCTCATGGGCAACATTCCATTCCCCATGGGCCCCCAGTGTCTCTGGGATAGTGTTTGCAACATACCAACCGAGGTGGAAAACAAGAGTTTTCCTAGAGAACAATGAGGGTAAGCAAGACATTTTGCTTCACAAGATTCCTCTCCAGGATGCCGGACCTGGGAAATTTAACCCACTTGCTGCCGCCAGATGAACTGTGGAGAGCTAGGAATCCTTGGCCAGTTAAGTGGATCTTCTACTAAGTGGCCAGTTAAGTGGATCTCTTTAAGTCCTTAGAGATATGAAACTTACTCAATAAAGTGTCAGAACAATGAAATAATGCAAATTCTTCAGTCATTTTAAAGGAGTATTTAAATCTCCATCCCACCCTGCATTATCTAGGGTGGGATTATTTCTGTATATCCATCTAGGAATAAGAAAATATTTTTTCTTATAGCTTTCACGGAAAAAGGGGTAACAAGATCATACATACTAGTTAAGGCATGTGGATTAATGTCTGGCACTTTGTAAGAGCTACTTAAGTTTTTTCTTTCATCATTGTTAGCATTTCTATGTTGGGCATCAATGTATACAGAGGAAAGTTATTTTTAAGTGCTCAGATTTTTAGTGTTTAATCTTGATAATAATTTACATGCCATCTCTTTCTTTTTGTTATCTTTTCTTCCTTCCTCTTTAAATGCTCTAATAGGATATTGGTATGTTGTTCAAAGGAAGATATTCCAGCGTTACTGTAATTCTTTTTTACTGAAAATGTTAATACTGAAGACTATTGATTTGGAGAGCTTACTAATAACTCGAGTTCCTAAGAAACAAACACCAAGTTTTTGAGATCATATAAAATACCCCAAAAGCATTGTCCTCTTTCCCTGGGGGGATTACTTCATCAAGTCTCCAGAACACGTGCAGTTATTAACCTGAGTTGGGGAAGCTTCATAGATTCTTTGTAGGATTCAAAGTCCCTGCAACTTTGTGCAAATTCATGTGTATGCATGGGCATGCATTTTCCTAGGAAGAGGGCCAATAGTTTATATAAGATCAGATCACAAAACATAAAAGGTTAGTGACTAGTTGTATTAGGGGAATGAGGATAGTCAGACTAAGGAAGAGTTCTGTGCAGAATTATGAAGGAAGCAAAGGCTCTCTCCTGTAGGCATGCCCTTTCTTCACCTCATTACTGGGCTTTAGCCTCTAAACACCAAGAACCCAGATGTAATCTTTCCCCACTTTCCTATGACGTCTTCATCTTGATTCCTAATTCACTCTGAAAATGTACATAACAGAAAATGTCTCTAGAAGGTTTCTTTTTGGAGACTGAAGTCTTCAGCTGATGGAAAAAACTAGGGTACCAGAGTCTCAGAATTCACCAGCTGGTGAGTGCTTCAGGTTTGTGTAGTTTCTGTTTACAACCAGCCTGTCCCAGAGTCACTAGAGAGATATGAACATCGTCTTCCTCAAGGCAAGTGGGAAGTGATTCCACTGGGATCATAGAGCCTTCAGTTAAGCCAACCACAAATAGTTCTTTAGCTTCAGCTCTGTGCAACATCATACTGGTGACCATGGGGGAAGAAGAAGGCAGCTCTGGCCACAAAGAATCTGTCACTTTCGATGAAACAACATGAGTTGGTATCTCCAAACAATAGGAAAGGCATATATGGTTATCGAACTCTTACTGGTGCCCAGCATGGTGCCAGACACGCCAGTGGTATACAGTAAGAGGTCAGGAACCTGGGAAAATTCTCCTCTACCACTTGATTAAAGAGGAACCTTGGACATGTTACATAACAACCCAAAGCCTTAGAGTCCTCGTTTATAAAATGAACATTTAAGGGCATGGTAAGGTCTCTGGTACATGTAAGAACTGAATAAATATTAGCTATCACTGATTCTCTCACTGAATGCTTCTAACAACTCTAGGTGGTAGGTTGTAGCCTGCCCATTTTGCAGCTGGGGAAACTGATATTAGGAAGGGGAAAGAATATGACCGCAGCCACATGCCCTAGAAATGGCAGAGCCAGTCTTTTTTCACTGTATGAGATGTTTCTCCAATAGAGTACACATATCACTGATCTGATGGGAAGTTACTTTGGATGGTAAATGGGACAAATAGTTACACATTTATTCTGATGCCTATAGAAAAATATAGCTACTACTAATCTCATAAGTTGAGGATGAAACTAAATATAAAAAATTAAGTTAATTTTAAATCACTAATAATGCAGATGAGACAATGAAATGGCAAAAATTATGGATGTAATTTATGGAAGCAGAGGAAAAGAGAATTATCTCCTCATTAATGCTGAACAGGAAAAAGACCAAGAAAAAGATCAAGGTTGAGATTCAGACCTAAGGAATGGATAAGGTTGAGATTCAGACCTACATATATATATGTATGTATTTTCAATTCATCCTAGAGTTTCACTATAATTTGCCAGCACATCCTTGTTACAGCTGTTAGAGATCTGATTATGGCATTTCCCTGTGACTCAAGCTGTTGGCTTCTTCCAGAAAATGTTGGCACTCCACATAACCCAACTAATACCCCAGTGAGGAAAACACTGTTACTGATTTTGATGACAAGAAGGTTATCAAAAGGAGGCTGGGCCCAGAAGGGCCTGTGGGGGCACAAGGTAGAGACCATATGGAAAGAAAAGGAATAGTGGGGGCGCCTGGGTGGCTGAGTCCGTTAAACGTCGGACTCTTGATTTTGACTCAGGTCATGATCTCAGGGTTGTGAGATCGAGCCTGGCCTCGAGCTCTGTGCTGGGCAATAAGCCTGCTTAAGATTCTCTCTCCCCCTTTGCCCCTCCCCCACTCCACCCCCGCAGCTCAAGTTCTCTCTCTCTCTCTTAAGAAAAAAAAAGGAATGGTGTGCCCCATTTTAATCACAATGTTCCCTTGTAAATCCATCAGATCCTCATAAAGCAGCACATGGTACCAATTTTCATGCTATGAAAAATTACCAGTAGATGATGTTTCCCACCCATTTTACTATTTTCTTATAAAATATCTTTCTCCTCCTTCCAGTATTTTGTCTTGTACCCTTAAGCTCTGGTGCTGGGGAAACAAACTAGTAGAGTTCTTGATTTTACCTTCCTTACTTACCTTGCTTTTTCATTATAGACAGTCTCTGGCTTATGGTGGTTCAACTTATGATTTTTTTTTTTTTTTTTTTTTACTTTACAATGGTGTGAAAGTGATACACACTGAGTAAAAACTGTACTTCAAATTTTGACTTTTGATCTTTTCCAGGGCCAGCGATATGTGGTATAATACTTTCTTGTGATGCTGGGCAATGAGCTCAGCTCCCAGTGAGTTGTGTGATCACGAGGGCAAACGACCAACACTCTTACAAGCATTCTGTACCCATACAACCACTCTCTTTCTCACTTTCAGTACAGTATTCAATAAATTTCACGAGATATTCAACACTCTGTTACAGAATAGGCTTTGTGTTTGATGATTTTTTCCAACTATAGGATAATGTGAGTGTTTTGAGCACATTTAAGGTAGACTAGGCTAAGCTATAGTGTTCAGTAGGTTAGGTTTATTAAATACATTTTAAACTTATGATAGTTTCAACTTACAATGGGCTTATTGGAATGTAACTCCATCATAAGTTGAGAGATATCTCAGAGCTCTTTACACTTTCAAGAGAGGGATAAGGGGGAAAGTCCTTATAGAGAAGCCCAGTTAAGCCAACAAGCCTGGGCAAATGATGCCATAAACATAGAGATGTCATAGAGTGAAGAAAAAAAAAAAAAAAAAGAGTGCTTTGAGAACCAGATGGCAATAGGTTCAAATGCTATCTGCATTTCTAGGCTGAGTCACCTCGAACAGGTCATTTAACTTTTTTGAGCTTAAGTTTCTTCATTTATAAAATAAAGATACTAAATACCCCATATCCTGAAGATTAAGTAAGAACTGATAGCGGGAAGAAGCTAGTATACAATAGTGCTCAAGATTTAGGCTATTTATCTTCTCTCTCTTGTCATGTCAGTGTCTTGTACCATAAGAGCCGTTATTCTGTCTCCATTTCCTGGTAGTAAATGCAAAGATTCTAATCTAATTCCAATGTTTTCTTCCTGCATCAGGCACTCTGGCTAAGACCCATTTTCCAAGCCTCTGTCTTTGAAAGCTTCCTATCTGAAAACTGTCAACACAGGCCTGTGACACATTAGCCAAGATCTGCTTTCGTGCAAGAGCAAAGTTTTGCCATATCCAGGGAGATGAGCTTTTCCACTGGAGGTGCCAAAGGGCTGTTCACCTCCCATAAAACTCATCCATCCTTGGAAAAGTCGTGGCTAACACACTTTGTTGGAGCACTTTTATTTTCATTTCATGACAACAAAATTTATAATTTCTTTCAACATTCCTTTCCTTCTCTTTGAGCTTTTTTTTTTTTTTTGGCTTCTTGGCACCATCAGAAGATCCCATGCATCTAGCAAGTAATTTCTGAATATTCGAACATCAATTGGTGACCCGTCCCTCCCATTAGGGGATCTGGTAGTATTTAGAGTCAAGTAGAAGGTTTAAAAAATAAACCACTCCATCACCTTGGGCAAAGGCAGAGCTGGTATTTCAAGGGTAGGAGATACCAGGTAACATGAGAAGGGCCTAGTTGATTTATCTCCATCTCTACCTACACCATTGTAATCCAAGCCACTTTCATCTTTTGCCTTGGTCATTAAAATGGTCACTTAAGCAGTCTCATCATATCTATTTTCAGGCACCTCTCCAATCTGTTTTCTAAGGTAAAGCCAGAGTACTCATTTCAAATGTAAATCAAACACCAGCTCCCCACCTATTTAAAATCCTTCAATGAATTCCATTTTCCAAATGGATAAGAACAAAATCTTTAACATGGTTTGAAAGACCATTTATAGCTATCCTGTTCCATTCTTTCCTGGCCTACCACTCTCTCTCCATTTGTGCAACCTCGGTATATACTTTGGGATTATGTAGAACGCAGACCTAATACTCAAGTTCAGGGCAAGTGTTTGTGATTATGCCTTCACATTCCTTCGCTGCAATCGTCTCCAATGTATGCCTATCTAAACTTGTAATAACTGTATGCAATCATTAGCATAATTATTTTTATCTCATTGGACTCTTAAGCAAGAACTTGAACAAGTTTATTCATCATTGTATCTCCAAAGCCTTGTTCAGGCCTAGGGACACAGTAGTAATACTAACTAACAACAGGCATTATTAACCAGTTGTAAATACTTTAGATGTTAACTCCTAATATTCACAACAACCCATGAAGAAGACATTGTTATCCTCCTTTGACTAATGGAGAAACTGAAGTACAGAGAGGTTAGATAAGCTGCCCATAGTTACACAGCTAATAAGTGGGGCATCTGAGTCTTGAACCCCAGGAATTTGGCTTCAGAGTCCATGCTCTTAACCATTATACCCATCTGCTTGTAAAGTACTAGTAGGTACTCTAGTTGAAATAACTATCCAATAAACATTTATTAATTTAATAATGAATAATGAAGAGATTGTTCCTTAAATGACCCACTGGGAGGCCCAGGGTTCTTGAGTTTGTTGAGGATTGGAGAGAAAGTCATCAACATGGCAACTTGGATGGTGCATAAGATCAGTATCAACTGGTAAACCAATGCAGTAGGGAATACCAAAGAAGCAGCCCTCTTGAGCTGTGCTTGTTACACTGGAAGCTGCCGTGTCGTTCTTGCTGTTTGGAAATGCTGGCAGGCAACATCTCTGCTCCTGACTAAGCAAGAGCGAGTTTAAATATAGATGAGGGCTCTAAAAATGCTGCTGTTGAGGCTGTAACAGGTGACGGTAGACTTTTTTTTTTTTTGTAGGTAAGCACATTACAAAGCCTTTGAAAGTTGAGCCTGAACCATGACTACCCTTGAGTGTTTATCCCCAAGAGTTTTTAATGTGATGCCAGGGACCATTGTCATTTACTGAAGGATTTGTCTATTTGCTATGAATGTCAAGAGACTGAGAACTTGTCTATTTACCATGAATGTCAAGAGACTGACATTCATAAAGATGAACAAATACCTTTTACCTACAGAGGCTGTGCCTTCGAGGAGGTCATCTGGGGCTGACGGCAAGTGAACAGCATAGAAGAAATTCTAGGGGGATTCTTTTGTCCTCAAAGAACAAGGAAAATGGCAAAATAAGGATTTTGCTGACCTCTTGAAAAGATTTAACATTTGGAGAGTTACTTGCTCAACACTTGGTCAACAATATGGACAGGGGACATTTACACAGACCAGAGCAGAGCATGGGTCAGCAGAAGTCATAAACAAGGAGGAGAGGATGGGGGCTCTGTCCTTGGAGAGCTGATATGTTAGTCAGGAAGGTCAAACTCCCACATAATGTCTCAGCAATGCTTCGAATCAACTAATGCACCAGGGCAAATGAAGAGTGTATAGACCGAATAGGACAACATAAAAAGGACAATGAGCAAATTGCACCAGAACCAGTTTAGACCTTCACTAGGCACTATGCATTCTATGTTAGAGATAAAAACACAAATATGATTTTTCTATTCTTCAAGGAGCTTAAAACTTGGACGTGGAGACAGACATGTAATTCCAGATGTGGTAAGTGCTTAGCAGAAGAAACCCAGGGTTCTAGAAGTCCGGAGAAGAGGAACTAACTTGGATTGATAGGGGTCAGGGAAGGCTTCCCAGAGCTGTACCTTAAAGCATAAGAGATATGTCAGTGGTGCTGGTGGGAGGAACATAAAGTGGAGAAGATATATTTCAGGTCACACAGGTAACCAGTTACAATGCTAAGACTTGAACTCAGGTCTATCTAGTTCCAAATCCCCTATATTTTCCACTACAGTACGCACTCTTCCAAGTCATTAAATATTTATTGAGTACATATTCATGCTATATGTAGCTGCTGTGCCATAAGGCTTGGCTTCTACCCCCTAAAAGTACTAATCTTAACCCTTATTTACATAAGAGCTTAAATGATTGACCCAATATGATAACTTCAAGTGGTACTGTTTGTTGCTGAAGGCTAACATCTATCATAAAGTAAGCACTCAATAAATATTTGATGAGTATATTGAATCAACAAATAAGTGAGTTTATACCCCCATGAATAGGTGATGAGAATATAGAGACAACTGGAGTAGAAGATGAAGGACATGAAAGGGTGAGTCTGGAATAGAGTTTTGAGGGAAAAGAGGGGCATGAAATGGCAAATAGAAATAAAGAAGAGTAAATACAAAGGCGAGGAGGAAAAAAATGACTAGGTTAGGCATAACACTCTCACAGCTTCAGTCAGTGGCAGCCATAATATCAGTACCACTGCAACATCCAATGTGGCTTACTGAATATCTACCATGTGCTGGATTTCTCATTATTCCTTTTTGTACATATGGCTAATCTTTACTATAGACCTGCAGGTCAGGTGGTATAATTTCCGCCATATAGTTGATGATATAGCATAAGAAAGATCTGTAAGTTGGCATGACAAAAATTGGAGATAGGATTAAAATCTAGGCCCTTTGGCCTGAAAAGCCCATATTCTTTTTAATATCCTCCCTTCTAATGAGCTAATAACTATGTAATATTGTATCATCATACAAAACCCACCCGGATAAATTTTACTGAAAATCCTTGAAATTACCATGGTGTTATCAAGGTTAGAAGGAACTGTATTAGGGTTATCCAGAGAAGCAGAACCAATTGGATACATATCCTACAATCAAGGCTCAATACATTAAACTCCCAGGTAAAGGGACAGATGAATTTCTGTATTATGTCTAGATTGGAATGTATGAAAGATTAGATACTTTCTAGGTTTAGTCCAGATCCATATTGTAAAATTAGAAAAGGGTTGAGCTAATAACTACATTGTATGATGATACTAAGTTAGTGGTTAAGGAAAATGAAAAGTTGGTGATTTGAGAAACACATGGGGAAAGTCAAGAGCAGCTCTTCTTTTCATGTTCTGAACAGTGGTTCTCAAAATGTGGTCCCAATTAGTAGCAAGAGCATCACTTTGGAATATACTACAAGCACAAGCTATTAGGACCCACCCCAGATAAAATGAATCAGAAACTCTGATGTGGGATCCAGGAATTTGTGTTTTAACAAGATCTTCAGGTAATTTTGATGCATTCTATAGTTTGGGAACCATTAATCTAGAATCTCAACATGATTGCTCACTAAGGAGAGAATGAATACTTTAAAATATGGGACAAAGTTAGGGGGAAAAAAAGCAGGATCTATAATTCTGAATCCAGTAAGACACTGAAAAAAAATGTAGCCACCACAGTGAAAATCGTAGTCAAAGGTCAATGGGTGGCATCAGGGATAAGTGGGTTGAAAGACTTTCTTTCTAAAGCCAACAATGCAGTTTCTCCAGATACCAAGATCGAAGCAAATCAAACTCTAAAATATGAAATATAATAAGGGAAATTTGGTTTCTACACATAGCGTAACTATTTAAATCTATTCAAAGCAAGCCTTTGATAATTGGCAGCTGGCACTGAAGCCATCAGAAGATGTCTGTTGGAAGAGTCCTACCAACATCCTAGTTAAAAATTATATATAACATGCTCACATATAAGCTTGTTATTTAGAAGCATGAGAACATCAAGAAGAGCACGGTTTTTGAATTTCCCTCTCCAAGAAAGCTGAGCAGCTCAGAAGAGCTGAACTGGTCCCCAGAGAGATTAGAATATAGGGAGAAATCCCTTAGTCTTAACCTGCCCCTCTCTGTCCCTCCCCACATGACATTTGGCAGCAAAGGCTGAAGACAGATTCCTGAAGCAGGCCATGGGAGCATCCAAAAGAAGCAGGAGGCTTGATGGCTGGTCCTAGAAGAACATGCAGTCTAATGGAGGAGATCAGGTCAATATTTTCAAAACCTCTCAAGGACAAATTACCTGAATTCATTGAGACACTAAGGTAGCAAGTAACTGAAACCAATTCCTAGCTAGTTGGTAAAAAAGGAGTTTGTTTTGAGATGTAGAAACCTTGTATAGGAATCAAGGTCAGGAACTGATTGGACCTGACAATGCAGCTAGAACTAGAAAGTTGAAAGGAACTCTCTTTTTCTTTCTTTCTCTCTGTCTCTGTGTGCCTGTTTCCTTCTTCACTTGCTCTGCCTCTGTTACACATGGTTGAATTTGGTCACTCTCAGTTTGAATCTACATGTTTGACTTCTAGCCACACAGACAATCTAACTCTATTCTCTTGGTCCTAGTTACAGATTTCTAGGAAAGAGGATGACTTGACCCTGCTTGTGTCATGTCCAGCTTTGGCCCAGATTGTCAGTTAGGGTATAGTCATACATTATAGAAATGGCTCCTGGGGTCCATACATGTGGAGGGGGGAAGGAAGTAGGTAGTTCCCAGAAATAATATGGGACTAAATGGTTCTGTGGTTAGAAAGATACCTCAAGATGACTATTGCCCTACCAGAGAAATATACCACCAAAGCTAAACCAGTTATTTCTATCTGAAGACTTCTCAGGGAAGGGTGGTAAATGGGGCTAATCTGGAAAGACTGCAGGGAGGAGGTGTTTGTAACATTTCTTATAGTTATGGTTCTTAATATAATTGTATATTGAGATGAATTGAGAAGCAAGTAAGTGGTGACACACCAAAGTTTGCAAACTTTGATTTACCTTACCTACTAAATTAGTATCACTATACACAGACCACATGGTGAAAATTTATAGAAAATCTTTGGGAAATACCATGGTGCAACTCAAGAATATATGACACCATTGCTTTCATTTACCTCAGTATTAAAGCCGGAACCACACAGTTCATTTCTAATGGTACTATAATCTTTGATATCCTTGAAAGTTACATTTTGTGAAATATATAACAGGATATCTGTCAAAATAGGGATTTTTCTTACTGAAGGGGAAAAAGATCTCTATTGTGATGAAAACAAGATTTTTGATAGAATGTTAGGATTCAATGTATAGGTTACATTGTGTGGATAACTAAGATTTACCTAGATTTTTCCATTGTTATCTATAAAGAAGACAAACTGAATGTAGTTGTCTTGAGGGAAAAAGTATTTATATAAATTTTAAAACTCTTCCATACCTCATTAAGTACTTAGCCTGCCTGTTCTCTGTTGTTGACAAAAAACATGTTAAAGTATATTTGTAGAATTCATTTTCCTTTAAAATCTCACAAAGATCTGCATAAATACATCTCTTTCATCATATATTTTCCTAATCATTCACATGACTTGAATAATTCTAGGTTTTTCTCTCTTGTGACTCTTAGTTTTTTGTCCTATGATTTATGAATATGTCCATATAAAAAAAGATTTAAATTGCTTCACTGAATAGTATAACCAATCACTCCCACAAACTATCTTATAAAAAAGTACCCTGAAATAAGATTAGGAATTAGTTCCCCCCTTTCAACGTTCAGATTCTAAGAAAGCAATTGGCTGGCCTGTAGGCACACAGAGGTGCTTCTGTACCCCAAGATTGTTTCCCATTGACTCTATAATAGACCCTGAGCTCTTTGACTACAAATAAGTCTGGTAAAAAGAAAATTATCTGGATTGGATGGCAAATGAAACCATTCTAAATCAATAGCATCTTAGTTGCAATTACTTTGTTAGATTTTTTTAAATTTATTTAATTAATTAATTTATTTTTTAAGATTTTATTTATTTATTTGACACAGAAAGAGATCACAAGTAGGCAGAGAGGCAGGCAGAGAGAGAGAGGGAAGCAGGCTCCCCGCTGAACAGAGCCCGATGCGGGGCCCGATCCCAGGACCCTGAAATCATGACCTGAGCTGAAGGCAGAGGCTTTAACCCACTGAGCCACCCAGGCACCCCTTGTTAGATTTTAATGTAGCCAAATCTGGAGCTTTAAAGGAATGAGATACAGATCTGGTAAGCTAGAATTTGGAGACTTCCTAAGACTTGAAAAGATTAGAGAATTGAAGAACTTGTTTACTCAACTACTTTACAGAATTCTAGGGCTCATTCTACTGTGCATTTGTTCATCAAACAAATTAATTCAACAAATATTAATTGAGCATGCACTATAGATGTAACACTATCCCAGACAGTGGAACAAGAGAAATAAATTCAGCTTCGTGGCTGAAAGTAACACATATTTTTCAACTTAAAATCCAGAAGAACCCCAACTAGGCTAAATTGCTTCTCAGCCTAGGGAAGATTATGTCATAAACCAAAACAACGGTATCTCCTTAGGAGAACTTCATTGTTATTGAGGATGCTCTGAACTTGTAGAAGCCCATCAATGAAGTGCTTAGCACTTAGGTGTTGGTTTATGTTGGATCACGGGCTTGATGAAATGGTTTTTCTTGGGGAAACTTGTCTTCGTTCCAGCTGTTGGGATCAAAGCCACAGAGGCAAGAGAGGTCCACTTCCCTCTTCCTCTCTCTGATTTAAGGACAGTATGTGAGCTTGGTGGGGATTCGGGGGTGGGATCATGAGAGCTCAGCAAACTCAGCAGCAGCCTCCAATGCTTTTCTTGTTTGTTGGTCCTAAAACTGCAACTCAGATTACCATGGTTTGGGAATTGAAATCCTGACATGAACAATTAAATTCTGTATTTATATTCCTAGCAATTTCATCTTGTCATTTGTGGTTTTCTTCAAATTACAAAACAATTAAATGAAGAATTTCGCAAAGAAATTGAACCAGATGCAAGTTTCTTGTCCCCCTCCTTCCTCCCCCGATTCCCTTTTAATGGCAGGAAAAAGAATGTAATTTAAGTCTTCCCAGCTCTTCAGCTGTGGAACAGCTGAACAGGCATCTTGAAGGAGAAAGTGTCTCTTTCACTAAAGAGTGTGATGTAGTGTTTTATCTGCAATGTGGAAGAGGAAAAGCCCTTGAAGTACAGAATTCCCTAAGAGAAATGAAACACACACATCCTCCAACCACAGCATTTATTATCCTGACATTGCAATTTGGTAAACAAAAGACACAAAAGTGTCTTTCTGGTCTACCTTTCAGTAGAAAACACACATATGAGGAGTTCCTTAAAAATATAATAAAGCTGAGAGCTTGCTCTTAAACACAAATTATGACCTAACAGCTGAACTGGTCTGAAATATGCCAAATGATAGCGTCATATGCATTCAGAGGAATACCCAGAATTTTAATTCTTTTCTCCAGCTGGATGAGGTGTAAGAGCCAATGCATTTCATACAACTCTCGCATTCTCTAGATCCATCTCATCAGAGAGGTAGAGAACTTATTTTTGATGGATTTAGATTTACCACCTGCATAAACTCATTGCACCTCTTAAATATCCTCAATTTGTAGTGCTGGCAAGGTGTCTGAAAAACAGGCCCAGAATGCTCTTCTAGAAACTTGGAGGGCAGACTCCAGGCCATTTGGGAGCAGAGCATCTCCAATCAGGTAATCGAGTGCAGACAATTTGGAAGACAACATATATCAACAATCCCAGAAAGTGTGGCTGTATAATTCTAAAGTTAAACCCAAAGTGTCATGTTACATTTTATTCTCAAAGAGGCAACAGAGCCTCTGCATAATGATTTCCTATGCTGAATTAGACAGAGAAAGAACTTTTCCATTTTTCCTGACCTGTAACTTAATATCAGGCAAAAAGGCTATTAGGTGGAGGAAATGCTATTTGCTTGAGTGGTTCCATTTTTGTCACCACCACCTTTCCCCACCCCCAAACATACACACTGCCTGAGAACAAAGAAAAGGAAACTTTCTGAATTTTGCTTCTCCTTCTAAGGAAAAAGGCAAGGTGGGGAGAGCACAGCTTTTGGGATCAGAAAAATGGGGATTCCACTAATACTGATGGTGAAACTTACCAGCCATGTGATCTAAGATAAGTTGTTTTTCTCTGTACTAAAAGGTTCTCTTCTAAATAAACAAAAACAAAAACAAAACAAAGGAAAACTATCAGGACTTAAATCATGAGGTTATTGTATGGAAAATTCTAACAAAGCAGTTCTCAGCAGAGATAAGCTTTGCCCAAATGCGGTCTATCATTGATATTAGAATCTATACTCTGCTGAAGTCCCACCATCTCCGATGACTTCTTAGTATTTGCTCCCCCTTTGTGCCCACAAGATTTAATTAATATCATGCTTGTGCTTGGCACTTCTATATCCGCCAGAATTTGAATTGCTCTTTTTGTACCTATATTTTGTTTTCCTTTCCTAGGCTGAATAAACCTTAGTTTTAAAAACACATAATTAGTTTTTTACTACAAAAACAACACATGCTCCAGATTACAAATTTAGCAAATTTAGATAAGAAAAATAAATGAAAATTACCCATTGTCTCATGCCTAGATGATAACATTTCAGTGAATGTCCTTCCAGGGTTATTTGGTTGGGGTATTTGTTGTTTTTGTTTTTTGCTATATATATCTGGTTCTCATACTGTAAAATATGTTTTATCACCTGCTTACTCTCCATTCATACTGGGAACATTTTATATGTTATTGAAATATTCTTTGAAACTTTGTTTCTAATGACTATTATATCATTATATAGATCTAAGATAATTTAATTAAACAACCTATATTATTGGACATTTAGAGTGTTTCCCAATTGTTGCTTTAATAAACAAAATTTTTTCTCCAATTTTTTTATTGAAATTCCAGTTATCTAACATATAGTGTAGTATTAGTTTCAGGTGTAGAGTTTAGTGATTCATCACTTACATACAACACACCCAGTGCTCATCACAAGTGCCTTCCTTTTTTTTTTTTTTTTTTTTTTAAGATTTATTTGTTTTAGAGAGGGACAGAGCATGACTGGGGTAGGAGTAGAGGGAGAGGGACAGGAGAGAATCTCAAGCAGACCCCTTGCTGAGTGGGGAGCCCAACCCAGGGCTCCATCTGACGATCCTGAGATCATGACCTAAACTGAAATCAAGAGTCAAACGCTTAACCAACTGAGTCACCCAAGTGCCCCACAAGTGTCCTCCTTAATATCCAACACCCATTTAATCCATCCCCCACCAACCTCCCCTTCAGCAATCCTCAGATTGTTCCCTATAGCTAACAGTCTGTTTCTTGGTTTGTCTCTCTCTTTTTGCCCCACTATGTTCCTTTGTTTTATTTCTTAAGTTCCACATATGAGTGAAATCATATGGTATTTGTTTTTCTCTGATTGACTTCTTTCACTTAGCATAATACTCTCTAGCTGTCATTACAAACGGCAAGATTTCATTCTTTTTTATGACTGAGTATTACACATATATACACATATACATATATATACACGTATATATGTATATATACACATATACGTGTATATATACATATATACGTGTATATATATACACATAAACATATGCACACACACACATATACCACATCTTCTTTATCCATTTATCAGTTGATGGACATTTAGGCTCTTTCCTAATAAACCAAAAATTTTAACGCAAGACTTTTAAGAGGATGATGATGTCTTTTATCTACTTGAATGCCCTATTTGTCTAGCATATAGCCATGGATCAAGACATGCTTGTTAAATACCTCTTGTGGATCTTAAAGACAGGTATGTTTGGGATTCAAAAGTATGGATAAAAATGGACCTCAGAAAAGGGGAACCCTCCTACACTGTTGGTTGGAATGCAAGCTGGTGCAGCCGCTCTGGAAAACAGTATGGAGGTTCCTCAAAAAGTTGAAAATAGAGCTACCCTATGACCAGCAATTGCACTACTGGGTATTTACCCTAAAGATACAAATGCAGTGATCCGAAGGGGCACATGCACCCAAATGTTTATAGCAGCAATGTCCACAATAGCCAAACTATGGAAAAACCTAGATGTCCATCAAGAGATGAATGGATAAAGAAGATGTGGTATATATATACAATGGAATACTATGCAGTCATCAAGAAAAACGAAATCTTGCCATTTGCAACGACGTGGATGGAACTAGAGGGTATCATGCTAAGTGAAATAAGTCAATCAGCTTTATTCCCCTGAATATGCCATCCATTTAAGTGCTACTATGTGAAACTCCCAAAATCATATATTTTTTTCCTTTGGCCAGTTGAGCCATGTCAGTTATGACAAAAATACATCCAGGTCTGGGACTGGAAAAGTCTAGCGTGGAGTGCTCACATGGGGAGACATTGACTAAGATGTCAATGTGGTTATTTTGAGTATCTGTAGGCCAACATAAGATGCCACCTTAAAAAAGGAGAAAAATGGCATCCAATGACAACTACCGTCAACAGCATGGTCTCACTTGGGGTCTGCCATTGGAGTCACAGGAACAGATTTGTCCTTGTAGAGGAGAGCTCTTCCACTTGGATGTGAGGAGAGCAACCCAAGTGCAATGACTATCATCCCTTATGACCAAGTCAGCATTTGCAATGGTCAAACTGGATGTGTTTTTCTTGGCATGGCCAAGCTAAACTTTTGTCATTCACCAAGCAGACATCCACCAAATTAGAAACACTGGGACAGGCAATTTCTCTGATGTTTTGGTTTCAACAGTACTGATCTGTAATTATTTTTCCAAACAAAAAGAAAGTGTTTGACAGAGACATTTAAAGACCTAAAACAACTTTCTTATAGGAAACACATGCTTCTTCTCCAAATTAAAACACACCATTATGCTAATAGGAGGACGCTCAGCAAGTGGAATTTGCTATAGGGATTTGTTGGTGGAAGGGCGAAGCTGAGGGGGTGATGAGAAGGTAGGAGACAACTGACTTTTGTTAGTTGTCCTGAACAGATGCCAAGAGAGTGAAGTCCAACAACTGTGTCCTTCGAATGACCCTACTATACACACTGGGGAAGAATCTTTATGCTTTTCATGGGACTGTACAAAGTTGAGCTTCGGAAAACACATTGAGAATGAATTTCTGGTTTGTATTAGTACCTTCTCACCTCGTCCTGGATTTGGATTATACAGCGTTTTATGCTCGAAGGCAAAAAGATTTGTACACACGTATGATGGGTCTTTTGTAACTTCAATAGCACTACTTGATGTAAGAACATCGGTACCAGCCCTTCCTCGAAAAGAAGTTTGTCTTCTATCTCATGTTCCCTCCATCTTCAAAACCAACCACAATCTCACTGATAAAAGGGAAAAAAATGACATGTCCTAATGTGCATTGTCCTTGGAGAGACTTGAAGGTAGAAATGGGACATTTAGAAAGCACAGTAATAGCCAGGAAAAACATTTACAATTGAACACTGTTAGTGATTTACAGCCCTAAGCTTCATAAAAACAATGAATTCCACAATGTCTCTGGACACCTCTGGATGCCTGTATGGTGACGAGGCGGTTTCATTTGGGTGAGGGTGAATAGCTGGGAGTGCAAAGAGGAAAGTGCGGGGAGGAAAGTTTTGCCAAAGTCATGTTTTCTTGATTTATTTTTAAACAATAATTAAGAGGAATACGGACAAGCTTTCTTCCGGCTATCATTAACTCATACGTTTCCTAGCACCATCATTCATCTTAGGAATGTCCGTCCCAAGCTTATTGGACTCTAACTACCTCCTTTTGTGTCATTGCTGGTCATGGCAAGAATCCCCGAGATCACCAGGGACGCAGAACTTGTTTTTTGTTCATTTCGTTTTGTTTATTTATTTTTAATGTGTGCTTTACAGGGAACATTGCCTGCCCCGTCAGTCTCCACCCATAGCTTTCAGTTGGTTTCCAGGACATGTTCAAGTTTCATTCCTTTAGTCCTGATCCCTATACACTCACACTCTCACTTAGCACATTATGGCCCCACATTAAATAGTAAATGGTATTGGGAAGGCACATCACTTTAACCTTCTGTCAGTTATCTCTGCCTCAGTAGGAATCAGGTTATCAGCCTATTTCTAGAAAAATTAATCACTCTGACATTTGTCATATATTCCAGTTTTTCTAAGCACTTTCTAATTTCATGTAATTTACTCTTTTCAAGAGGATGATTCATTAAACCTTTACCTACTTATTTTATTTGTGTACGTTCATAATATTTTACATAAATTGAAGTGTTAACCAAAAAAAAAAAAAAAAATCCTGCATCAAAGCATGTGTCTGGCATTTTATTTTCTTTTTTGGGGAGGATTTTATTTATTTGCTTGAGAGAGAGAGAGTGCACAAGCAGGGAAGAGGGGCAGAGAAAGACGGAGAAGCAGATCCCCCTCTAAGCAGGGAGCATGATGCGGGGCTCAATCCCAGGACCTGGAGTTCATGAGCTGAGCCGAAGGCAGATGCTTAACTGACTGAGCCATCCAGGTGCCCCATGTCTGGCATTTTCAATCTAAAAGTGCAGTTTGGGCCCAAGAAATTTGCATGTCACTTGCTTTTAGCAGTCACTGGGATGTGCCATAGTGGTTTGCATACTTGGCTAAACTACCCTCCCCCTGCTCCCATGATGTTGCCTCAAGGGCAAAGGTCTTTAACTGCTCTCAGTAAATGTTTGCTCCATGATTAGTAGATTTCAAGTGAGCCACTAAGTTTGGATTTCAGAAATAAATGAACCTAACTGTATATGGACTGGTCTGGGTATATGTGATCTAGAGAGTTAGAATAGAGAATTACAAGAACGTGGTCCCAACAACTGATGATATAGCAGGAGACTTCCAGAATAGTGGTTCTCAACTGGGGATTATTTTGTCCACATGAACACCTGCGTGACGATATTAATAGCAGCTTTATTCATGATTGCCAAAACCTAGAAATAACCAAGATGCCTTCAGTAGGTGAATGGATAAATAAGCTATGGTGTATATTCAGTGTTAAAAAGAAATTAATTATCCAGCCGGGAAAAGGCATGGAGGAAATTTAAATGCATATCACTAAGGGAAAGAAGCCAATCTAAAGGGGCTACGCATTGTATGATTCCCACTCTATGACACTCTGTATAGAACAAGAGAATGGAGACAATAAGAAGATCAGTGGTCCCAGGGATTGGCAGGGAGGGAGGGATGAATCAATGGAGCCCAGATTTTTAGAGCTGCGAAACTACTCTGTAGGATACTACAATGGTGGATACATTTCATTTTACACTTTTCCAGACCCATAGGATGTACAACAGCAAGAATGAAACCTAATGGACACTTTGAGCTCTGGCTGATAATCATGTGTGAACATAGGATCGTCAAGTGTAACAAACATACCACTCTGGTTAAGGATGTTGGTAATAGAGGAGATGATGCATGTGTGGGGGCAGAAGAATCATGGAAAATCTTTATACCTTCTTCCCGATTTAGCTGTGAACCTAAAATGTCTCTAAAAACTAAAGTCTATACGAAAATGAAAATAAAACACCTCCCCCTGCCAAACAAACAAACAAAAAAACATTAAAAGATAATACAAAACCAAACTTCACTAGTTACTCAGGAGAAGTCAATGTTACCACCACAGAGGACTGAGAAATCTCTGAGTCTTCATAAGTAGGTCATTACTTGTGTGCTCTAGAATATCTCCATACTAGATGGTGAGTTTTGTGTGGCCATTTCTCTCAGCGTCTCTCAGTGCAAAAATCCAAATCAATTTGCAAAAAACGTGATAAATTATACATGGACCCAAAGAGACTGGTCCAAAGGGGCAAACCTGACATGGTCTGGCTGAATTTAGACACTCAGGCCAGAAGGATGGGTTGGCTGCAACACTATGCATCAGTCCTCTTGGGATCCTCGCTTTACCTTTGAGAACTCAGTTTCCACATATGTAAAATGGGAATGTTATGTGTACCTTGTGAGATACCGGTTTATAATTTTTTTAATTCACTCAGTAAATGTTAACTGGATGTTTACTTAATGTCTGCCACTGTCTGGTGCCTGCACGTACAAGACAGAGATGAACGTGGCAGGTCTGATCCCTGCTCTCACAGAGTTACGACTTAATGGTGAAGAGAGATTCACTGACAAGTACAGCATAAAATCATATATCCAGCAACTATTTATTGAGAACCTACAATGAGTTAGGCACTGTTAGGCAATGGATATATGCATCATGTTGCTGTTGCTTTAAAACTGATCAGTTTTTTCTTTTTGGATTCTGGCACTAGGAAGGCCGAGGGAAAGAGCTAAGCAACTGAGTGGAACAGACCTGAATAACGTTAGGGCTGCTATTACTCTTCCAGAGGTATCTACCTGCACTCGAGGGGGCAGCACTCATACTGCAGTCTAAGTGAGTGACATTGTTCTGGAGGCGTGCAGTGCCCATCTTACACTCCTGGACCCCCTGGCACCTGGGTCCATCTAGTTACCCATCTAACTCTAGGCAACAAAGATCATTCAGGTTGGTTCTGAGAAAAACAGTATCAAGTTTCTACAATACAGGCTCAGATAAACACGCACTTTACAAAGTCATGGTATTCCTTAAAATGTGCAGTATTGAATCTCTCAGTCCCAGGATTCCAATTTTCTCAGTCAATAACACTAACCTCCTCTGCCTTTCAGCTCTGGCAAAGGTTGTCTTTCCTCCATGATCACTGGGACATAATAGAGATTCATTTCCCTTCTGAAAGGAAGCTCTACCAAGAGAAAAGGAAAAGGGAATATGTTTTGTCACCTCTGAGCTAAAACTATTGTATTTCTCTAAAAGCAATCATCTTTAGACATTACAATGGTATGTGCAGGGCACTGCATAGCGTTTGTTTTAATCGGTGTGCTTTGTCAATTCCAGCCCAGATTGGATTCATTCTTCTCCAGAAATCTCACCAAATTGAGTTTGATTTTTCCTATGAAATGACATTTGGCTGCACAAACATGCTCGACTGTATTGAAGGACACAATCAAGAACACCAGCAACTCAGTGATATAATCCCAGCCCCGGATGAGAAACATCAGAAGCTTTCAAATTCCCTACGCTTTTCCCTCTCAAAGTTCAAAAGGTCTAATTCTTTCCCACTTAGGTCTTGTCCATTCCCAGATCTGAGCTGGGAAAGGAGATGGCAAGAGTTTATTTTAAATTGTATTTGGCTTGCCAAAACACTGTGTTTTCAGTTCTGAGAATGAACAAAAGGAAAGTGTAGTTATCTACAAGACAGAGAAAAGACAGTGCTCTCAGAATCGTGCCACGATCTGTACTTGTTTCGTCACACTACCACTAACTCTACCCCGTGTACTGTTAGACGGACGAGATACAATATCCAGAGCGCCTGCATGACCTGGAGGGAATTTCTATTCTGAAACAGCAAATGTTTATGTGGATCTAATTGATGTTCACATGAAGTTCAAAGAGTTCCAGAGATAAGATGTTTAAAGATACACAACTATTCTGTTAAGGGCAGATATACAGTTGATAATATTCTGGAAGATTCGTTAATTTCCATTGATAACAGATATTTTTAAAATTAAACAGGCAGTTAGAGCTTGTCTTTTGACCAAAGGCTAATAAGTAAAAATGTGTTCTAGTTTTTACAGTGAGTTTAGACGTTAGAGATTTTTACACGTCCCATCGAGAAAACAAGTTCTGTTCACACTTTTGAGAAGTAAGATTTCTTATCAAGGAAAGAAAGCAAGACTTTAATAAAAACCTTTAAAAATGGAAAGGCCAATAAATGCACAATTAATTAAATTGATTATTCTTTTTGTGTCATTATGAGCTGATGGTAGCTGTAACAACGATCACAGTGAGGTGACAGTTACTACCTAAGATACGAGATCACCTAGACCATGTTTTGTGTTTTTCTTGAAAGAGGCATAAGATGAATATGACAAGGGGTTATTATTAATTACTATTCATTTACTCAAGGAAAGATTCATGGAGAAGGAAAGTTGGCTTCTAGACTGCATCCATTCGTATCTATCTACTTTAAAAACGAACATGAAGGGTAATAAGCTTAGCATTTTGTTTTTGTTGCATACTCAATCATACTATCACACTATGCAATGGGCACTAAGAGCTTTCTTTTGAGCAATGCCTTCCAGATCAAGATCAGCAAAGAACTGACCTTTGAAGAAGAGATCAAATGCCTCATCACTCTATGTTATTTTCTTTCAATGTTGGCATTGAAACGACATGTAGAGACATTTCTCCCCGTATTTTAATAAGGGCACATTTTTAATTGTCTAAAAAGCTTCAGAGTAGTACCTGAAAATAGAACATCCCTAAGATGCTAGGATATATTTCATATCAAATGACAGTTGTTTATTTATGATATCAATTTATTTTTCACTTTGCAATTACGTAAAAATAGCAATAACATAGCAAGTGAGATGATGCGATTGATCCTCATGCTGAATTATTCATTCGATTCCAATTGTTGACTTCACATCAGACATCTCCCAATGTACGGTGCATAAATCATGATGAATCTTTTGCCACAACCACTCAAAGAGCCTATCTGATGCTTTTTGTATCCATTTATGTACATGGCCTGGAATTCCTGGTATCTCCTTAACTAGGTCCAAAGTGATACCATATATCAAATGCTGAAGGGTGGGGCTCCAGCAAATAGCCTCCAGGAAGTGGCCTGCTCTTCTGAGGAAGGTCAATTAGCTGATACTGACCACACCAGTCTGTAATTTCCCAGATTTAGTATGTAATCATACTGACGTCACCAAAATCTCAGCAAGTTACCAAAAGTGCTGGTGTGGGGTGATTTTGAACCATTGGATTAAATCCCAACCAGATTACGTTTGCTGGAATGGTCTCCACCATGAACCAGACTGAATGCCCTGCCTTCACTTTGCATGAACTTAAAGGGTACTTGATGATAAAAAACTTCTCTCATTATCTAGAGTAAGTTAGGGCCCTTGCTATGTGATCTCATAACACCTGTGTTTCTCTTTATGGCATGCACTCATGATATTTGAGTATTATTTCTGGCTTAAGGTCATTTGCCCCAGAACTAAACACCACTATACTCTCTAGTCTTCTTGCCTAAATACGGACATATAAAAGACACTTGATAAAAATATTAAATAAATAAGTAAAAGCCATTCTCATTACTCAGCTACAGCTCTCTTGGACAGTAGAATTCTCTTCATAGATGAAAAGGCGTTTGCCAACTTTAAACAAATATGCTTGTAAAATATCAAATACCACACCATCATCTTGTCCTCTATCACTTTCTAATCCCCTCATACCCTCCTACTTTGGCAAAAATGGTCACTTACCTTAGAAGATTTCACCCAGGGAAGAAACCAGCATTTCCTAAAGAATCCTTACATTAGAATACTGTGCCTCTGTCTTTGTTTCCGGCAGCTGAATTTGCAATATACTAAGCAAATCTATTAGCCTAAAATTTTTTTTAAAAAGGCATATTTTCATGGTCTAACCTCTACCCCCATCCCCCATTCTATGCTCAAATGCTAAGAGTAGTTGTTTTGGGGTGGTAAGATGATAAGTGATTTAAAACATTTTCCCCCATTATTTCCCACATGAATTTAAGAACAGGGATTTCTTACTTTTGGAAGCAGAGGGAAAAAAATGAACTATTAAAAGACATATTTCCAGACAAAGGAATTACAATATTAGTAAAGTCAGCAATAATTAGGCTCTGAAGTTGGTTAAAAAAAAAAAAAAAGATATAATTGTATCTATTCACTAAGGTAAACCTCTATGAGTTTCTCCTGTGTGCAGCAGTAGCAGTTCCAAAATTAATTATTTTAGATGTTGATAAATTTCTGTCATTTGTTTAACGGTGAATTTTAATGTTCTTGTTCACCTAACTGCCTTCCTTCTAACAGTTAGGACCTGGCACATAATAGCTATTCAATAAACATTTTTTGATCTCATAAATGAGTGAATAAATTTCATCAGAAAACCTGAGTTCTGAGAGGTTAAATTACTCAAAGAGGCATCAGAACCCAAAGTACGCTGTTGACTATTTCCCCAGCCCCTTGCCTTTACACCCAAGCATGCCCATGGGCTTAGTCACTGGAACTTGATTTTCTATGGTGTCTTGGGCAGATATGTGGCATCACGGCATTGCTGTCAGATGCAGCAAACCTATTCCCCTAGCCTGTCTCACCTTTACTCCTGGCCAAGCACTGGGCTCCAGATACCAGGAAAAGGGAAGGGGAATCTTGCCAAGTACAAAGGGAAGTCTGTTTTGCCTGGCTGCCAATGCCTGGGATTTGGCATGCTAAGGCATTTGCTGTGGTTGTGGATTTGGGTTGAGTGATTCCTGCTGAAAACACTGTGAATAATTCTAACAATGTCACTGCATGCTGTTGCCCTGGTCTTTCTCCTCTCTGGGTCATGTTTCTAGCCACAGATGATTAGTAATAAGTACTAATCAGTACACTGGTCGGCAAGACAATGCCAAACCCAAGCTCTGCCAAAAGTACACTAATAGGATAGCAAGTTCTGATTTTGTTTTTTGGTATCGGAGAAGAGAGTGGGGATTAAAAATGAAAAAAAGCAGCAAGAAACTGATCCTCTGGCAGGTTAAGCATCATCAACCTTCCTTGTTTTCTAAGAGTTAGAAAATAAAGTCTCAGAAAGTTCGTGCCACGTTATTTTTTCCACATGTGGGTATGTGATAGAGCTGGGATCTCCCAGAAGGCTGAAATTAGGTTCTTGCTTCCTCATGCATGGTGGCTTTCCATGTCGGTTTGTTGATAATATATGTTTAAACAAAACAAAACAAAACAAAAAAACATTGCCAGTCTAAAAATACACCTACATCTAATGGCGAACTTTCTCAGATACATCCCCCATCTTCCCCAGGCATCAGGAGCAGAAACTGTCTTTTCAGGTTAGCAGAGCCAGTGGGAAGGATTGCAATGTTTATGCTTAGCCCCATCCAAATGTCATCTTATAAGAGGATCATGAAAATGAGAAACTTTAGCTCTTTGCTTTTTTAATCCTATAGTATTCAAATAAGAATATTTCTTACTTCCATTGGCTCTCTTACCCCATAGTCTTTGTCCACAAAACCCACTACATATGAACTTGATCTGTGTTTTGGCCATATTTCGTCTTAAGAAACATGCAGCCCTCTCACATCCAAATTTATATTTTGTCTCTTGCAAAAAAATCATCATCTTTGTCATCAACATCTTTAACATTGAGTTCTTACTATATGCCAAGCACAAGATTAGATAATTTACATACATAATTTAGTTTTTTAAAAAGCTCTACGAAGTAGGTACTATCATTACATCCACTTTACAGATGAGGAAATCGAGGCTCAAAGAGGCTAAATCACTTTTTCATTGTCAGGCAGCTTATGAAAAGCAGAGCTGAATGCCAGTGCAGGTACCTGATCCAGAGCTCATGCTCTTAAACACTGAAATATAATTAGAAGCTTGAGAAATCACAGCATCCCCAAGGAAGAGAGGACTGAGAGTTTATATGTTCCTGAAATTCTTCACCTAAGTGGTATATTGAATTCCTGTGGGAAACTTTTTGGAAACTGGTGCTTTAGTCTCATTTGAATCAGAATTTCAGGCAATGAGACATGGGTATTAGTATCTTATGAAAAAAACTCGGATGATTCTATTTGAAGTTGGGGTTTAGATTTAGTTCCCAAATGTCACCAAAGACAGTGTCATCTAGACTGCTTTTTAAAAAAATATAATAGCTTTATTGAGATATAATTCATATATAATATACTTCATCTATTTAAAGTATATAATTTGATGGTTTCTAGTATATTTATAGAGTTGTGCAACTGTTACCACAATCAATTTAGAACATTTTCATAACCCCAGAAGAAATCCCATATTCACTAGCAGTCACTCTCCATTTTCCTCCCATACCCCAGGCCTAGGCAACCACTAATCTACTCTCTATAGATTTGCCTATTTGGGGCATTTCATATACATGGGATCATATGATATGCAGTCTTTGTGACTGACTTCCTTCATTTAGCACAATGTTTCTGGGGTTCACCCACTTTGTAGCATGTACTTTTTTCTTATGACTGATTAATATTCCACTGTACTGAATTATTTACCCTGTGTTGTGTTTTGAAGAAGATATATATTCTTTAGACCTACTTTTTAAAGAATCTTTGGGTAGAGCCAGATGTTCCAATGATCATTCGAATTTGGGGATTAGTGACTTCATATTCATCCACTTAGCGCATTTTTGCATCCCCCCACCCCCCCAGGTCCCTCAAGTATTGTGCTTGAATATTCCCCCCTGAATAACTTATTGCTGTTTGTTACTATTTCATCTGTGGCCAATACTGTCAGAAAGTTCTCCCTTAGCTTAGGTCTAAAACCTTCTTTTCTTAGAAAAGAGATCTTTTTCTTGCTGGTCCTGTTCCCTTATGGAACCACACACATACATCATCTCTCATCGGATAATCCCTTTGAGGGATGGCCTTCTGATGGCTCTGAGGATGATCCCAAGACTCCTTTGCCCCAAACTAAACATTCCAAATTCTTTTGAAAGATCTTAAGATGAGGTGGCTTTGAGCTCTTCAGTCTTCCTGACCATGTTCAAGTTGAGCTACGGGATTCTTCAGTGCCATGAACTAATCATGACATTCTGAAAATGACCTAGGCTTACTTATGGGTTGAATGAAACCTAACATATATGACCCCAAAATAAGGGGCTTATAAAGCATCCAGGTCCAATTGCAGCATCATATGTCAAGCAACATAAGCTAGCAACAAAATCCACTAAAACATAAAAAATTCAAATCTTTAATGAATGTCAAAGGACAGGAAGAGAAGTACATTTGTCTGCAAAACACACTGAAAATATTATCTCCGCATTGATGTTATTCTACGTCCTCCACACTGATGACCCCTAATCTCCCCCAAATTCTCTCTCACTCTCAACTTGTAAATAAGGACATTTTGATACCCAACTGTGAGTGCAAGACTGTGGTGGGGGTTCATTGCCACCCATCCTTCCTTTCACTCTTTTCTGTTCTCCCTGATTGAATCTTATCCCTTTCCAAACCAGACTTCCATTCCTAGCTTCCTCCCCTGCCCTATCCTGCATGGCTTAAATCAAAAGAGCCTCAGCCAGTAAACTTGGGAGTTCTCCTTAGAGAGCAAGGTGAGAGAAACACTGAGTGTACAAAGGCAGAATGCCCCATAGTGAGTAAGGAAAGAGGAATGCTATGAATACATATAGTTTTGTTCCTGTCACACAAAAGTGGGAAGCAGTCTAATGCAAGTTCAGGACACCAGGACATATCCATCCTCTCAGAATCTTCTAAGCCCCAGGTTCCCCAAAGTCTTCACACAGAACCCAGAGTCCTGGGATTCTAATGATGTTCTAAGGAGTTTTCTCTCTCCATGCTAGTTACTCTCATTAAAACTGTGTAACTGAGATGGTTCCATTTCAACCTCATTTGAAATCCCTTTTCCTTCGAGGTACAAGGTCCATCCCTAAGGGTATAAGCTCCTAATGGTAGAGTTGTGTGCCTTCAAGACAAATACCAAAAAGACTTCTTTGAACATGTATTTAAAACAAAACAGAACAGAAAACTAAATCAGTCCCCAGCAAGTATGCAATGCAGAAGCTCTTACATTTTGATTGCTACATTAAAGAGAAAAGAAGGCAACCCATTGTCTTATATAAACTAGGAGTCTACGAGAGAGCTGTGAACCATTTCTTTTTAACTAATTAATCAACTAATTTGGCAAAGAGTTGTCACCTGAAAATTCATAGTTTCTCGAAGTGGGTGTTTGCAATATTTTATAAAGCCTTTATATTTTTTATTATATTATAATATTTATAATATGTATCTTACATAATTTAAAAATATTTTTTATTTTATAATAAAATAATTTTGTAAAATTTATTAAATTATTTATTGGGCCTCCTGAACATTCTCTATGTGTGAGGTATCTTCAAGTCAATTTTAGATAGTTGAGTGTTAGCATTTTATAAATCTTTAATAAAGCACACTAGGATTGGAGCAACTCCTCAGATCATTTTTGATTAATAAGCAGGTAATTAATGTGACTTTTCTTAATAGAAAGGCAAAAATGACTCAGACAAGCTCCAAATGGCTGCCTGAATTTGGGGACAAACAGAATTCTATACACGAATGAGTTAAGGCAAGATACACTCAAGTATATACAATTATGTTTACTCAGGCCTCACGTTGTAAGAGGACCATAAAAGAAAGGTTTTCAGTAGAAAAACAGGGGTTCAAAAACCAGGTTAAGCACCAGGAATGCCTCTGGGAAGCCCACAATATTAAGCCCTGTATGTGCATTATCTCATTAGTCCTTACAACAACCTTATTAGGAAGATAAATCAATATATTTCTCAATCCTGATTCTGCCCCATACTAACTGTGTGAATGTGAACATATTATTTAATCTCCGTTCCTCATCTGTAAAATGAACATAATAATAACACCTCCTTCAAAGGATGTTGTCTGGACTTAATGAATCAACTTGTAGTTATCTTTGGGAACTTAGCTAATGTTAATTTATACAGTAAGTGCTCAATTATTATTATTTCAGGATGGATGAGCAGAGGAAGTAGTCATGGAAGAAAGTATAGAAATGACATGACCAAAAACAAGAACAACAATAACAAAAAAAAAGTATGAGAGAAGGAGAAATATCCCAGAAGGCCCTACCAGAGAATGATGAAAAATGGGATCAGATAGGTAACATAAAGACAGAGTGAAAAATGCCTGAAAGATTTTGCAGAGCAATATAAAGGTGAGTTAACAGGCCTTAAGTTTTTAAATCATGGTGGGATTACAGGCCTTCAGACAAGAGACTGGTGTCAATGCCTTCCAGCCAAAGATCTCCAAGAGGACACATGTAGTTGGGTTTATTACTCTTTGCCATGGGGGGAGAATGAACACCATTGGGAACAATGGGGAATCTCATTAAGAAGAGTTTTTAAAGGACTTATCATAGGATTTGGTCTTGGAATTGAAAGAAAAGGGGTTTACTCTGGATCAGGTGATGTCAGGAAGTGGATATAATTCTGTAATTGATTATTTTAATAAACTTTATCTAGAAGGAAATAAGACTAGAGTGAGGCTAACCTGGAAGTAGGTAAAGAAGTAGCCGTTATTCATACTAACTGCAGGAAGGAGGTATTTGGTATCTTTCTTATTTGCACAGTAACCTGTTTTTGTGTTCGGTCAAAATTATGAGGTGGCCTTGTTTTTTGTCTCACTTCCTTATGATCACAGAGTGACCCTGTCTGCTGTTAATGTTTGGTGAGAATGTTTATGTTCAACAGAAGGACATCATGGCCTGCTTTGAGTTCCGCGCCACCTCCCAGCAACACCGAGTCCCAGTTATATACATCAGGTCAGTTCCCAGATGTCAGAGGCTACTTTTTCTTTCTTAGTGGGCATGGGTATCGTGCTTCAGAAGACTCATTGGTATCAGATATGAATTGAGCAGAAGAGACAATC
>CM052895.1:90502473-90654189 GCA_028534135.1 Potos flavus
AGGCATACTAGCATTCCATATCCCCAATCTCCCTGAGCATCATGGTAGCCAAGAATAACTATGAGGACAAACACAGACTTCCTTAATTTCTTTGTTAAATGGTAAAACAAATGAGCCGCCTCTAAGAGCTTGAATTTTGTGAAGGAATGTGCTCATGCAATGGGTCTTTTCTCTTCCTCCTATTATCTGTGTTCAAACAGAGAGGTATTAGTTTACCTAATCCTTCCTTCCAAGTAACTAGGGATAAAGATGCACTTTGGGATCTGAATTTCATCCTTAAGTGGCTTATGAGGGTAGCAGAACTTCAGAAATCAGTAGGAAAACTTATGGGGAGCCAAACATAATTAAAACAAAATAAAGTGAAGGTGGCAATAGCTCTGTTGTTAAAGTCACTCTCCAAAATAGATATTTCTCGGTTTGAACAATAATGCTGTGGGACGACCATTAAAGGAGTATACCACAGAAATTCGTGCAAGTTGCAAAACAATAAAAAGCCATTGAATACTAGTGGGGCTTGAAAAGTTGGATTAGCCTTTAAATAGCAGGTGTGTTTCACCCACAAGCAAAGGCAGGAAGCTAGCAGAGTGTGGGGATGTGATTGGGATTGGAAAGGCTGTATGTGATTGGGATTGGGAAGGCTGGCACTAGACAGGAAGGAGCTGAAAATGATCACATCTCCATTCAGCTGATACATCTATGTCTCCTTCTGGAGAGACAGAAGAAAAAAGCAACTTTCCATGGAAATTGCCTATTGCCTCCCTATAAGCCTAAGTCTCAGCCCCAAATCTGTGAGCCAGCTAACTGATGAGGAAATTACGTAGCATAGAACAGGTTTCCAATGCATCAGACACTACTGCTAATGGCCCATGGGAAATTGTTCGGGGATTCATGGATGGTTATTTACATTTTGGATAGTTTTATGCTTATTGAAATGTGCCTTAGAAAAATACACACTCAGTAACACCAATTGACAAATACTGTTGCTTAGAATAAGACTAGGGTAGATATTTAAGTAAAGTTGTAAGTACATGACCAAAATGTCATGAAGGATGACAGCAGTTTGGGAAATAATTGTGTTGTGTAGGAATTAAAAGAATAGATGATTTAGGCTACTGCTCCGCCTCTCACTTGCGAAGGGGCTCTGGGCAAGTCAGTTAACCTCTCCGAGCTTCAGTTTCCTTATGTGTAGTGTTAGGTGGCTTGTTGAATTCTTGGAAGCCAGAGAAGATTGAAAATGCTGATCTTACCAAAGGAGCTGCAAAGATGCTCTTACAGAACCAATTATCTGAGACCAGATTGGTTGTTATTTATACAACATTGAAGAGACATAATGTCAATGAAAGCACATTCACAAAACCTAGTTGGTAGTTCCTAGCTACTCGTTAAGAAGCCAGAAGAATTTAATAATGACTCATCAGTATGGGGTGGAGTGGGAGAACACATATTCCTTGGACCTTTCACATTCTGCCCCTCTCATCTTTATCATGAGATAATCCTCATGATGGTGCAGAAGGGTGGGTGGGTCATGGTCACAAACAAACATGTATTAGCCTGGGGCAGATTATTCCCCAAAGCAAAACATCTTAGAGCAGCATAGCAGTTACAGACATGGGCTATGGCAACTGAGATTTGGGTTTGGATCTGTGTCTCACTTACTTACTACAATGTTATCAGGAACTGAAATAACTGAAACTGACAGAACTCTAGGAAGGCTCAGTTGCTCCATCTGTAAAATGTAGATGGTCATACCTACCCTGTAATACATTAATTTTCTAAACTATGAGTGGAAACCATGTTTGTTTTTGCTCATCATGACTGGACCTCAACAAATGTTTTCTGAATGAATGAATAAATGAATAAATGAGAGGCAGTGGGGGTAATATTAGGTAATGCCTGATCTATAACTCTAGATACACGGCAATGGTAATGGGCGTTAATAATTATCATGGATATCTATTGTGGTAACGCCAAAACCGTGGGCTTCTGGAGTGAAGCATATATGTGGGCATAAGTCATCATCTTGTCACATCCTCAGTCCTGACCATAGTGATTGGCTTGGAGATGAGCCAATGACCCAATCACAACAGTGAGATGTTGGCTAGGAGTTCTGGAAATAGACCATCAACTTTTCCTTTTAAGAAGTGAATCAGAGTGAACGTAGGACATAGGACTGTTGCAGCCATTCAATGAGTACGAGGAGCCTGACAAAAGAGCCAGCACTGAGGGACAGATCACTGGGAAATGGAGAGAGATCCAGGTTCCTGGTCACATCCTTTGTGCCTTGTATCCGGCAATAGGGAAAGTCGTATCTACGCTGGTCTGTTTGATTACATAAGCTTTACTGAAATCTTCTTGTTTGTTTCACTGCTTATAGCAACTTGAGTTATGTCAGTTGCAACAAAAAGAATCTGGATATAGCAACATTGTTATCATCATCATAAATAAAGTAACAAAAAAACTAGGATTGTATGTCTGCAAATCAACAACTTAACATTTTTAGTTTTGCTTAGGCAAAATTTGAAGGAGACCTTAAGTTTCCACTTAAGACAGACCACAGCCAGGATGCCTGGGTGGCTCAGTCAGTTAAGCATCTACCTTCAGCGTTCAGGCCATGATCCCAGAGTCCTGGGATCCAGTCCCGCATCTGGCTCCTTTTTCAGCAGGGAGCTTGCTTCTCCCTCTTCCTCTCCTCCCAGCTTATGCGCACATGCATCTCTCTCTGTCTCTCTGACAAATAAATACATAAAATCTTAAAAAAAAAAAAAAAAAAAAGACAGAACTCAGCCACCTTCTTCTTGAGTGGCTCATATTGGTTCTTTCCTAATGTTCTGGAGAGTGGGGATATGGCTAACATAGATGTTTACAAAGGGAAGTGCACACAGTATGCTTTTCTTTTAAATCCCATAAAACGTTCTGTATCCTGGCAGAAATAGCTCAACCACCCTCTTCCCTGGCAGTGATTGCTTTCAACATATCACTATAATTTTCTCCTTCCCAGTTGATCGGTGTGGGACCACCTCCTCAAATCACAAGTGAATTGCTCCTGAAAGTAGCATCTGGGCCCACAATTAAATTCGTTCACACATCAGAGGCTGCCCATTACTGGACATTGGACACATGGTATAATTTGAGAGTTAATCAACCGATACCTTGAAAATGAAGTTTGAAGCATCAAGGAGAAAGGCGACTCCAAATTTTCCTTTTCTCCACTTGAGGGGTTTAGGTTCAGGTAATGTCCTATGATCTAAAAACTTGAGAACTATTTCCATGGCATCCATTTGTATCCCCCCAAAAGAATAGCAGTAACTTGCTTTTCAAATTCATTTGCAGTAATTATATGATGCAATTGACAATGATGGGAATGTAAAATCACCCCATAAGTATCTAATGAGCCCCCCTTTTTTAAATGTTTTTTTTTTAGAAGTCACTAGGCACATCAAAAAGAAGAAGGAAGGTACAAAGAAGAATGAAACATGGTTTCTGCCTTCCAAGAGCTTAAGTCTAGGAGAATAAAACTCAGTGATGGGAAGGCCAGTTGAACTACAAGGCGGGCATATAACTATTCCCAATAAAATTCTAAAGAGTGAGCCTGCAACAGTTAAGTTCATAGGTTCTGGAATCCAACAGGTATGGATCCAGCTCTTGCATTTGCTTGGGATAACCCATCCAATGGCTCCTCAATTTTAGTTTTCTCATATGGAGAATGGGTGAGCAGTAAATACCAAATGCACATGGTCGCTCTCTGAAGATGAAAATAGCTTATACATAGAGCACGCTCAATATCATGCTTGGCACAAAGAGAACGCTCACCATATTTTATAGTTTTCATGATTTTTAAGAACATTCAGCATTACTACTGGGTGGTAGGTAAAAAGGGGCAAAACAAATATCTTTTGTTTTAAGTAAACATCTTGCACTGACTTTGGTTTGCATTACAACAAAATGCAGCAAGAATTTGACAACTATGAAGCTTATATAGTGGCATTTATTGCAAAAGCACAGTGCTCTATCTATACTCTCTTGATAAAGGAGAAGGCCTGGGTGAAAAGCACAGAAGGAATAAAGAAAGTTTAAGAGAAAAGTTTCTTTATCGACTAAAGGAACTCTACTGACTAATTTCCCAGTCACCCACAGAAAAGACAGAAAATAAAACTGCTAACATAAGGTCTGAGCTGTTCAGAATTATGTCCTATTCCACACTTTTTTTGAAAATTAATAATGAAAATAACAGCACCTAAGAGTCATTAGGCATTCACTAGGTGCTAGGCCCATTGTTATGCATCCAGTATATATTAATAAGTAATAATAATGTTGATAGCTGCTAACATTTGATGGCTTTTATGTACAGGCACATACTTTATCCTATTTAAAGATTGTGAAGACAACTCTCTGCGCTAGATTTTCTTTTCCTAGTTTTCAGATGAGAAATCTAAAAGTTCCCAAAGTTAAATAGCTTGGTCTAGGTCCATATAGATGGGCTTTTATGTACAGGCACATACTTTATCCTATTTAGAGAGTTGTGACAACAACTCTCTGCTAGATTTTTTCCTAGTTTTCAGATGAGAAATCTAAAATTTCGCAAAGTTAAATAGCTTGGTCTAAGTCCATATAGATGGTAAGTGGCAGAACAGGAATTCCCTAGACCTAGGTCTTATTTGCTATACTATACTGGGGCACAAGGAGGGGATATAAGTGTTTAATATGATGTTTATCACTCTTTTAAAATACTTTCAACATGAGACACTCAACTCTCACTCTCATAGGCATATGTAGGCACAGTGGTTGAACGCCACTCAGAAAGAACATCCGAATATGCATGAGAGTGACTTTTGTCCTGGAAGGTCTTTGATTCCAGTTGGGTTTATAAAGACAAAGTCATTCACCAGTGCTGTACCTTGTGCATAGTGGTTTGTGATGCCATATGCCAACGTGTGCCATGACCCATGATTGAGAGTCACTAGTCCAAGCTGAAAACTGAAGAGCATCGTAGGAGAGTCAAGGCACCTCTTCCAAATCCACGACCCTGTCACCTCCACCCAGCTGTCTCCTTTCGGGGCCCCACCCCTTGCTGAGTAGTCTTTCTTCACAACAGGTAGTCGAATGGGATTGGTATGCCCATTCCTCTTTGAGGATGTGGCAATGAGTGAGTGAGGAATACAATGAAAAGAGATGAAGTAGTTTTCCAGAAGTGACGTACACTAGCTAAAAAATACAGCAAGGAACCCTCTCCAGATTACTGGAAGATTTTAGACCATGGTCATCGTTCTCTCCCCAACTTCTCCCCAAGAAAACCTATCTTTGGAGAATCACTATGCTATTAAAGTAAGGCACATTTGGAAAGGAAGGGAGAATATGAGTTGAACTACAGGCACTCCAACAGGCCCGTTATTTATTTTATGGCCATACTTTAGTGGGACTGGAAGCCTTCATCTCATTTCTCAACTCCCTCCTTTCCGCTCTACTTCCCAGTACTCTTGGGGTTTTATTATTTTAAGAGTTTAATGCTGGTCCACTTAAGTTGGGAAGGCTGGGCAACTCACTCAGCAGAATGCTTTTATTATTTTAGTCACAAAGTGATATGGCGATTGAAAGCCAGACATGCTTCAGTTTCCAAAGGCTGTGATTTCCTCTTCCCAAATGATTTTGTAGTACACTACCAGAGGAATATGTTACGTATCGATTCACCCATAGGTAGCAAACTTGAGTGGTCAGGAGTTTGTCAATGACTGATCCCTCCTATGCAAGAACCGACAACCTGGACAATGAAGAGAACTATGTTTTAAATAAAAAGATGTAGAAGATGTCAGAAAAAAAATTTTCCCCACATCCTGGTTGAAGCTTTGATATTAATTCTATGCAAACTATATAATAGAGATTCAAACGACATTTGTCTTTTGACTATTCAAAGAATGATGCCAGGCACTTGGGGGGAATTCAAAAGAAATGGGAAGCAAAGGTCATTTCCTGAAAGAATGTTTACTCTAATTGGAGAGAAGAGATGTAGAGACAGCACTCATTAGACAAGTAAGTTTCAAAGCAAGCTGCTTATAGTTAAGTAGCAATTAGGTAACAGAGACAAGTCAGAAAAAGGAGCTATCCATGTGGGCTAGAGTGAGGAGGAAAGTGCCTACTGGAAGGAAAACATGCAGGATTTTGACAGAAACAAAGGATGATCAGGAAAGAGGCTTCGGGTCAAGAATAAACTTGAATAAATAGTATCATATCATCAAGTAATATTTTGTAAAGCACTCATTACTCTCCTCTGACCTATTCAACAGGGCCTAGGGGTTGGGAGGGAGTCTGAGAAGGGCCATTTTGCCCACTGTACAGAAATGGTGGAGAAATCCAGTGATTTCTGCAGAGTTCCATACCGAACGAAACACATTCTCGGAGCTCAACTGACCTGTGATTTCCTTTTAAGCCACCAGCTTAAACGAATGGAAGGAAATTGGCCCCTTTTTACTCCTCTGGGCAGAACACGTGCTGAGAGCGGGTAAATGCCAGAAATTGAAGATATTATGTTTAATGAAAAATAACAGTATATTTTAATGAGTACTTCTAATTATCTTGATTTTTCAAATGAGAACACAGGCTCAAAGAGATTGAGCCACCTGTCCCATGTGGTGAAGCAGGAGCTCCAAACCAGGGTTATCCAGTTCTAAAGTCCGGGTTCTTAATCACTTCTATCAGGCACTCCAAGAGAGGTGAGGAGCAGCAATGCCAGTATCACCTTGGAAGGCAAGGCCCCAGGCCCAGCCCAAACTTACAGAATCGGAAACTGCAGGGGCAGGGCCTCACAATCCGTGTTTGTAAAAGCCCTCCATGCAATTCCAATGCAGGCTCAAGTTGGAGGACTATAGTGCTTATATCACTTCTCTGACTATTGAGCTTAAATGGGATTCAGTGCAAACAGTGAGAGTAAGGAAGAAAACTCTTTTGAAGCAAACACCCATGCGAAGACTTCTGAATATCTTTGAACAGCTGATGAGTCTGCACCGGCTAAAGAGTCTACAAATGGAGCTGCTATTTGTGGATGAAGGCACAGGTTAGACACAGAGACCAACTTCTGGGATGCCGCTCTCTAGGGTGATGGCAGCCAGGCAAAGGCTCCAAGCCCAGCTCTGCTATCAACCAGTGCTGTGACCTTGGACAAGTCTTTGGGCGCTCGGGGCCCTCGTTTGCTCATTTGCTCCAGAGGACCATTGGGTTCCACGATTTGCATTATCCCTTCCTGCTCTAAAAGCCTTGTCTCTAAGGCAATTGTTGCAGAGCCAGGACAGAATTAGGTGCTGTATTGAGTGGCAGCCTAAGAAGCCAGGAAGAGAGGATGACTCAGAAGGTTTAAAGGAATCAGGAAGCTTGCTTATTGAAGACGGTGAGGGTGGAAGCTAGGAACGGTTCAGACAGGAGGTTGGGAGAGACTGTATTCTAGATGTGAGAGTTAGAAATCAGGGATGGGGGGGGCGGTGGGCGGGAGGGGAGAGCAGTCAGATGTGCTTGTGAGATTAATCTGAGTGTTGGGTTGAGTACTATAGAGACAAGTGAGCAAAACTCTGAGGGAGTTTTCACCTTGACATTGAAGGAGAGCCATCAAATGCATTGACGATTGTTTCTCCCCTAACCTAGCACAGGGGTTCTCAGGTAGGGGCAATTTTGTCCTTTAGGAGACATTTGGCAATGTCTAGAGCTGTTTCTGGTTGTTACAATCGAGTATATATGGGGGGCGGGGCACTCCTAGCATCTAGTAGGGAGAGACCAGGGATTCTGGGATGCTGCCAAACATCCTACAATTCATAGGACACCTCCTTACTCTACAACAAGGGATTAAATGGCCAAAAATATCAACAGTGCCTAGGTTGAAAACCCCTTATGCAGCAGAGGAGCCCTAGCCAGATGGATATGTAATAACTAGATTATTAGATAACCGGAAGCAGTAGATAATGACTACCATGTTACTACATAGGGTTCTGAGCACCTTCCAGGCCTGCTTTCAAAGCAACCCTCTGTGCTTACTTTTTTTTTTTAAATACTTTATTTTTTAGAACAGTTTTAGTTTCATAGTGAAATAGAGCATAAAGTACAGATTTTCTATATACCCCTTGCCCCACATATGCAGAGCTTTTCCCATTATCTGGGCTCACTTTTAGTAGCTTTTTACCTGTAAGAAACAGAGACTTACAGAGCCGCCAATACTCAGCAAGCAAGACACAGCACTGGAATTTGGACTGGGATCAGCAGAATTTGAAAGCCAGTGCTCCTGTGCATGGCCTGGTTCTTTCCATAGCCCTGATGCCTTCCTTGTTGTGTTAACCTCTCAGCTCTGCTGGGAGCCCCTGAGGCAAAAAGAGACGGGCCCATTCTGTTTCCGAGGCCCCAGGACCCTTGAATTCAGAACCCCCTCATCTACTCCAGACTCTCACTATTATTTAATAGGATGAATCAAGAAGCTAAGGCATTAGAAGCAGACCTTGAAAAAAACAACTGTATGAAAACAGTTTACACGAAAGTATTGTTTTCCAGGCACTTCAATGCCTTTGCGGCCTTTGCTTATTCTTTCCAGAGGAGTCCTGGGTATCAGCTGATAGGAGAGGTGAACCATGAAAAATGCTGGGTTCCAGTCAAAGTAATTCCATTAGGGGCAGAAATGGCTTGCTGAAACACCAGGAAGGGAAATCATTTGCAGCATACCAACAGCTGGGCCCAAATGACATCACTCGCCAAAATCAAAGGAAATGAGCTAATCAGATATGCATAAAAGCTCTTTTTGTTTGCTTGCTTAGAAAGTTACAATTTGCTTTCAAGCTAGAGGTGAAAAAAAAAAACTCTTTGAAAAATTTTGGCCCTGATATTTTGCTTCTTTAAATTGTTTTCAGTTATTGGAGCCGACATGAAAATAAAATGCTTGAAATGTTCTCAGGTCACTGCATATTAGGAGGAATTACCACAGGAATGTTATTTTCACAGATTCCTGCCAGACATTTGATGGTCCTCAGCCCCATGCCCTCGTCCTCAATGGAAAAAAAAAAGGAGGGAAAAGTTATCCATTTGTCTTTGTACACTACACCCCTTCACATTTTGACCTCTTTCTGTTTCACTGCAAGCTCATCCAGTCCTATGATTGAGTAAATGCATATTAAATTAAGGGGAGAAGGCTAGGGATAAAATAGAATTAAACAGCATTAAATAAAAGAAGCCAAAGGCAAGGAATTCAAAGTGATCTATCTGATAAGGGCAAAGAGGGAAATCCTGCCATTCCCCAAGGATGAAAGCAAGAGATGGTGCCAGGAGGGCCTTGGGTTTTGGAATATTAGTACAGGCAGCAAGAACACACAAGAAATGGGAGCCTTTGGGTTCTAGTAAGACCTATCTTCTGTTTCTGCTGGCCTCTCTGGCCTCTCATCACAGTCCTGAGCTGGGAAAGCACAGCAGGCTATGATTGTCACAAGCCGTGACCCAGCTCAGTTCTCACCTAGGAGCTAGGTGAAGGCTCTCAAAAAGAAAGGCTCTCAAGGCCAATGAGGTGAAAAGTCAGACCCTGACTCCTTGAGGGAGTCAGGGTCTCAAGTTATAGGGTGGATGGGGCAGGGTTCAGTTAGTACGAGCATGCCCTTCCACTGAAGTCATCCCAGAACCACCTGAGCTGGCCAGGCTGGGAGAGAGGTCAGCTGCCAGGCCCATTACGGTCCCCGCAGTGGTGACCATTTACCAAAGGGCCTGGATGGCCACCTGAAAGTGCTGGGGCCCATGAGGCATCTGTGCTCCGGTGGCCCTCACAGGCTCAGACACTGAGGGTGGTGGGGAGGCTCCACAAAGCAGCGGCCCTCTCTGCGCCTGCTAACCCGAGGCCTCTATTTAAGTCACTCCTAGGAAAAGGGAGATTTTAGGTCATCCTAGTGCAAAAATAACTTCACAGTTCCTGTCTTCCTCTCTGTTAAGAATATTTCCTTTATTTATTTTTTTGATGAAAAAAGGAAATAAAAGCTTCTCCATAAAATGACTCTCTGGAAGACAATGTCTTTCTCTACAAATGACCAACAAAAAAACAAACAACCCAATTAAAAAGCAGGCAGAGGACTTGAGTAGATATTTCTCCAAAGAAAATACACAAATGGCCAATAAGTACATGAAAAGGCGCTTCACATTACTAATCATTAGGGAAATGCAAATCAAAACCACGATGAGATACCACTTCACCCATTAAGATGGCTACCATCAAAGAAACAGAAAATAACTAGGGTGTGTGAGAATGTGGAGAAATTAGAGTCCTTGTGATCTGTTGGTGGGGGTGCTCAATGTGTAGCTACTGCGGAAAACAGGAGAGCAGTCCCTTAAAAAATTGAAAGCAGAATTACCATATGATCCAGCAATTCCATTTCTTCTATATCCCCCAAATAATTGGAAACAGGGTGTCAAAGAGATATTTGTACACCCATGTTCATAGTGGCTTGCTTTATAATAGCTAAAATGTGCAAGCAACCCAAGTGTCTTCATTTTATTTAAAACGTAGTATATACATATGATAGAATATTCTTCAGTCTTATAGAGAAAGAAGAAATTTGCTCAGATACTACAACATGGATGAACCTTGAGGACAGTATGCTAAGTGAAGTAAGCCAGTCACGAAAATACAAATACTAGATAATTCCACTTACCTGAGGTACCTGAAGTAGTCAAATTCAGAGAGACAGGAAGTAGAATGGTGGTTGTCAGGTGCTATGGGAAGGGAGAGACATGGGTATAGAGTTTTAGTTTTGCAAGATAAAATGAGTTCTGGAGATGGATGGTGGTGATGGTTGCACAACACCGTGAAAATGGACTTACTATCACTAAACTGTACACATTAGCAAAAATGGCTAAGTGGTTGCCTCAATATTTGGATTCCATTACTGTCCCCATTTTAGAGACAGGAAAACTGATACATGGAGATGAAGTCAACCTGCCTTGAACACAAAACTAATGGTTGGCAGGGTGAGGATTCAAAGCCAGGCAGGCAGGCAGGCCCTGCCGGGGTCATGCTCTATAACCACTGAGCCACACTATGAAATTAGAATTAATGCCGAGGATTTGGTGGAAAGTCTACACTGGAATACTTTGATTAAATGACACAGTTAGTGATAGAATGGGATGATACTCAAGAAGGCATTGTCTTTTGAAAACAGAGAAGCCTATCTATTTTCTTAGCTGGATTTGTTCTCAGACAGTTCAACTTACTTTTTTATTTCTTCTAAAAAGTTGTTAAATACTCAGGCTGCTATGTTGAGTGGCTCTAAAAGCTGTTTGAGTCACGGATGGTGAAGAGTTGGGTGTTGATAAAAGACGCTATGTTACCCTCTGCAGCCCAGGAACTGTATTTCAGGGTGGGTTTGAGGTTCTTTACAGAGCCCAGAACCATCTAGGGCTAAGATGGAGCTTTTCCCTGTGCCCTGCCAGCACCAATGAAATGGTAATATAAATAGGACCCCTCGCCAGGCCAGGCTCCAGAACGGCTCCCTCTCAGAGTTGGCGTCAAGGACTCCAGAGAAGGAAGTGGCTGGAACTCCCCAAAAGCCTCCAAGCACTGGGCCACTGAACCAGCTCTCTCCTGGGGTGGGCTCAGTCTGCACAGAGTGCAGGACCCTCAGGGTCCTGCACATTCAGTGGAGATCTTTTGGTTTTGCATTCGATTCCGTACAGTAATTCTAATGCATGCTGGATTTGGGGACCAACTGCTCTAGATTAAAGGAAAGAACAAAAGGAAAATCTATATGCAGATGTCTGGGTGTTCAAACATTCTGCCTTTAGGGCAGTCATCGAATCCCTTGCTAGGATACAGGGTGAATGGAGAATTCTGGAGTTCTTGATTGCCTGAAGGGTTTAATTTTGCTTCACTCTATTTTAATATTTGGCACATATAACCTAAATGTATAGTGATGGATTTGTTTGTGTTTGTGAGCTGTAGTGTGTGTGTGTGTGTGTGTGTGTGTGTGTGTGTGTGATGAGGAGGAGGCTGTGGGCTTAGGTTGCAAAATCAGCTCATAAGTGTTTTCATCTCACTCCACTTAGATAAGTCTACTGAGGCCTTCAGACAAGGGGTCCAGTGAAGGCCAAACAAATACAGTTCAGCAAACAAATCTGACCTGGAAGTAACATGAATTCCTCATTTTTATTTCTTGGAGCGAAGGGACTACTCGATACACACCTGTCAGAACACAGTGTTGCAAGTGGGCACCGGACCCAGAATGCCTGGGCGTAAAGAGCCGTGCTGTCACTTACTAGATGAGTAACTTGGAACAAATTTTTTAATGTGGTTAAAGTAAGGATTCATTTAGGATAGAACTACTCTACAGGATTGTTGGGGGATTAAAATGAAAGGAAATGGAGGAAAGGTGCTTAGAACACTGCCAAGTGCATGGTAAGTGGTCGATAAATCTTAATTCAAGAATTTATAATCTCATTTCCTCTTGTTCTCTGTAAGCTGTGCAACACTTCTAAACCTTACCCCAAATTCCTTCTCTAGTCCTTTGACTCCTCCTCCTCTTGCTGCTTCCCTATCTTCAAAGCCAAAGAAACCGTTTTAAAGAGGAAAAAAAAGAGGTCAGGAAGAGATTAAGAACCAGAACTCTGGATTTGATGGGAAGATGTCTAGGAAAACATACTTTTTCTTCATACACACATAAGATGCTGTACTCATCTCATTATCTTCACCACTGTCGGAAGCAAGTTCCGAATAGCAATTAAAAATAGGAGCTTTGGAATAAAAGAAAGGCCTTTGGGTTTGAATCCTTGCTTTGCTAAGACCATGGCAAAGTTCTGAAGTTGACAGAATCTCAGTTGCCTCTTCTCTAAAGCGTTATTGGGGATGCCTTCCCCATCAGGTTACGAGGTTTAAAGTCATGAATACTACAATGTGTGGGCCTATTGGAAGTAGTTGGGAGTAACTGCAAGTCATAGTTATATGTTTTGGTAGTTCTACCAGGAGCTAAGACAGGATGGGAAGAGACCATCAAGGTAGAGACTGTCCAGCCCTATCCCAGACTCCTAGAAAACCTACTTTCAGCTTTGTCCCTCATACTGCAGCCCCTACAACTTTAATTTTTAGCCTATCGACCCTTGCTGTTTTACCCAGAGTCAAAGAATCCACCTTTTTCCTAAAAGCTAAGAAAGAGGGGAAAAACAAAGCCTAATTTACAGGTTGTCCTTCTCTGGGCACACAAAAAGCCCCTCATAGGGCCCATGAGCAGAGGACAGGGAATGGGGTGGGGACTCAAAAGCAGAGTGGAGGGGGTGGGGGTCCCCAGGCCCCTACAGCAGGCCGTCTTCCAAGTCTAATTGCAGCACATTCTTGAGATCTGCCGTCATTCATTGAGCCATGATGCAAATGCCTCAGCATTATGGGTGGAGAGGAGTTTGCGTATCTATGAAAGACACACAAAAACATATGCTGACCCCTTCAAACCTATGACCATATTCTAAGTGGAGCCAAACTAAATGAAATCAAGGTCTCTGTCCAGCATTTGAGAGCCAGTGAAAATAGGAACTCAGTGTTTCTCTAAATTCACAGAGTATATTACCTTAGTCATAAAATTGGGGACTTTCAAATCTAATTTGTTCAGCACTAGTGCTGTTGAAGGCTGGGCAGGGTTCCAAAAGAAATCACCTCCACGCAAACAGAGATCAGCAGCTCTCCACTGGAGACATATGGGAATGATTCCCTATAATCTCCAGTAATTGTGGCTGCATTACATTCAAATCCTGTTTTCAATTTTCTTAAACTTCTAGACTGATTGTGTTATTAAATCATGCTGGCTGATGTGTTTAATAAGGACCTATTAAATGTTTATAAAATTAGGGAAATAAATATGGGCTTTTAGTTGGATTGCCCAATGGATCTGGTAACCTATTGTTAAAATAACGGCCCTGCTGTTAAAACTGGGTCTCCTGACTACATACATTGGTCCTCGCTTTAAAACACCATCCCAACATGCAACCAGAGCTGTTTATTCTAACACTCCATTTGCAAAAGAATTTGGCTCCCTCTGTCCCCTTCCACCCCACAAAGAAAGGCGTATGTTCAAAGAAGATCAACTAAATGCAAGAGGTGGTGTCTTGGCTGACAAGAAATGTCACCTCACTTCCACTGAAGTAGCGATTATACCGAATTCCAGAGAAGACCCAGAGAGAACAGTTTTGTTGTTGTTATTGTTACCGTTCAAGCCTTCACCTGGCCTAGTTTCAAGCTGGAAATCGCCCTGAAGTTCTCCAAGAACTTCAGCAGGAAGGTAGGATCAGTTTTTAGAGCGTGGAGGAAAACTTGGCTAGGATTTATACAGCAGGGAGAGATAATGAATAAAATCCATTCTTTAAACAGAGGGGCTGACTTGGGAATGATTCCCCCATCGAATCTCGGTGATCACAGATGACTGGAGTATAGTTCCCTGTGACATGGCTCAGACGAGTTTGGTAGCCTCTGCCTCCTTGGCATTTGAATGCAAAGACTAGAAATGCCTGCAGAAGAGATCCAGGCACAACTGGCTCATGCCTTCTTAAGACAGAAGGTGCATTGTGCCCAGGACTGTGGGCTGCCGGGCAGGGGAATTTGCATCCAACTCTGTATTCAGTGCTGATTTGACCTGGAAAAAGTATTTCCTTATCTCTGATATGGAGATGTCAACAGTATCCACCTCTAGGGGTTATCCTACAGATTAAATAAGACTGTAATGGATGTCAACTGTGGTGTTCTGGCCCATGGTAAGGGCCCAAACATGGTTACCAAAAAAATGAGAAGTGAAGAAGTGGAGGTCACGGTCCAAACTGTGATCTCTTTAAAGTGCTAAAAATAATTACTATACTATGTTAAAAATAAATATTGATACAATATTAACCGTCTGAGTGCGCTCCTAAGTGTGGCATTAAACGCAATATTGCACGACTCTCGTCCAAAGCAATTCCCTAACACAGACACAAAACCATAACTTAGTCCTCCCTGCCAAAACACTCTCGGCCACCTGGCCTTAAACCACAGTTTCCTACACCCTCGACCACAGCTCCGGTAATTCTGTTATCTTCAAGGCAAATGCAAACCCCACTTTCTTGGACGAATTAACCTTTGAGTTTCCCCTAAGGAGGAGGAGGGCAATTAAACAATCTTTCTGCCACTTAAAACAAAACAAAACAACAAACCACATCATTATCTTGGTATAAACACACCCCCTTAAAATATTCTAACAAGTGTGTACCAGCTTCCCCCACTCGCCCACTGCTGCCACCCCTCATTCCAGAATATTGTAAAGTGATGTGAGAGCTGGCCTGGTTCACATTAGGGGCTCTGAAAGGTTGGAGGAGAATTGGATAGAAGGTTAATATTTGGCAGAACCTTGTAAATGACCTGATTGTTATTTTATATTGCCTACAGTCTCCAAATCATTGCTGCTTGCCAGAAAGGCCCCAAGTGTGGCCAGGTAGTTACACACAGCAGCGTCACAAGCCAGCTCCATGGAGGGACGCACTTACTCTGTGTGTGTGTGTGTGTGTGTGTGTGTGTGTTCCGTGAGCACACAGGCACCCGCTTTCTTTCCTTACACCCAGCCAAAATACAGCAGAGACCCAGCACAGCAATTATTTTTACGGATTTTTTTTTTGTCTGCCCTCAGGGGACCTTCTCCCAGTTTAATTGTCTAAGGGGATTGTTTCCTTGTGGGATTTTATTTCAAAATGTTCCTGTTAAAATTTCTTTCTGAGGGGGAAGGAAAGAGGCCGGATTTTTTTTTTCTTTTTAAATCTTAAACACATAAACCCACAATCACATCAAAATTCACCAAACTGTGTATCCTGAAATTAATAGAGGTGTTTCATGATGCATAGATTTTTAAATTATTTGTCTAAAGATATGTTTAGAATTGATTATATTAAAGGTGTATAAATCTTGGGTTCCCTGCCCCCACTCCCACGCCTTGGAAATGAATTCAAGCAAACCAACTGAATTTTAAGTTAAGACAAACAGGGGGCGAGATCATTTGTCTCCGGTTATACACGAAATAGCTTATAATAGCGGATGCTGAGTTCATGAAGTCTATGTTCGACCCCCTTTGATATAAATTCCATCATCAGCTCACAAAGAAATTGTATTTATGCATAAGACAGTGCTCTCTAACATGAACTCCTATAAATTATGAGAACAGAAAATCCAAATTTATAAGATGCCATTTCTGGATTTATTTTTAATGCTCTCTCCTGCATATTACCAAACAAATGCCACATTAGCAGAGCACGAAAGGCTTTTTACTGGCATAAGCTACAGCCATGAAATTCACAGCACAGGCTGGGGGATAAGGGATTGTGAATGAAGAAGCAAAGAGAAAGTAGGAAAGGGAGCGGTGCCTCTGAGTGCTTGGGAGATCCAAAGTCCTGCTATTTGCTTTAGTATAGACAAGCTGGTTATTTTCCTTTGAAGGAAGGTGCCTGTCTTGATCCATTAACGATAGTAAGCATAGGTGATTGTTTTTGTTTCCTAAGAAATAAGAGTTTGTATTTCCCTTCCAAACACTACCCAGTAGGGTCAGATCCAATTCTCCCCTGCATCTTTCACTAATTCATTCAATTATTCATTTATTCATTTTCTTCATCAAGTATTTATCAACTGTTTAACATGTATCAACTGTTCATCTAAGGAACTGAGGACACAGAATCTAGCAAGAAGAGCAATACAGGGTAGTAGTTAGAGCACAAGCTCTGGAGTCCGAAAAAATAATGATAATATTGGCTAACATTTATTGAATGTCTACTTAGTGCCTAGCACTATTCTAAATTTTTACATGTGGTAACTCATTTAACCTCCTCACATCCCTATGAAGCTAGACACTTTTACTTATCTTGACAGTGAGAAAACTGAAGTTAAAAGTAAGTTCTCATAGTTAGTAAGGAATAGAACTGGCATTTGAACCCCTGGCTTCAAGGCCAGGAGACTTAATCACTATGTTGAAAGGAGCAGGTGTCCCTAAATCAGTCAGTCAACCAATCAATCAATTAATCATCAGTCTTCCAGCTCTGCTTTTCATTGGCCAAGTGACCTTGGCCAAGTTGGTTAACCACTCAGTGCCTCAGTTTCCCCTACTACAAAATGAAGGTAATAATAGTACCTGCTTCACATTGTGAAATCAAAGATTAAGGGAAGAGTTGTATGTGCACAGCACTTACAATAGTCCCTGGCACAGGAGTGTGCTTGGTGTTGGCTCTTAATATTTATTATCATCATTATTTGATAAATCTCTCCCTCATTACATACAAAGGATGCTTTAAGACATCAGGATTTAATTCTTTCATGGAATCTGTTTGAGGAAGGGCCAGATTCAAACAGTTATCAACCAGTAGAGATATGAACAAGGTCACCACCTTGCCTTGTCCAAGGCAAACCACCAGAACAGTCGAGTAAAAATCGCTGCAGTCATTTTGTAGTTCAAGAGAGGTTTGGGGCTTGTGGGTGGGCGGGATTCAGTGGTGACCTCTGAGGTCAGGCGACAACCCAAGTCCCCATGTGTAGCATGTTGTCCCCTTGCTCCCCAGTTATTAGTCTCTCTTCAGGAAAGGCTTGAAGCAGTGCCTCTGAGCACTTAAGACTTTTGATTCTGTCCTCTTTTTAAAAAACCCAAAGATCATGAGGGTGGGATGTTAAAATATCAAAATGCACAAGAACACTCAAATGGCAACTACTCAGTAATACCTCATTCTGTCCGAGGTGTGGACACCAACCCTCTTGGGTCTCTGTCTTCAGAAATCAACTATCATTTGTTAACTGTCTTATCTTCTGTCTCAGGCAGAGTTCTTGGTGGCAAGCGACAGAAAGTAAACAGGGTCGAGTTGTGCAGAAAAAAATAATTTATCAAGAGGATATAGGGTAAAATGCTGGGGGAACCAAGCTCAGAAACTGCTAGCCTGAAAGATGAACCACAACCCACCACAAAATGGTGTGAGCAGGACAGTGCTCCCTTCAGCATTGAGCGCTCTGTCTGGAACTTGGATATCTGGACCGGGTGGTCGTGGGGATCATCCTTCTTCTGCTTTCCTGGAAACTGCATTTTGCTGTGCTCATCATCACTGCCAAAGAATTTCCCACAGTTTCTGCATCTTTACAGCTCTATCCTCAGGTACAAAACCAGGAGTAGAAACGTATGATTGACCAAGCTTAAGTACATGCCCTCGCTGACAGGGGAGTCTTGAGAGCAAGTTTCTGGCATTTTTAGATTCTGTAGATGGAAAAAGACTTGGCCTGTCTCTAAATCTCCTAAAGTGAAGGGATTGCAAAATAACAGGGAAAAAAGGTTTAGCTGCTACCAGCCAAAAGTAATGACAAAAGTCCACTCCATCCTTCCAGGTTGAAGAGTGATTCTCTAGGGATGATTTTGCCTGCCCACCCCCCCCCCCACCTTGGGGACATTTATAATGTCTGGAGACATTTTTAACTGACACAACTGGGAACGGTATTACTATATACTATATATAGTGGGTAGAGGGATGAATTTTCTACCGTGGGTAGGACAGCCCCCTCCTAACCCAAAACAAAGGTTAAATGGACCAAAATGTTAATAGTGTCAAGATGGAGAGACCCTTAGTTAGACTGAAAGCTCCATGTGGATAGGGAGCCTCTCTGGTTTTTTTCAGTTATGTCCGGCAACCATCAAGGGAAGGGCTCTGTATGTTGAGTAGATAAATAAAAGAAGGTGCATTAATAGCTCCACTATTAGTCCTTGATTGTCCACTAGTTTTAACAGCAAAGGGACCAACCAATTGTTATGGCTTCTAATGTGTGGCTGTCTGTGTAACAGAAACCTGATATGTGTTTGTCAAATGAATGAACTCAGGGTAAAATCCGGAGTCTAAACAATGCTTACAAAGCCCTCAGTGATCTGGCTTTCTTTAAACTCTTCAGCTTTCTCTCTCACTACTTTCCCCCTCCTCACACTGCTCCTACGATACTGTCTTCCTTGTTATTCTTCCCACATGTCAGCCATGCTCCTTTTCCCTCTGTCTGGAATGTTCTCTGTCCTCCCCTCTTTCCAGATAGCTGCAAAGCTCAATCTCTCACCTCCAACAAATCTTTTCTGAAGTAATCTCTTTCCAATTAGGTTTACCCTGAGCAACCTAAGGAATGGCACACCTACTACCCAAACCTTGGCATTCTTGATAATTTTTCACTGCTCCTTGCATTGTACATAGCTTTATATATAATTGATATGTATTCATTATCTAACAATTTAATATATAATAGTTGGTGTGTATATATAATTGAGATATAATTAGTATACAAAGAACTGTATATAACAAGTACGTACAATTTTATGAATTTGGACATATTCAAACACCTGTGACACCAAAGCCACAATTTAGGTAATAGACATACTTATCATCTCCAATAGTTTCCTTGTATCCCTTTGGTTTTTGGTTGTTTGTTTGTTTGGGGTTTTTTGTGTGTGGCAAGAATGCTTAGCATGAGATCTTCCCTCTCAACAAATTTTGAAATGCACAATACTGTATGAGTTACAGGCAATATATTATACGCCAGAATCTCTGAAACATACTCATTTTGTATTACTGAAACCTTATACCCATTGAACAAGTACACTGCTCTCTTACTCCCCACTGCTATTATCACTTTTAGCATACTACAGAATTTACTAATATGTTGTGTTTACATCTTATTATCTCTCTTCCCCCTGCCTAGACTGGCACTTTGTGTATATCTTGTCCACGATGTATACCAAGTACCTAGAATGGTGTCTGACACATAGTAGATGCTCAATAAATGTTTGATGAAAGGACAAACAACTAAATCAACTCGAAGACATGGGACAGATTGAAAATACAAAGAGTACCTCCAAAAGACTTTTTAAAGTTCACAGAATGCGGGGCGCCTGGGTGACTCAATGGGTTAAAGCCTCTGCCTTCAGCTCAGGTCATGATCTCAGGGTCTGAGCCCTGCATTGGGCTCTCTGCTCAGTGGGGAGCCTGCTTCCCCCTCTCTCTCTGCCTGCCTCTCTGCCTACTTGTGCTCTCTCTGTCTGTCAAATAAATAAATGAAATCTTTAAAAAAAAATTAAGTTCACAGAATGACAGATCCACGATGGCGCAACAGATGCACAGGGCTTCTGCATGTTCGGCAATGTTTAAGGCTGGTCCTGGAAACAAGGCACTGCACTCTGAAGGGCAGCTTCCTAAGGCTACTGCGTATCAGGCAGGGTCCCAGGGGCTCCAAAAATAGCCTCTACATCTCACCATTCTATGAGGAAAATATTAGTATCCAAATTTTACAAATGAGGAAATGGGGCTCAGAGAGATCAAGCAGCTTTCCTAAGGGCAACAGAGCTGGAAAGTAACAAAGCCAGGACAGTGATCTGGGTTTTTCTGATTCCAAAGCTCATGACCTTGAACCCTACCTGAAAGAGCTTTGAGTCCGGCCTGGTGGGGCAGTTCTCATGCTACTTCTCTAGAGCCTGCACCAACTGGCCATATGGAGTAAAGAATTTCCAGATTAAAAGGCAAAGAAGGAAGCGAAGTCATAGTGTCACCACACAAGGGTTCTCTCCAAACCATCATTTAATTTTCTGGCTACTTAATAATAATATACCAATGTACAGTGTATACTTAATGATTTCATGTTAACCATCAGATTGGTACCTCTTTAAAACCCAGTGCATTCTTTAGACCAGAACACTTGTCCCTATTTTACAGATAAGAAAACTGAGACATAGAAGGATACAGTGACTTGAACCAATATGGCCAGGAGTGGAATTCAGTGTTCTTTCAGTGTTTACTCATGTATAGATGTCGGTATATGCACCTGCATGTGGGTATATGAGTGTGCATGCGTGTGTATGGGTGTGCAAGCCCCCGATGCTAACATCAAAAACAGCACTTATTGACCACCGCTGGCCCTTAGGTTCTCTGCATACTCCAGACACATCCGGAATTCAAGAAGAGATAGGAAGGTTCTGAATGAGATGAGTCTGGACATCTGGTCTCTAGACTTAACCTTTCCACTTTTCTCACTTATCAAAAGAGGAGTTTGGTCACGTGATCCCCAAAGTAGCGTGACTCTCTGATACTAACATGAGCCCTGAGTTTCTGCACGTGCTGTTCTCTTCCTGCAGTGTGCTCGTATATATGTGTGTGTGTGTGTGTGTGTGTGTGTTCTCTCCCTTTAACTAGTCAATTCGTATTCATCCTTAACGTCCTGGCTTGAACCTTACTTCCTCGGGAGGGTTCTAGTCTCTCAGGGGGCCCTGAACTTGCCTTTCATGGCATTTAGCACAGCAGCTCGAAAGTGTCCTTTTGTTTGTATGTCATTTGATTAAAGCCTATCTCTCTGGGCTGTAACTTCCAAGAAAATAGGAGCGTTGTGACTTCCCTCACTGCCCTGCACCCAGGGCCGAGCCCTGAAACATGGGAGCTTGCTCCATCACTCAGTGTTGATTGAATGAATGCGAGATAGGACCTGGGCTTGAGCTTGGTTTCTACTAATAGGAATTTGTGTAACAAGTGGCACCTTTTATTTTTTATTTATTTTTTATTTTTTTTTTTAGAATTTATTTATTTATTTGTCAGAGAGAGAGAGAGAGATCACAAGTAGGCAGAGAGGCAGAGGGAGAAGCAGGCTCCCCGCTGAGAAAGGAGCCCGATGTGGGACTCGATCCCAGGACCCTGGGATCATGACTTGAGCCGAAGGCAGTCACTCAACCAACTGAGCCACCCAGGCGTCCCAAGTGGCACCTTTTAAAGATCAGTAAACCAGCAACCATTCTCTCTTCACAGAAATGTTTTAAGAAAAAAAAAAAATGTTTTAAGATTAACCATATGTACTTTGACTTTTGACTAGCTGTTTTAATGCTTCTAGTAGACTGAAAAATTTACATCTGTAAGATTTTTGTGAATCTGTGACATAAATATCAGACCACTTGGATATTTTCATTCCACAGCAGCCTTGCTTTTCTTTTATTACCTGAGCTGTATAAGATGGGGCCAAAAGCTCTTGGGGTGATTTTAAAAATTAAGAATGCTTATCCAGATGAACTGAGTGAAACTTCACCTTATAAGCTTTCTTTCAAGTGTCCATTTTTAAAGCCACTTTAAGTAACCATGTGGTAAACTTCGTCTCATGACCTTAGGATTCCTTGTTTTAAACCAAAGTGTTCTATCCAGCTTGGCCACTTTCTATCTTCACCACACTTAATGCCATATGACTTCCACTCCAATTCAAAAGTTAAATCTATACTACAAGGATGAAGACTGACTGCCATCAAAACTTCTCAAAATATCCTTGGGACTTGAATGTTCTTGTAATGGCAGCCTCACTGTGATAAATATACAGCCTTTCAGGGTGATCACTTGAAATGTGCTAGTGTTTATATGGTTTGTTTTTTAGGACAACCAAATTGCTTTATGTGGTCATAACTCAAAATTTCTTCAGGTTAGATTAGTAAGATAAAACTAGTAGTTTTTATATAGCTGTTTTCATAGTATTTGATTAAACTTCTTGATATTACTCATGGAAGATAATGCTATTTATTGACATATTCTTTTAGCTCACTAGGCTGTAATATCAGAAGAGTAGAGATCATGTCTCTCATAGGGCTGTTGTATCCTCAACAACAATCAAGTGCATAGAAACAATACAAAATGGTGCCAACACATTCTTGACTGTCCAAGACAGTCTTCATTTACTCTGGTTTGTCTTGGTATAATCTTTAATAGCATCCCCTTACTCTTGAAAATGCCATAGTACGAGAGATAAGTTATACAGCAACAAATATTTTTGACTGTATCATGGGTGAAATAATGGATGAATAACTAAACAAACGAGACCCACATCTCTCATCTGTTATGTGACGAAGCTGATAAGCAGGATCTCTATAAACAAAGCAGATAAGCCCTGATTTGTAGTGTGTACTGATTTCTGTGGTGTAAATACTCTCACTATGCCTGATTCTGAGCTAAAGTTGTATCACTGATTGTGGGGTCAGGAAGAGTTGTGTGAGCTGGTCTGAGCTGGCTTCAGCATACCAGTGTTCTAGTAATTCTAAGTCATTGGTGTAGAGTGGAAATACCAAATTGAAAATGGGTGTGTGGTTTGTTCTAGGGATGATAGGAAGTAAAATGTAACAACTGGGTACTGGTCTATCAGAGTGGATGCTGGTCTAATCACTGCAGACATAAACTGTAAATGAATGGGATAGCCAACCAGAGCATCCTGGTCCTGGCCCCATGGGGACTGAAGCCATCACATTGACCTCATCTGCCCTGGGCACTCACTTCCCAAACTTACTGACTTAGTTTGTCAAAGGCAGGCCAAGGACAATAGCAATATGACTTCCAGGTCCTGTAACAATCTTTTGGTGTTTCCCGGAATTTTGAACAGAGCGGACTAGTCCTCCCCTGTGTGTGGTGTACTCTCCAAAGCTGTGAGTGGATCACAAAGCATCACAGATCCATGCTGGGAACTCCTGCTGGCCTGCCCTACTGGAGAATATTCCACAGTTTCTCTGTTACCTTGATGTGGAATTGAACTGTAGAGGAGTTAGACAACATAAGCTAAAAGTATTCTCAACCTCCCTTTGATTTAGGTAGGAAAAAAATTTTTTTTAAGATAAAATAAAACATACTCCCAGGCCATCAAGACCACAGTTCTTAGAAGATATGGGCAAACTTTCAACTCTGCTAAGAAATAGATAAGTGCTCTAGGAGATGAACACAGACAAACTGTTAGAGGAAAATGAGGACAAATCAAAACTCTTCCTTGGCATCTGTCTTAGTCCATTCGGGCTGCTACAAAAGAATAGCACAAGTCGAATGGCTTATAAGCAACAGAAATTCATTTCTTACAGTTCTCAAGCTGAGAAGTCCAAGACCAAGGCACCAGCAGATTCAGTGTCTGATGAGAGCCTGATGCCTGATTTGTAGACAACTCTCTTCTTGCCATATCCTCACAAGGTGAAAGGGGTGAGTAAGCTCTCTGGGTCTCTTTTATAAGGGCACTAATCCCATTCGTGAAGGCTCCATCCTCATGACCTAATCACCTCCCAAAGGCCTTACCTCTAAAGACCATCAAATTGGGAATTATGTTTCTACATAGGAATTTGGGGTGGACACAAACATTCAATCTACGGCAGCATCTTGAAGGGTAATGGGAAGAAGCTGAGTGAAGTTGCTGCTTTGATGCTGAAATGCATCCCATTTTCTCTCAGAGAGCAAAGATGAGCAGGCTACGTTCTTGAAGATAGTCAGACTCCTTAGATAATTGATTCCTGGCAGTCACTGTCTTCGTACAATGGTTAGGACATGTCTAGTAGATGGGAGGAGCTAGATGAAGGTGTTGCCACCTTGGAGAAGATCTATATATGAGTGGAAGTGGCTGCCACCTACATTGTAGGATCTGAAGGCATTGAAAGCTCCCAAATCACAGAGAGCGGACTTCATGGGTGTGCAACCTGTGCAGTTACACAGGATCCCCATGCTTGGACAGGCCTCACCTTAGGTTTAATGTTCTGTTGTTGCCATCTTGAAATTCTCAGTAACTTTCGAACAAGAGATCCAGGATTTTTACTTTGCACCAGGCACTGCAAATTAATTTGTATCTTTCCAAAAGGCCAATAAAAGAGCTAAGGTTTTCATTTTTCAAACTGTATATCCTAGAGACAGTAGAATTGCCATCAACATGTGTCACGAGCCACCAAGGAATGAAAGGAAGAACAACGGAAGTATGCATAACTTAATCAGCAGGGATCACAGGTTCCTTCACCTGTTAGCAAAAATATGTCTTATCGGAACAATCAATCCATCATAACTAATCAGAAGGCATAGTTGGGAAGAGGTAACAGTGGGGCACAGGAAAAGTGGGGCAGCACAGAGTAGCTTGTGGAGGGAAGCTGAAAATACAAAATAGAGAAGCAAAGACCGATTTCCTAAATTTGCAAATGTTATTTCTACCTTGGCACCCACAATCCCCTGAATATGCTTCTTTCTCTTTCTCCTTTGCCTTTCTCCTCACTCCCTTGAGTCTTTTACATAATCATCAATAAGCCTTTACGGTAGACAATGAAACACATAATAAGAGAGATAATGGTAAAGTACTCTGTGAGTTCAGAAGAGGGAGACATCACTCCTAGTGTGTGGGAAGATACATTTGGAGGAGTCAGCACTGTAGCTGGTCCTTGGGAGACGGGAGTGACTTGGATACAAGGTGATAGAAAGGTTTTCTAAGGAGAGAGGACAGTGGGAACAAAGGCATGAAATGAGAAAGCCTGGGGGTGATTATAAAGAACAGTGCATTGCTTTGTTCGGCTGGAGCACAAGGTTCATGACGGGAAGCAGTGGGAGGTAGAGCTTTCATTTCTCCCTCTATTGATTCTTTTCCTAAATATTTCAGATGAACAGAAGCCACAGTTTAGAGAAGGGGATGCTTAGCCAAGTAACTGGTCCTTAGCGACTGGTCTTATCTCTACCTTGTGCTGTGACATACTGCAAATCCCCAATTTGGAAAATGTATCTGTCAGGACAGACTTGGTTATACTGTAACAATAAACATGAAATCCCTAATTTCAGTGGCTTAAAAATGTTAACAAAGGTTTCTTTCTTGTTCCATGCTCTACGTCCACAGCAGATCAGCTGGAACCTCTGCTCTGCTCTGTGCTGTCCTCACTCGGGGACTCAGACTGATGTAGGCCCTACCATCTGGAGCTTTGCTGGTTGCTCTGGAAGGGGACAGAAGAGAAAACCATACACTAGCCCTTAGAGGCTTTTACCCAAAGGAGGCCCATGTCAGCTCCACTCACATTTTGTTGGCTAATGCATCTTATGACCACACCCAACCCAAAGAAGTCAGAGAAAACGCAATCCTCTCATATGCTTAGCAAAAGAAATACTAGAAATATTTAATGAATGGCACTAATGAATACCACAGAGAATCTCAAGGCGACTTGTTCCAAGACACCCAAACTCTTGCTTCAGTCTACATATTACATGATTGGATGACTAGCTTTTACAGTCTCATATTTTGGTGTTTGGCAATTAAAATTGATAGATTTATCTATACAACTGAAGCTTTTTAACTAATTTCTTTTAAAACTTCTTACCAATTTTTTTTTTTTTTTTCAAATTCAAGTTTTCTGGAAACTGTAGACATTCTGACGATTCCAGCCCTACTTTATTTCTCATATAGATGTCTCCAGCCTGGACTACATGATCAAGTATTACTCATGTATTTTCTGGAATTTTCTCTAGTTTGGGGATGAAAGAGGCATCACCGCTTTCTTTTCCTTTTTCCAAGACAGGTATCACTAATCAATCATGGTCCTCTTTTCCACGGAACCAAGTTTTATTCTTATCAATAGAGTGTTCCAACTAATCAGAGTTTTAAGTGAAATAAAACCAATTTATCATCCTCCTGTAATAGGGAAGAGGGGAAAATATTATCTAAAAACCCAGACCACTTTCCAAGAAATCAATAGGGTATTATTGGGAAGGACTTAATTTTTTTCACATATATATTGATCTGTTGGTTCTCACATTTATTCAGCAAGCATTTACTGAGAAACTACTATATGCCAGGTACTGTTCTAGACACTAGGGATACTGATGGGCATGATAAACCTAGTTCCTTCCCCAGTGGACTAATGTTCTCATACTGTTGAGTATATCAATGAGTTTGTGTGCACAAGTATGGGAGCAAGAGACAGAAGGAAACTGCACTGCAAGGTAGAGCAGAAAACTTTCAGTTTGAAGTGAATGGAACTTCAAAGGCCAGAGGAGGACTGGAAACCTGAGTGTTCCATGGGGTAAAGCCAGAGAAGAAAAAAAAAATTTCTAGTAGCAGTAACAAAAACTGTCCTGATGAAATCCCAAAAGTTCATTTTCACGAAAAAACAAACAAACAAACAAACAAAAACCTGCCCTCATTCACCCTAGAGCTCAAATCAATTGATTAACACTTACTTACATATTTGCTAAGACTTGATTGGTTATCCTTCCCAGAGGTAACTCTTTTTACAGATTCCTTCATTCACTCATTTATTTGCTTGCTCATCTGTGTCAGACAATACGTGACTCCATAGCAGGTGGAATATAAGTAAGATAAAAAGCCTATCTTCAAGGAGTGTCCAGGCTCAAGTTTAGGGGTTTGGACAGGCCAGGGGAGGCTGACCAATGAGGAAATAAATATATGACAGAGCAATGGTAAAGATTCTGGTGCCAGAGAAGAGGGGTGATCATCTTTGGCTGCACAGGGATGGCTCTGAAGAGGGCTGGAGGAAAGTGAGTGGAATTTTCCTTGAGGACGAGGAGGTCAAGGACAATTTGAGCTGACAGGGGTACAGCAGGACAGAAAGAAATAGACTGGAGCGAGTCTGAGGAATTTGACAGGAATCACTAGCTTTGAAATGTTGAGGACAAGAAGATGAGGTTGGGAAGATCGAGAAGGAAGTCGTGGCAATAACTGAAGTGCTCAGGATGGGGTCTCGAGGATGAGCCGTGGGAGCCTGTGAATTTCTCCTGACCCCCGTGACACCAGCACCCAGGTTGCTACTTACTCCGTCTGCACACAGAACCGTCCAGATGCTGATGGTGCACTTGCTTCCTTCGCTCTGCTCTTGGAGCCAGTCTTCCTCCTTGCTTTACGGCCCTCTGTCTGAAATGCAAAAGAAATGCAAGAGAATGTGACCTTTGCAAAAGAACAGTATGCTCTTTCAATAAATAAATACATTAATTAATTAAAAAAAAAAACCCGAGTGCCTTGAAGGGTACGCTCTCAGTTGGTGGTATGAAAAGTTTCACCTTTTTAAACATGAGCCAATAGACCTCCGCAGCGCCAGAACACCTGTGTCCCCAGGTCATTTGTGGTTAGAAGCCCAGAGTTGGAAATGTGTAGAACTTCACCTTTTTATCACCGTGAGGAGTTGGGCTTGACCTTGAGCCATGTCATCTTCAAGTCTTTCAAAGTGTTTTTGGGCCGTGGATGCTAAAGGCTGTATTTGTATGCTACTCTTTGTAGGTGCAGAGACCTCTTGAACTACCTCAGGACACAATGGGGTTTCCTTAGAACGAGGCTGTCTGTAGCATGTGCCTACTTCATTTCCCCCTTTCTTTGGGGACTGGCTTTCCTTGTTTTCAGGTTCACCTATGTGGTGAAGCAATACTATGTCATCACTATAACATTTCTTCTTCTTTGTTGTGCAGAGACACTCCATTTCCCTGCCTCTCTTGTAGTTATGTTTGCATCATCTCATTTCTTCCAGGTCAGTGGAATGCAAATGGAAATGATGTAAGGCCTGACCCTTAAAAACATCCCTTGTGATCCTCCAGCTCTCTCTCCTCCTGCCACGACAACCTGGAGGCCATGTGTTTGTGTAGCATTCCTACGTGCGTGAATGAGAAATACACTCTTACAGTGTTGAGCCACTGAGATTTGGGGTTTGTCTGTTGTGGTAGGTGGCACTCATTTCCCTAACACTACCTGGAGGAAAACCTGATGCTCACCAGCCGGTAGGATTCTATTTCCTTTGTTCAAGAAACCAGCTCCACTGAGACCTTCATCTTAATTCTACTTTCCTAGGGGAGGGACTCTTCCATTAGCTGAAGGCAGCGCAGAAAGCCCATTGCAAAAATACCGTTTCTCCCACAAGAAGCATGTGGATTGAGGGGGTGAGAGAGTCAGTTCTTGCAAATGGAAGATTTTACACAGGTGGGCCTGACAAACAACTCAGTAGATAGCTCTGCTTAGGATCTTCCCAATATACTTGCAGGGGCATTAGGAGAGAGAGCCCTACACTGAGCATTTTTGCAAGGTTCTAAGCTCCACTCTGCAAGCATTGGCCTCTGAATCTTTCCTGTTAATACTGAGACGTAAGCAGAGTTCAAAAGAACCACTCCTTTCAGAAGGTCCTTCACCCCATCCCAGGATCTCTGTCCTGGTTGTCAAGGGAGCTTCTAGCCGTGAAAGGGCCAAACTGGGAATCAAACCATGAAGCTGCAAGTCATTTTCCATAAGCCACTGAACAGCTGTCAGATGTTAATGAATTTGACTCAGTACCACCCAGGAGCTGGATTTTGTGGATAAGAAATGAAAAGCTTCCAATTCTATGACACAGCTGGTCACACCCTCTGTTCCTTGGAGAGGAGGTTAATCTTCTGAGGGAGGATGAAGGCTTGCCACCAGAGTATCCTTGGCCACTGGGGCAGAGGCACCGTCCATCCCTCAGTGTTGTTCTGTAAATGCATCCTGCCTGTGTGGCTGTGATGCTTTGTAAAGACAAATGAGTGACAAATGAGTGCATCACCCTCTGCTGACAACTGCCTACAGAGGCAAGCAGCTCTGATTTGCATGCAGTTCATTTACACGTAGAATAACCCTCCAACCCTTTTTGAATGCCCTGGACTTAAATGTCAACCACGGAGAGGGTGGTGGGAGTGGATGGTAGCTTAAACACGTGTGTGTGTGGAGGGCAGGGAGCACCTGGGTGGCTCAGTCGGTTAAGCATCCAACTCTTGGTTTAAGCTCAGGTCATGATCTCAGGGTCTTGAGGTCAAGACCCTCATTGGGCTTGTGCTTAGTGGAGAGTCTGCTTCCCCTCTCCCTCTCTCTCTGTTCCTCCCCCTGCTTTCATACTCTCTCTCTCTCTCTCAAATAAATAAGATAAAATCTTAAAAAAAAAAAACCAAAACCAACATGTGAGTGTGTGTGTGTGTGTACCATGTGTGTTTATTTATTTATTTTTTTACAAGAAGGAGGAGTTGGTAGCTGGCAAGACCAGCAAAGCTCTTTAAGAAACCAGTGGCTACTCCAGGAAGGGAGGGGCAGACTGGTTTAGAACATGGAGATTTGTTGGAGGGAATGAATGGAACCTCTCCTGGGAGGACAAGGACCAGACCATAATACAACCCGGAGTCGGATGAGAGATGGGTGGTTGACAGTAACCAGGCTGTTTCCACTTCCAAAACAGAGGTGGAACCCGTCCAGTCTCCACATCCATTGCCACCTCTTTCAGGCCACCCGGGCTATTGTGACAATCTCCTGACTAGTCTTCTTACTTTCCTTTTTGCCCACTTCTAATCCATTTTCACTAGCAGTCAGGTAATCTATTTAAAGCTGGACCATGAGCCTCCTTGCCTGAAGTTCTCCCAAGACTTAGAAGAAAGTCTGTTTATTATTGCAGCCATGATCGGACTGACCCTTGCTTGCCTCCTTATCCTTGTGTCTTGTTCCATTCTCTCTCTCTCTCCCTCCCTTTCTCTTTTCTCTCTCTCTCTCACCACCCTCCAACCTCACTGGTCTCCCTTCAGTTCCTTGAAGTCACTAAATGCATTCCCTTCGCTGGGCTACAGCATAGACTGTGCTGCATCTCGCGCATCTCATCTCCTCCTGGCTCACTCCTCTGCTTGACCCTCAACACCACCTCTCAGGGGCAGGGGTTAGGTCTTAGCTCTGTCCCTTACCAACACTGAGGCCTCAGGCAGGTGGGCTCCTCTCCAAGCCTCCAGGTCCTTCCTGGTCGTGGAGCTAAGCATGGTACCCCCCTGCCCCCCGTTACACTCGGTGTGAGGACCACACTGTGCAGGAGACAGTCCTCAGCTGGTGCCTGGCACATAGCAAAACGCTCAAAAAATGTGACTTGCTCTTATTAATAATATTCATAGTATTGCTCTGATTATTATGCAGTTCCATTTAGTCAAGACCCCAAATTCTCCCTGGAGAAGACTGAATAGGCCTTTCTCATGGTATGTATGTGTATTTTTTTTTTTATTATCATGGTGGTACATAACCCCAGCCTTCTGTTCCGTTCCTTTTACACCAGACAGCATTTTACCACAAAGAGCGGCTGTTGTTTCTCTAACGGCAGTCACACACTTAATGCTTCAATTTCCACATTTTATTTTATATGTAATTTAAAGCCCATGGTGCCTTAATTGTAAAATAGGCCTTATTAAAATAATAGCTTGAAAACCAGTGGGGCTCCCTGTGCCGAGCAATGAGGGTTTTAGCTTAACGGCTGTTTACTAGGATTTAGAAAGAGACACAACCCAAATAAAGCTGTAAAGACATTTGCAGCGTGAGTGATGGGCCGAGGACCAGCTGATAATTAAGCTCCCCCTCCCCCTCCCATTTTTTTTTTGGTTGCTGTCTGGAGCTTTCCTTAGAAATCCAAAGCACACCCTTTGCTGCTTTTATGATTGATGAGGCGGTGAGGATACTTCAGTACGAGTAAGCAACGTGGTGCTTTGATTAATGATGCTGGTGGGACTCCCAGAAGACCAAACAGAATAACACTGTTATCAGGAAAGCAGCTGAAGCTGCTGAGAGGGACAGCAGCAACCAAGCTTGTGTAGATGGTAAAGCCATCCATAGGTAGGTAGGGTCTTTAATTCAGCCCAAACCCAACCTCTCCTCCTGAAGGGCCAGAAGCCAGAGAAGAGGGGACCGGATGGCATGATTTCCCATGGAATCCACAAAATTGGCAAAGTCAGGTTCCCTGGAAATCTCAGAGTATGAAATACACATGAGCTGGTAGGAATCTCAGGCTCTATCATAGTCATGATGGATTTTTTCAGTGTGATCTTTCTCAGACAGCAACATTCAGATGAAGAGATTTTATAGTATAAGAAAAATAATAGCTTCTATCTCTTGAACACTGAGTCCTCATAATAACCATGAGGTGGGTATTACTATTATCCTTCTTATGTTATTGCTAAGGAAATCTGGACTCAGGAAGACTTTATATAGTACAGTTCCACATGGCTCTTGAGCTCTGAGCCAGGACTCAAATCCAAGATGGCCCCATGTCCAAGCCTATGTTCTTGGCCACTTTCCAATCTTGGGCTTCCAAAAAGAGACAGGTTTCAGAACATCTAAATTTTAGGTCCTTCTTCTGCTGCTCACTGTGTGACCTTGGGTGAGATGCTTACCTCTCTGTGTTCAAGTGACCTTGACTAGGAAATAGATACATTCTCCCTCACTCATAAGGTTTTTGTAAGGATCAAATAAATTAACATTTACAAATGCTTTTTGCAAAGTAAGAACCCCAACGGACTATTTATTGTAGCAAAACTGTCAAGTGAACCACATAGAAAAGCATTTATAAGGCAAATCAACATTGAAAGAGCCAAGCAAATTAAGACGCCTGGTTCCAGAGGAACCCAATATAATTTTCCAACTCTTAGATGTATGACTTTGGGTAGGTCACAAGAGCTCTCTGAATCTCAATTTTCTATCCTATAAGATCAGGTAATACCCCTCTCTCAGTATTACTGTGAGAATTCCATGCCATTATTCCCACACTGCCTGGCAACGTGCCCCTGATTGTTAGCTAGCGTTATTATTTCTTTCTCTTCAAGCCACAGTCCATTCCTCATTACCCAGTCAGGTAGGGCTGTGCCTGACTTTCCGGTTGTCTCTCTGAACCTTTGTGGCGTTATAGACTGAAAAAGGAAATATGAGTCAAAGAGTGCCCCGAGGCTCCAACACTGTGGTTTTGAAAGTCAATACGTCTGTCGATAGCAGAACTCCTGGCCTCTCCCGGGACTGCCCATGCCGGTGCTGCTGAGCTCTACAAGCCCTGCACAGAGAAGCTTCGGGATGGTGGGAGACGCTGCTGGGAGAAAGGGCTGTGTCATTGGGAGGCCAGAGCATTTGCAGCCTCCTATGTTAACAGGGATTTGAGCGCAAGTGAGCCAGACAGTCCCTGCCCCCGCCACACCCATGCAGTGGCTGCAAGTGCCACTCGTCACATGTGCATGGCCTTTTCACATTACACAAAGCGTTTTCACATCCCACATGCTGGACAGTGAGTGGAAAAACCAGGAAAAGCCACATAGGGCTTGCTCTGGATCGACTTGGCCCACACTGCAAAGCCAGAGTGCAAAGATGAGTGCCAGCTTTCACAGAATGTGAAACCAGACAGCCCTGGGTTTGAGTCACGGTACTGCCATTTCTGAGTTCCGGGATCTGAGGCGAGTTCCTTAACTTCTCAAAGATCCTTCCCTTCTGTAGGGAAGCAGCTAAATGCAGTGGTGCAGAGGGCAGCTCTCATCAGAAGGCCTGGGTTCCAATTCGGATCTGCCTCGGCCACACTGTGTATTCTCTGATAATATATACTGCTTTCACTGTCTATAAAATAAGAGGTCTGCTGTGAGGATGAAATGAAGTTAAAAATATATGTAAAGTCCTTAGTAGCAAGGGCGAAATAAGCCTTAGTTGCTGTTTTGGTCGGGATGAATGAAGCTCTGCTCCAGTGAAAAATAAACCTCCAGAGCACAATGGATCGGCATAATAAAAGTTTATTTCTCACTCAGGTGGGGGAGGGATTTCTTCTCTATCAAGCAACTCAGGGATCTGGGACCTTTCCCTCTGCTGACACTGCCCTGTCCATCTGTGGCTTTCAAGTTTGCCATGGCAGAGGAAAAGAAGGCGAAGGAGGCACATGGCTCTCACCTCCCCTGGCATGGACGGGGCTCGCAGCGTGCCCACTCATGGCGCTTCCGCAGGGGCTGGTTCTAGGGCCCCAATCTCACTGCACGGGAAGCCCAAAGTACTGTCAATTAGGCTAAGTGCCTAAATCACATTGTCGTTGTAAAAAGATTAAATGACAATGTGTATGGAATGCTTAGCACACTTCTTGGCTCATGGTTAGTGCCTGTTGTGTGCTCTGGTGATGGTTATTACTTTTGACTCAGTGCCAGTCTGGCTTGATTTAATGCAATTTTGACTTGGATTAAACCACTGGTCATTCCTGCTCAGGGTCCATTGTGGGTACCAGATTCTCCTGGGAGTCATGTCTTTCTCTCACCTTTGTCAATGTGTCCCTACCTGTCCTCAGCTTTTTTCCCAGAGTGCCCAGCACCCTCAAGGGGACCCTGAGTTTATTGCTGCTTCTTATTATGGCAGGAACAGCTTCAATGTTACATGACAATTTTTGATATTCAAAGTGCTCTCATCATATTGATTGTGACACTGTGCCAATCCCTACAGAAGGATTTGATGGAGTGCCCACCATCTGCCAGGAACTGGATCAGGCATTAATGCTCACAATGACCCTGGGAGGTCAGTCAGAATTCTCAGCCTTGTTTCCTATGGGCAAACTGAAGCTCGGAGAGGGGAAGGGACTGCTACACAGCCTGTATGACATGAGGGTTGGCTCAACTCAGGATGACTCCCTATGAAGAGCCCTTTCTACTGTCCTCCCAGGGCCGGTGCTATTCACTTCTGTGTATTTTCAGAATTGGTTACACACACTGTGGGCCTTTTCTAAGCCTTATTTAGGTCTCTTTCCTTCAATAACTTGAACTTGGAAAATTTATTAATTTGAGCTAAACCCCTGCAGAAAACAATGGCCTGACATATCATTCTTCTCAGGGACATTATATGACTGAAGATGCACTGTCTTAGCCCAGAGCCTGGCAACCACTAATGGTGGAAGCCAAGCACTCATCCAGGCACTGTGAATACCATTCTGAGACAGGGATAGATACTGAGCAGTGTCCCTGAGTCAAAGAGCATAAGTAGCACACTTCCATCCAAACTGAGAATCAAACCAAGAAGCTGCAAGTCATTTTCCATAAGCCACTGAACAGCTGTCAAATGCTAATGAATTTGACTCGATACCACCCAGGAGCTGGATTTTGTGGACAAGAAGTGAAAAGCTTTTCTTAAGGAGGTCCCCAGGGCCCTCGCATATCAATATGGCATCTCAGAGGCTAATGGAAAGATAGAAGAGGAGAAGGCCCATCAGGCAGGACTCTGCTTCTACCAGAGAAATTTCACTGTTGCATTTTCCACCCTGGGTTTTCTTATACATACTTTGTTTGAAAATATGTTTCCTGCTGTATGGGAGAGAGAAGAAGAAAGTAAAAAAGAAAATTTATAAAGAGGACCAAAAACTATAGTTTTAGTACCATGGCCTCCATTTTAAGGACTAGACATTAAGGTCCAAGAGATGAAAAGATTTGCCTAATATGATCAAAGAGTTCTAGGCAACAGATTGTGGTTTTGAGCAGGACTTGGCATCTCTTTTCTGTAAAGGGCAAGACAGTAAATATATTTCAGGCTTTGCGGACATACAGTCTCTTCACAACTACTCAACTCAGCCATTGTAGGGAGAAAACAGCCACAGACAATGCATAAACACATGAACATGGCTGTGTTCCAATGAACTTTATTTACAGAACAAGCTGAGGACTGGGTTTGGCCCTCAGGCCACAGTTTGTGGACCCCTGGTTTAGAACAAAGGATTCCTGACTATTTAGCACTTTTTCTACAAAAACAAAGCTTCTTCCTTAATGACAGATGAATTGTACACCCCTGTTGTTTTCTTAATGTTGAGGAAAAATTGAAGATCAAAGTTGGGAGTGCATGAGGATTTTATAAAACAAAGCATGGGTAAACAATAAGATAGACTTTAGACATGTTAGCCTGGTTGGGGGCAGAGCTCCCATGATAGGGAATAAAAGGGAATCGTAAATAAGTGATTTAAAGAAAAAGCCTTGCCCTGATGATGGTATCAATGTGTCATGAACTGAGAAGTGTGACTAACTCAACTCTCTGCAATCAAGGTCCAAAATAAATTAATATATTTTGGTGATGGAAGTGATGGTTGTACAACATTGTAAATGTTCTAAATGCCATGGAATTGTGGCCACTAAATGCCTTAAAGTGGTCAATTTTATATGAATTTCACCTCAAAAAAAATGTCAAAAATAAATTAATAGTTAAAGTAAATAATAACAACAAAAGAAAGTGAAAATGAAATGGCATGGTTCTATGTGGTTGAGCCTTCACCTTGCTTCAGGCCCTGGGGCTTTCCCTGGATGGGTGAGGAAATCTTCTGCTATGCCAGGTGGTGGCATGATATGGTTTTTTATTTTCCTGACTTGGTGTCACATAGATCTATTCTTATTCCTAACTTCTTTGGTCTGCCATTTCCTTACCAGTAAGCTGTAGGCCAGCATGTGTACCATTTAGGGGTGACGTGGCCATTACATGAAATTCTGATATAAACAGTTAAATCTAAGAAGTGTTCAATAAATGCAGCTTTTAATATAGCTCTTTTTTTAAACTCTCTTTCCATAAGAGAGTAGGAGTTAGCCATTTTAAAGGATAATGGAGAGAACAGTGTTCTAGTAAAGGGAACAGCATATGGAAAGTCCTGATGGGCTCCAGGAAAAGAGGAAGCTTATTCCACCCAAATGGAGGGTGGTGGAATATGGAAGCTACAGAGAAAAGCACAGAATGGATTTGTGAAGGACCTGGTAAACGGGGTTTATTGGTTTGGTTTTTAATCAGGGTGGTGAACAAGGTGGCTTATTTTTAAAGGGTCATTGCAGCATTAATATAGAAGCAGAGGGAGGAAAGTCAGTGAGAAGGGTATAACTCCGGAAAGAGATGAGAGGGACTGAACATGGATGAAGTAAGGGGCAAAGAGGGGTAAGAGTTGAGGATGTTGCCCAGGTTGCTATCTTGGACTCCAGAGAGATGGTGACAGCTATCACTAAGATGGGGAACATGGGAGAAAGAACAGGTTTATGGGGGAAGATGATGAGCTCAGATTCAGAACATTACATCTGAAAGAACCTAATGTCTTTATTTTTGAGAAAACTTTGGCTTTCATCTCTTTACTCTTACATTCATTCATTCATTCGTTTATTCATTTATTCATCGTTTATGGAGCTCTTTGTATGTTACAGGCGGTATAAACATATTCATTAAGCTAAATTTCATAGCTTAAAAGAACAAACATTTATTATCTAATACTTCCTATGGGCCAGGAATTCAAAGAATTATCTGGGTCGTTTTGGCTCCCTAAGGAGGTTGCTATAAGACATGGACTAGGGTTACAATCATCTGAAGGCTTGACTGGTGCTGGTGGACCTCTTTCCAGCATGAAATAGTCACATGGCTATTGGCAAGAGGCAGTGGTTCTTGCCAAGTGGGACTCTATATAGTGCTCTCATGAGGCAAACACTGACTTGCCCCAGAGCAAATGGTCACACAGAGAAAGTCAAGAGATTTAGTTCTTCAAATAGAATATTGTCAGTTCCACCTTATTCTGAGAAACAAACCACTAAGTCCACACTCAAAGGGAAGGTATTGCATAAGAACATGAATACCAGGAGGTAGGGATTATTGGGAACCATAATGCAGGCTACAGCAGTGCCTTAGCATGAGCTCTGGGGATAAAGTGATGAGCTAAAGAGCGATCTAACATATAGTCTAGCAGGAGACAGCTATATCTCAAATTGTTAGTCACATAAAATATAACTGCCTAGTAGGATAGGACAAGGAAAGAAAAAATATAGTAAGTTATGAGAGGTATGTAACTGGAGCACTCAAGAGGGAATGGAGGGACAGGAATTCATTCATGAGGAAATCGTACTTTTGTTGAGGCTTAAATAATGTGTAATAGTTAATGTTAGATCAAAAGACAATGGTTGCCACAAAATGTTAAGCATAGTGTTACAGTATGACCCAGCAATTCCACTCCTAGGTATATACCCAAGAGATGAAAACATATATCCCCATGTGAATGTAAGTATGTATGTGAATGCTCATAGTAGCATTATTCATGATAGCCAAAAAGGGGAACAACTCAAATGTCCATCAACTGATGAATGGAAAAGCAAAATATGGTATATCCATATAATGAAATATTATTTGACAATAAGAAAGAACAAAATATTGATACATGGTATAACGTGGATGGACCTTAAAAACATTATGATAAGTATAAAATGTCCACAATAAGAGACAGACTAGAACCACAAGGTAAATCAGTGATTGCCTAAAGCTGGGAGGTGGAGAGAGGTTGGGGGGAAATGGGAAGCAACTCTTAGTGGGCAGGGTATTTCCTTTTGGGGATAAAAATGTTATAAAATAAGGGTGCCTGGGTGGCTCAGTTGGTTAAGCATTTGCCTTTGGCTCAGGTCATGATCCCCGAGTCCTGGGATCCAGCCCCACCTCGGGCTCCCTGCTCAGGGGGGAGTCTTGCTTCTCCTTCTGCCTCCCCCCACCCCATGCTCAGGCTCTCTCTCTCTCTCTTTCGCTCTCTCTCTCAAATAAATTAATAAAATATTTTTTTAAATGTTGTAAAATACATTGTGGTGATGTTTGTACAACTCTGTGCCTATATTAGAAACCACTGAATTATATTCTTTACATGGGCGAATCTATGATATATGAATTATTTATCAATAAAGATCCTTAAAAAAAAAAAAGATGGTCAGAAAGGCACTGCAGCAGAGAGAATAACCAGTAGTGCAAGAAAACACAGTGCGTGGGAGAAACTCAGTGTGTCTGGAGTATAGAGAGGGAGGGGGGAAGTATCAGATGAGTCAGGGATCAGAGCCTATAGGACTTAGTGACTCAAGAAAGGATATTGGTCTTTATCATTAGAGCCGTGGGGAGCCACTGAAAGCTTTTAAGCAGGGAGTCACATGATAATATTGAAAATTTTCAAATTTTATATAAGTACTTAATAAACTAAAGCTAATATTTACATTGTGAATAGATTAACAGGAGAGGCAGAGGTACTGAAAGCTTCATTTTTCATCATTCTCCCCTGAGGAATGCGTGTCCCAAGCCTTTGGGGTAGTGCTTGAGCCCTTTATCATTGTGAGTGTCCCGCTTGTTCTCATGTGCTTTTCATCCACTCCTTGCATCTGAAATGGCTCCATATCATTCCATGTGGGGGACAGGTAGATGTGGCCACCCTCAGGTGCTGACCCCATGTTCCCACGTAGCAGAGTCCCCGGGATTCAGGGCTTCACTGAGCTCTTTATCCTCCTCCAGATGGCGGAGTGGAAGAAATATCTGGTAAAACGTTAATTTCACCTCATTTAACGCGGTTTACATAGGTGTGGTGCAGTTGAGGCCTCTACAGGAAAAGCTGATTTCAAGTTCTGGCACAATGATTAGCTGATTCACAAAAGATGTGAGTCTCCGTTTCTTCCCTGCACATCTGTCCTGTCTGCTTTTAATTTGGAAGCACCAGTTTTAATTTAGCGGCAGGACTGTAAACTCCATTTCTGTGAACACAGAATGACATACTTTGTGGAACGGGGGCCTCTCGCCAAGATCTGACTCTTAAGTAATTGATGGCTAGTGAGTCGCTGAGAAACGCTCCAATGCGAACACTTTCCATGGCAAAAACCCTGTCATATCAGCTGGATTGCAACTGAGCCTTCTGGGCCACTGCCCATCCAAATACAGGCCGTGTCTTGAACCGCGGCCTCTGGAGCCCAAAGGGAGCCTCCAGCTTCATTCTAAACATTGAAGCTCTGTCCAACCTATTGCTTCCCCGTGTCCCTCGTACTTTGTTGGAAGCTATGGCCCAACACACAGATTTCCTCATCTTTGGAAGTCGACCATATCAGGAAGGAGGCTTCAGTGTTACGGGTTGTTTTGTTCTGGTGAAAAGGACACTCTTTTCATCACATTTGAAAACCAATTTTTAAAAATCTCACTCATATCCAATATTTTGTGTGTGTGACAGAGAAAAAACAGGCCTGGAGTTACATCACCCCTGTGGTTTAAGAAATCTTTTTCACAATATGTGCACTGTTTTAGGGCTGGGATTTTTGGAAAGGGAGGAAAAGGGTAGAGCAAGAGGGACAGAGAAACAAGACAGAAACATAAATCGTCCTCCAAGTAAGATGGGATGGATAAGCAAGGGGAATAAAATAGGCAAAACTTCCCTGAGTTTGGAATCCTCTAAATAGACAGATAGCTGGTACAAAACTCAATTCTGCCTGTTTTTTTTTTTTAAATTAAAAAACTTTATTTAATCTATTTTTCTTAGATCACCATTAAATACCTATCACTTACCATGGTGCCTGGCATCAAGTAGATTTAAATACCTACTTCTGAATATGTAAGTGAAGAAATGAGTACTAGCTGAGCACTTGCCATATGCCCAGCACTGTCGTGGGTCACAAGGCTGGGGAACCCTAGCTAAGGGGGCTTATGGGGCAGTCAGGGGTAGGATAATGGTAAGGGGCCATGCCTTGGAGTTAGCTAGCCCTAAGTCTGAGTTTAAGTCCTCTGCCGCTTGCTAGCTGTGTGGACTTGGGGAAAATTATTGGAACTGCCTAATTCTGAGTTTCCTGAAATTGAAATGGGGACAATAATAGGACCATCTCATGTGGTTGCTGGGAGGATTAATTGAGGTAAAGGGTAGAAGGTACTTACAAAAATGCCGGGAACATAGGAAATGCTCAGTAATAGTCATATATTACCCAGCTATTATATAGTTTGGAAATGGCACATGGCAGCTTCACACAATAATTCTTGCATTGGCTCTCCCCAAAATGTTCTTGAATTGCTACCTTTATTTCACATCCAGTTGGTTGCCAACTCCTTTCCAAAGCCATAGTGAGACGAGTCCTGCACACTCCTGTTGGTTTTACTTAAGTGTGAAGAGTCCCATTGTCCTGAAACTAATGAGGGTTTTGTGAAAACCGTTCCTCCACGGAGGACAGTGCCACTCAGCTCCAGAACAAACAAGAGAATATCCCAGATGGTTTGCAAAGTGTTTTAGGTTTTGCCAAGGATGTTTTCTTCTAATTTTAAATTCCCTGTGTATTTGAGGTGAAATGTAATCAACAAGTCCCTGGTCAAGCAAGTTTTGCGGAAGGAAGTACGGAAAGAATATGGGAGAATGCCAACGTGAGCAATGAGAGAGAATGCGGTATCTCAGGAATGTGCGTACGTGTGTGTACCAACAGAGCAGGGTCTGGACTAGGAGGAGGAGAGGAAAACACCCCTGACCCTCCCTTCCCAAGCATCACTCATGTACTCACTTCACCACTCCATGTTTACTGAGCCCTCACCAACCCTGCACTGTAGGTCAAATGCGATCCTCGTTCTAGGTGAGTTAGACTGGGGGTCAACAAACTTCCTTTGTAAAGGCCCAGGTCGTACATGTTTTCGGGTTTGTGGGATGCATGGTCTGTGTCGCAGTTACTGAACTCTGCTATGGTATCATGAAACAACCCATAGATAATACATAAACAAAAGGGCAGGGTTGTGTTGTCCTAACGAAACATTATTAAACAACAACGACAACAAAAACCATTTGTACCAAATTTGCCCTGTGGGCCATAGTATGCTGGTCTCTGGATTAGTTTATATGAGGGAAGACAAACCACCCTGAGATAGACTCTCGAGGACTAGATAGCTCACGACTAACCAATGAAGAGGTGGGCCCCAACTAAACAGCAATTCTGGAAGAAGTGGAATCAAATCCCAGTTCCATCATTTATTAGCTGTGTGATTTAAGACAAGTTATTGAATCTCTATAAGCCTTGACTTGCCCATCTGTTACATGGATATAAGAATATTACTAATCTTATATAATATTATAATAGCATTATTAGTAAACATTATTAATTTTTAATCTTGGCATCAAACGAGGCGTGCCATATAAAGATTCGATGCAACGTCTGGCATCTAGTAAAAGCTACTATCCAGAGTGGATAAAGCACAGATTTTGGAGACTGTGGTCCTCGAGGCCTGTTCTGTCAGTCCTCTAGACCAGGGGTCTGCAACCTTTCTCTGTAAAGGGCTAGTAATAAATATTTAAGGCTTTGCAGGCCACATATAGTTTCTGTTACATACTATTTTGGCTTCTGTTTTAATTTTATAATTAATTTAAAAATGTAAAAATCGCTCTATCATTCTTAGCTTAGACATTGTACAAAATCAGGCCACATTTGGCCTGAGGGCCATAGTTTGACGACTTCTGCTCTAGACCACAGCTGTCCCAGAGAAATAGAGTGAGAGCCGTATTTGTGAGGTATGTATGTCACTTTAAATTTTCTAGTAGCCACATTAGAAAAAGTAAAAAAAAAAAAAAAGGAAATTTTAATAATGTATTTTGTTTGGCCCATTTAAAATATCATTTCAATAAGTAATTGATTAAAAATGATCAATATGATATTTTGCTTTATTTTCCTTTTTTCTTTCATAGTAAGTCTTTGAAATCTGTGCATACATTACATTGACACTATCTCAGGTGCTCAAAAGTCACATGTGGCTGGTGATTCCTGAGTTGTCCAGGGCGGCCCTGGATCTCAATAATTCTTTCCAAAATGAGCATATAGTAGTATTTGCCTTTTAGGGTCACTGGGAAGATTTACTGAGATAATACGTGGAAGGCACATAGCGCTCTGGCTGGCATAGGGTGATATTGAAATGCCCCTGATCGTGACTAGTAAGAATCACTGTGCATTGCAATCATGGTAATGATTATTTAAGAGGACAAAATTTCTTTCTTCTGGAAAAAAAATTGCCCATCCTGATGAACAGAGGCCCTTCCCCAGGACCCTTCTCCCCAAGTTTGCCTTATCATTTCTTTCAGGGGCACAAAAAGATTCTGGCTGTTCCTCTGAAATGGCAGCTTCCCTGAGACCCAGGCCGTAGGCAAGAGATTTGGCAATCGAGCATGGAGTTTAAGGACTGAGCCACACCCACAGCCTCTCCGGGACACTGTGACGGTGAGCATGGCCCAGTCTTTTTGAACACATGCTCCTGGGCCAGCGCTCCAGGCAAGTCCCGGGCTCCATCTAATAACATGGGTTGTATGTCTCTGTTTCCCTTCTATCCTTTACCATTTCTAATTTTAGTTCCCTTTTTGCCATGTCGATGCTCTGCCAGCATTCCCTACAGGTTGGCCCGAGGAGCAGAGCCATAAGTTTTTAGGGAGAGGTTTTTTGAGAAGCTTGGGAAGTCTTGTCCTCATGCCAGACATTCTGCAGCTGCAGCTCTGTCCCCTGAAAAGCTGGGAATTGCTGAACATCCTCATCTGACCTGATGCTCGTGTAGTCAAAAGCAGGGCAGTCTAGTTTGTGCTTCTCATGGTAGGATGTTCATCTGACTCTTAGTGGGAAAGGATTCCATACACCGAAGAGCGACCCAGGTTTCCGGGAAAAGCCAAATCAGACGGAGTGGGGAGAATGTTCCTCGACTTAATACAGCAAAAATTCTTTCTGCTTGAGGTCATCTAGTATAACTTCCTTGAAGAGGTGGTTTTTATATTGAACAACTCCAGGTCAGGGGTGGAATGACATCACCCACTCATGAAACCCAATCCTCGGCAAAAAGTCCCTCACTTAGCATTTTAAAGAACAGGATCTTTGGAACCTAATCCTTGCTCTGCCACTTACCAGCTGTGTGACCTTGAACTAATTACTCAACCTCTCTGAGCCTCAGTTTCCTCATCTTTAAATGTGGATAACCATATACTGGATTGGTTTACAACCATACAATGGATTGTGGATAGGACTCAATTAGCTGCCATTGTTGGGCAGATTTAATTAGCTCAGAGCATGGCATATAATAGACACAAATAAAATGGTAATTATTACTCTCTTTTCTCAAGTGAAGGGGCTGGCTACTTTGACCAACCTCCTTTCTTTTCTCTCCACTGCTGTGCCCAGGGCTCCCTCTTGCATCCAGGAAAATTCAAAATGCTGCCTTGTGGGTATAAGCTCACTGGCCAGGAGTCTTCGCCCAAGGTGAGTGGTGAATAGAGACAAATAGTCCAAGGAGCTTGACTGGGAAGTAGTGGAGAAAACCAAATATATCCCCCTTTGTCATTTGACTTATTTTCTGAACAGAAGAGCCCTCCCCCACTCTGCCCTGCATGCCCCAGGTTAGCCCCCAAGTCTCTGACAGAGGCATTCACATGTTTAGGGTACCAAAGTTTGCAACTCCTATCAGGAAATACCTTAGCACTTAAGCAGGTGTAATAGTACTGATCTTCAGGAAACAAGAGGATTTTCTGAACCTCTCTGAGATTCACTAATACTGTTATTTGAAACTGAACCACTTGGGGAAAGGAATGTACACATTGACTTCCTTTGTGACATTCATACATTTGGTCTAATCTTGATATGAAAAATTGCAGCTGAGTTGTATGAATGCAAATTTTACCTCATCAATTCTCTTACTCTATCAAAAAGGGCAGCACTTGTCACAATTATCATTACTTTCATTACTATTGAAAATGAGAGTAAAAACTTAATATTAATGAACTGATGTATTTATTGCCTTCCATGCTATAACAAAACTTTTATAAAGGCAAGCCCAGAGAGGTGTGGGTAAGTGTCCAACTTGTGATTTTGGCTCAGGTCACGATTCATGGGTTGTGGGATTGTGCCCTGTGTCAGGCTCCACACCCAGTGGAGAGTCTGCTTGAGATTTTCTCTCTCTCTCCTATCCCCCTGTCCTTCCTCCCACTCTCTCACGTGTTCTCTCTCTCTAAAAATAATAATAATAATAAATCTTAAAAAAAAAAGCAAAACCATATATCTTTGAGCCGATAGAAAGCCGTCCTTTGAATTAACAAGCACTTTAAGTAGAATTTAAGGAACGTAATACTGTTCGGACTCCTCTCTACTTCTAAAATTCCCTTTAGTCTAAGGGTTGGCAATTTTTAACTGTAAAATGCCAGATAGTAATTATTTTAGTCTTGGCCGGCTATCTGGCTATCATTGTGGAGACAAACTCTCTTAGATGATACATAAACTAATGGGCATGGTTGTGTTCCAATAAAACTTTATTTACAAAAACACAGAACAGGCTGGATCTGGCATGTGGGGCCATAGCTGGCTGCCCCTTCTTCCAGTCAAACAAACAAATAACGAAAAAAAAAATCTCTGAAAAAATCTCAACAAATTTATTTCCATTATCTCCATGTAAGGTAAATTCATGATGATAATAATGTGGGAAGAACACCGGCCTAGATGTGAAAAGATTAAATAGCCCTCCTGTGAGTGAGCCACAGTTTCTTTTTTTTTTCAGGTGACATCAATATGAACGTTCCAAAATCAGAATGGGAGTAATCAGGAAGGCTATAATTGAACTGAATAAAAGACAGAAAGTAGGGTTAGCTTATTTATCCAATTAATTCATTCAATACAAATTTATTGGAAGTCTAGGGGACATCAGACATTTAAAAAAATGTACTTTTACTCATCAGTGACCAGGCAATAAGAGAGGTTTTTGGTTCTGTTTTGGTTTTGTTTGTTTTAAGACATTCCCAATACTCCTAAAATCAGACTATGAAAAAAATTCTCTGTCCCGTTCAGGCAAAAAACATAATAGAAATTCTAATCCTGGCTTTCCATAATGAGAGCCCTGAAGTATACATGGGGATAATTAAAAACAAAAAAAAATTAAAAATAATAAAAAAGCTGGTTATATTAGTGTTGTAACTTGGGCACTGACACCATATGACATAATTGGAGCTCGCCTCCAAGCTTCATCTGAATCCAGCATTCTAAAGCCCTTTCGTAACATCCAAGAACATCTGCTCTAAAGAGGAGCTCTACACCCAGGCAGGCAGGAAGAATAGTACAGAAGGGTGTGTTTTCCTTAAAGTGCAATAATATGTTATAAAAGTATCAAATATCTACTGTCAGAATAATTATATAAACACTGGCTAAAAGATTGGAGGAATAAAGATATATCAATTAAAAAAAACTCACAGGAGAAATAGCATTAGATTTGGGGATGGGGGTTCCATTACTTTTCTAAGGTTGGAGTTGAACATATTTGAAAGGACTGAAGATGATCCTCGTGATGTTTTCATTATTATTTCTTTTCCTTCAAGACTTCCTCACTTCAAGCAAGAATTATTTATTAATAAGTGGAAATCATTACTTTGGGATTTTATTCATCACAACATTATACGGAAAAAAATAGGCTCCCAAAGCTGACTGAATGTCATCCTGTGCTTTCCGCACTTTTTCTAAATTGAGCTCATCCATAAATTTTTATAAAAAGTATCTTTAAAACCCACCAACAAATTTTCCATGGCAGAGAATGCCCTTCTTGTTCTGACACAACTGTTTAAAGATTTTTCTATGCCCTTCCCAATCGAGAGAGAAAGAGAATGAGAGAGAGAAAGATACATGCAGAGAGAAGGACAAAGAGAAAGAGGAGAGAGGAAAATGGTGAGAAAGCATTCTGAAACATGGAATTAGTTTACCCACAACTTCTTCAAAATTGCATTTTTTTGTGCATTCATAGAGTCTCTAGAGGACATAGCAAGATGTATTTCATGAAAGTGTTGAAGCCCATTCTGAATGAGGTTGATATACTGCGTATGTGTGTCCGAATATGCCAGGTCAATCGCTGTGTGCCTGGCTCCCTCTCCAAGGTTAATGAGACAAACTGGACTCTTAGAGAGGGGGCTATCTCTTTAGCATTAGTCAACATGGCCAATTTTTAATGTTGAAAAGTTCAGAAGATGTAAATGGGTTTGCAGTGCCTGGATTCTCTCAATGGAAGGGCTTATCAGTGGAAGTTAAAATGGCAGCTGATTCCTTTGCCTTTGGAGACATGTCTTGAAAGAAGTTGCTGTGGCCAATGTCGAAGAGGTTACTGCCTATGTTTTTGATAGATTCCTGCCTCATATTGAGGTCTTTTTCGAGTTTATCTTTGTGTATGGTGTAAGAGAATGGTCAAGTTTCATTCTTCAATACATAGCTGTCCAATTTTCCTAGCACCATTTATTGAAGAGACTCTCTTTTTTCCACTGGATATTTTTTCCTGCCTTGTCAAAGATTATTTGACAATAGAGTTGCGGGTCCATATCTGGGCTCTCTACTCTGTTCCGTTGATCTATGTGTCTGTTTTTGTGCCAGTGCCATGCTGTCTTGGCCATCACAGCTTTGTAGTAAAGCTTGAAATCAGGCAACGGAGGCAACCCACGGAATGGGAGAAGATATTTGCAAATGACACTACAAAGGGCTGATATCCAAGATCTATAAAGAACTCCTCAAACTCAACACTCAAAAAACAGATGATCACGTCAAAAAATGGGCAGAAGACATGAACAGACACTTCTCCAAAGAAGACATACAAATGGCTAACAGACATTTGAAAAAATGTTCATCATCATTAGCCATCAGGGAGATTCAAATCAAAACCACATTGAGATACCACCTTACACCAGTTTGTATGGCCAAAATTAACAAGACAGTAAACAACAAGTGTTGGAGAGAATGTGGAGAAAGGGGAACCCTCTTACACTGTTGGTGGGAATGCAAGTTGGTGCAGCCACTTTGGAAAACAGTGTGGAGATTCCCGAAGAAATTAAAAATAGAGCTACCCTATGACCCTGCAATTGCACTACTGGGTATTTACCCCAAAGATACAGATATAGTGAAAAGAAGGGCCATATATACGAATGTTCATAGCAGCAATGGCCACAGTCACCAAACTGTGGAAAGAGCCAAGATGCCCTTCAACAGACGAATGGATAAAGAAGATATGGTCCATATATACAATGGAATATTATGCCTCCATCAGAAAGGATGAATACCCAACTTTTGTATCAACATGGATGGGACTGGAGGAGATTATACTGAGTGAATTAAGTCAGGCGGAGAGAGTCAATTATCATATGATTTCATTTACTTGTGGAGCATAAGGAATAACATGGAGGACATCAGGAGAAGGAAAGGAAAAGTGAATTGGGGGAAATCAGAGGGGGAGATGAAACATGAGAGACTGTGGACTCTGAGAAACAAACTGAGGGTTTGGGAGGGGAGGGGAGTGGGGGGTTAGGTGAGCCTGGTGGTGGGTATTAAGGAGGGGACGTATTGCATGGAGCACTGGGTGTGGTGCATAAACAATGAATCTTGGAACACTGAAAAAATAAAATTAAATTAAAAAATTTTTAAAAATTAAAAAAAAAAATAAAATGGCAGCTGAAAGTTCCAATTTCTTTCCTTTTTTCCCCCAGTGTTTTTTTATAAGGATTGTTCAAGGATGCTGAGGGATGAGCCACAGTAACATAAAAAGTGTTAACTATCTTGAAGACAAATGCATTAAGTCTTGGCTTATGCATCAAATTTACTAGTGCATACATTCCCAAATTTCAAACGTGTTCATCTCACTTGTATAATTTTTGTCAAATTCATGTATCACTTGACTATTATTTACTTAATATTTTTCTTTAAAATGCTTTTTTCCCCAGTTAGATAAACTTGCATAGAAATAAAAACTTTGTATTACTGCTACTAATGGAAAAACATTACCACTTGCCATTATGGAGTTTACCACAAAAACACACGAGCAAGGAAAACTAAACCATGCTATTAAAATCTAGCTAAATATATTTGCCTGTTCAAAGCTCCATCCTGAGCTCTCTCTTTAAAGGAGATTAGCAAGTGTTAAAGAAGTACTCAGACATGCTAGCACCTAAGACTTGCTTCTTATAGAATTGGAGTGACTGAGACTTGAGAAAAAGACTGTCTTACTATGTTATTCAACATCACTTAATGTCCATTTCCTAAAGCGAACCCCTGAACACCTAGGCATGGCTCTCATCTCATCAGCTATACATCCCACGATTTGGGAACCTTGTTAGCAGTCTCAATGCTTTTAAACACCTTTTTTAGGCTTCAGAAAGTGCTTCCATATACAATGTTCTATTTGATTTTTGCAATCTTATGTAGACAGAACCATAATTATGACTTTTATTCTATTGGAAACAGAAGTACAACACAAGATATTTTCAGTTTCACATAGCAAGTCAGTGGCAAAACTCTCTCTAGAAATAGGGATTTTTTTTAAAAAAATACGTTTTGATGGTTATTGATATATTCTCCATTATATCTTTTATAATAAATTGTGAGGCTCCTATTAAGTTTTGTTTTTTTTTAATCACCTTTTCCCCTCAAACTAAAGATATTTAAAAACAAACTCATTGACTCAACAGTCAATCTTCTGTGTTCATCAATGCAAAGGTTACAATGGCCCTCCAAATTCTTCTCATTTCAGCATTTTACACAGAAATGGAAATTAAAAAATGAACAGCTAAAAACCATTGGGAGCAGCAGCATTTAGGCCTTTGGACTCCTCCCTGAGTCTAGTGGTTTTCAAAGGCGACTTTCACAAATGGTGGTATTTCTCAACCATGTACCACAGAAAACTAGCTACTGCCACCGGGAAAGACTGAAATGTATGGGTCTTGGGTATACAGTATATATTACAGGGCAATCATCTGGTTGCAGGGTTGGATTTTATGAAATTCCCTGAGGTCTCCAAGCTTTGATTCACATTATGTCTCTACTGCAATAGCAATTCAACCATTTGGAGCCTGGTTGGTTTTTATTTACTGGAATGAGTGCTGAACAAACTGATCGATCACCAATCCAATTTGGTTATCTTGTATTACTGAAATAATTCTGCCAAGCAAAATAACCAATCCTAGTTATGATGATGGTAGAATTGGAGTGCTTACAGAGCAGAGGAGATGAACCGTTAACTTGATCAGCTGTATAAACAAAGTTTCTGACCAGTGGAAAATGTTAGTCAATATCCAAGGCAAGGGAAGGGCTTTAGATGAAAAATCAGAGAGGCTGCTAATGGATTATAACATGTCTCTAGACCCAGAGGGGAAGACAGACAGAAGGCTCCTTCTCACGGTTAGTTTAAGGATCAGTAAAACCCTTTGAGTCTGATGTGGCATCAGGCTGAAAGGCGGAGGGCATGCATGAGGGTGAGGTATTTTCTCATCTGTCTATCCAGCTCCTGAAACTGTCTTGATTCTGAGTCTGAGTCATTATGTTAGAAAGATGTGTTCTTCATTGCTGGAGCCATATCAGATTTAGCAAGGAAAGTACAAAATGTAATAAACATGTAATAAACATCTCTCTGAATCCTGTTATTTTAGAGATGTCCAAAAATTGTGAGGACTTGAGTAGTTCTAACAAAGTTATTCACATTATACATACCAATGTAATTCAGTTGGAAAATTCTACAAATCTGAATGATTCTACAGAAGGCTATGTACCATTTCGGAGTAAGTTCTGTTATGAATATACCAGGTTTATTTGACAATACACATTTAGCTTATATGTGGGTTACCCTATGTATTTACAACAAATGATTTATAGACAAGACTGTAAGCTCTTTGAGAGTAGGAGCTCTATCTCCCTCTTCTCTGTGTCACCAAATCTCATGGTCCCATGACATGATAGTCAATTTAATGAATTTGTATATAATGAATGATACAGTGGATTACATATTAGATAACAAATCTTTCCTTAGCCCTCTTGTCCAAAGAACTAAATTAAGAGATGAACTAGACGTAAAATAATGGCCTCGCAGTAGGTGTGAAGATTAGTCTGACAGAAAAGTTACTACAATCAATCACTTCCAAGCTGAGCCCATGAGTTAGCCCTGAGCCCACATAGCTCAGACTTGGCATGCGTTATTAAAATTTTTTTAAAAACTCAATTTTGTAGCAAAGCTTTAATTTAAAGAACTTCTATTATTTACTCCAAAGAGTCTGAATATGTGATGAAACAACTACAAATACTTTTAAAAAAACTTAAATTAAGAAAAATAAAAGTAAAGACCTAAATTAAAAAATATTTTTAAAAATATTTTTGACCCTCAATAGCACACATGTAGGACAACTATCCCCCCAAATCTGTCTCTCCCTCCTTTTCTTTTCCAAGCATTCTTACAGATACACAGGCAATGTAGCTCTTCTAGCCCCTACCCACTCTTGCTCTTTATGATACTGTTTAAATTAGTTCCTTCTTTCATTTTACTAACTAGTTTCAACAACAGAAAAAGATTCTGGAAGCTAACTTGGCAATAAATAATCCTTTCCTGCTCAGAAAAAGTGAGGAAAAGGCAAAATTGTGTCTCATGCATAAATAATTTTTGTCCCTCTAACACAAGTAATATGCCTAATTGCATCCCCGGGGTTTCTGAGACCCAAAATCGCATGAATAGCCATGCAGCCTGAAACTTCATGATGTTCTGGTTTCAGCAAATCATGACAGGCACACATGTGCATACCACTAAGTTACTGAGTCACAACTTTCTGTTTTGACATAAGAAGTAACAGAGACAGGAGGATCAGCAGTAGGAAGAAGGCCTGGAGAATGGACCGTGAAAATGGGGCGCTCTCTCTGGACCACAGAACCCTTTCCTGAATCTCCCAAAAGAGCTTACATGAGGCTAGAACAGACTTGCTTTGGGCATATGCCTTCCTGTCCTATGTTTATCTCATTCTAGGCTTGGGATTTTAACACACCCACTCTGGCTCTTTCCCTAGCACTAAAAAAACAAAGAACAGAAATTACTAAAGCTCTTGCTGTGAGAGATTTAAATATTATTACTCTCCATTCTCATTTTTCAGCTTAAAATCTCCATTCGCTGTATGATCTTAAAGACTGATGAAACAAAGCAAGCTGCAACATTATTTTAGTTTTTTCTGACTCTTGTTTTCCTCTGACAATAAATCTGGGTGCTGTGAGTTCTAATTTGTGTTTTCTCTGGCTGGGTGCAGATGATGCTGATCTATCTAGAATTAGTTCCTTTAAGAAAAGTGGGGGTTTTTGCCCTCCCCCTCCCGCCCCCCTCCCCCCGGGAGAACAGGTGTCAATGTCTGAAGACACTTCTGGTTGTTACAACGGGGAGGCAATATTACTGGTGTCTAGTGGGTAAGAGCTCAGGAAACATCCTAAACATCCCATGATGCACAGGGGTGCCCCCCCCCAACAGAGAATGATCCTACCTCCAATGTCAATAGTGACAACAGGTGGAGAAATCCTGCCTTAACAATACTCAATTCAGTAGCATCATGCGTATACTTTCTGGGCTCTGGGTACAGCCATGCATGCTTTATGGGCAGAAACATTCTATTTTCAGCTATTATAGAGGGGTTACCTCTAATAAGCAGGTTCTTCTTAAGGTTTCCAAGTCAATCAAAGTTTTTCTTGTCTGCTATTAGTGCCTGAAATTTCTACCATTGGTCACTCCTTTCATGTATGAAACCCTTTATAAAATTTCAGTAGGCCACTCATTTATTCACACATATTTATTCAATTCTTACCACGTGTTGGTCAGTGCTATTCAGGAGGGATCGCCTATCTTAATGTGAACTCATTTGCCTCACTAGCCATTATAAAAGCAACCATCTCGGAAGTTAAACAACTTAGAGCATCCTACCTAGAGTTGCCCATATGAGAAGCAGCTCCATTCCAAGTACATGCATGGAACAGGGAATATCTGCCCTTTAGGTTAGTGTCATCCTAAGATTTGGGGAAGCAGAATCCTGCCTTGCGCTCTGAGCTTTAAAAGGTGCTCCCTGGATCTTGTCCAAAGGGCCATGGGAACGTGCCCATCTGAAGCCTATGCCATGTCTCCTTCTAGACCATACTCTGGGTACCAAGCACCTTGGAATTACCTGTCCAGGTGACTCTGAACCCACCTTCAATACCTGAACAGGCTTGTTCTGGCCTGTTCTCTTATGGGGAAAATGTGCAGACATACTCATCACAAGGCCTGAGCAGGGGAAGCTGCTGGGGTAATGGACTCAGAGCAGGGTATCTAGAGTGGACATGGGGCCCCCCCACAGTGTGGAACAGCACTGGGTGTGTGAAGACAAGAGAGGGGAATGGGAGACCAGGCACCAAGGGTCAAGTCTTGCTTTCCCATGGTCTGATGCTAATTCTAAGGAGTCTAAGAATTCTAAACTAGAACATAAGATGTTATGAGGATCTATGTGTCAAATTGGGAGGGGAAAGGATTTTATTCAACAGTTAGCTGGGGTTATAACTTAAATATTTGGTCATACAGTACATGGATCTTCATTTTAACATTTGCTCCAAGTCGAGGATAGACTTGCTTTGAGGGGGAAAAAAAGCACTGTTTATTTTCTCTGTGCAGAGCTCCTCAGGATTCAGGGCAGACCTCTCCCAGGTGGAATCAGTAAGATTGCTCTAGAAACCTCAGTTTCAGCTGCTCCCCAAAAAGACTGCCAATGTTTTGTGGACTTTATTTTATGTAGCCTCAATGACAAGTCAGCCCATCTTAAACTTACTGGCATCTTCGTGTGATGGGGCAACAGATAAACAAGTAGAAAATTATGTTTCTGTAATTACTTTGCCGAGTCAGAGCTAACAGAAGGAAAGAACCAGAGGACAGGTAAAAAGCTTGTACCTAACAGAATAGGGAGAGGAGAGAGGTCCAGAGAAAAGATACTATTTTGGGAAGGGGGTGCTCTGAGCAGCTGGCAGACAAAGCTGGACATTTAAGGAAAGGGGCAGGAAGAAGGGGAGAAGGCTTTGAAGGAAGGATGGGCACCAAAAGAAAGAAAAAGAGAAAAAAAAGGAAAAAAGCCTAACTACCTTTCTTTTCTTCCCATTCTGTGCATTGTTTCAGAGGGCTGTAAAAAGAGAACATTTAATTTCTGGTTCCATTTAGCAGCAATTTTGACATTGTACAGGCTCCGGAACATGATGTCTGAGAAATGGGGTCCTCCTCCTTATCCCAATTCTCTCCTGAGATCCTGAAAAAGGGGTAGAACCTAGGAGGATATTCCGCTTGCCTCCTATATGGCAAACATCCCCAGGACATCTCTCCTGTCTTTCCTCGCCCAAGGAGGCGCTGACTTAGTTCCAAGGAGAGGGTTACAAACCCTGGTTCCCACAGACCCTGTTCTTTGTCACTCTGGTGGAACGTTCTGGCCAGAGGGCCAAGGGAGGAGAGGCAGGAGTGAGGGCCTCTGTTTAAAATGAACAAAGGCCTAGTTTCCAGATACTTGGGGACCTCTTCTCTAAGAGCAAGACAATGCCCAGAGGCTGACAATTACTGGAGCAGTGTTGAACCTACACGCACTCCGTGGAGTTACTCACTGGGGCTCCTAGCCCCCAGCGAAGTGCTGGGAGCCAATTCCACAGCCAGCCAAAGGCAAGACTTGCCTGCCTGTGTGATTAATTGCCTTTGTTTCCTCACAAAGGGAGTGCACCCGCTATAATCGGGCAGTAGGAGGGGAGGGGAGTGGCCTCCACAGGGAGGCTCCCCTTCCTCCCTCAAGTCCAGGGTGTGCCTGGGAAGGAGCTTCTGTGCTTAGCTCCAAAAAAAGGTATCTTTCCAAGAGAAAATTATACAGCTCAGAAAGTTAGTCATTAATGTAATGGTCTGAATCTACAATGAGAAAAAGATTGAAGCTGACATGATTTTTATCTTTGATATTATAGCTTCTGAAGTTGAGAAGTAATTACGTATGTTAATATTACATCCATTCGATATTCAGTGAATTTTTTTTTTTACAACTCTTTCTTAATTAATCTTCCCTTTTCCCCCCTTTCTGTTCACAGTGACGGCAAACAGTCCTGAAACTGATCAGAGCTGCTGCGAAAAGAACATAGCGAGGAATCGGAAAGATAGAGGTTTGAATTTAGACCGATTTTTACTGTAGGCATTCAGTAAGTATATGATACCAATAATAACCAGTGCCTTTTGAAAATGCGATGTTGTAGCAGGCACTCTGTGAAGGTTTCACACACACACGTTATTTCGTGGGATCCTCGCAAAACCTTATGGGAGATGAATTATTCTTATGTCCATTTAGGAGATGAGGAAGCAGGTTTGTCAGTAGAGGCTGAGCTCCTGGCTGGAGCTGCTTGTGCACAGTAGACGGCCCCTGAGGATACGGTCGCCTTTCCGCCCCATACTTTGGGAGCTTGTGGTGAAGAGGGAGGTGGGGGTGGAAAGAGTAACTTTCACTGCCTCAAATCATACTTGATCACACACCTTCTATCTTAATAGGCTAGGGCTACCACATATTCCAGGCTTCTTCCCTACCTATAACCCCCCAAGGACCGAGTAACCAAAAGCATCAGAAAAGCAATAACAAATCTCTCTCTGCTCTTCCCTCCTCAGCAGAGGCCAGGAGTCCCAGAGTGCTGGAGAGAATTACAAAAGCAAGGAAGCCGCAGCCACTGCCCTTCAGCTTAAAATACAGACACATTAAAGAGACACCACGTGCAAAGCACAAAGAACCAGGCCACTGTCCTCACTGATTCAATTCTCCTGCAGACCTGGGGCCCCGAGATGCCGATGGCTGAATCTCGTATTCCTGGAGGATCTTTGAGCATCTGCCCTTTGATATTTGACAATAAGAATAGAGTTATGAAGATAGATTACATGTATATGTGATTCCCAGTACAGGGTCCAGAAGTAATTTAATATCGTCATTATCCCTGTCATTCTTATTGGGTCTTCAAGTTGAAGAGGATTTGGATAAATGGAGGAGGGGAACTTCAGGGAGATGGAGCAGAGGAAGTAAAGGCTTATAAGCATAAGTATTTGTTATAGGATACCTATGGCAACTGCCTGATTCCATCATTTAGTTAATTTGTCATTGCATTCAACAAATGTTTATTGACCACCTATTATACTCCAGACCCTGTGCTAAGCTATGAACAGGGAGATAAAGCAAGAGTCCCACACTCAAAAGGTGTAATAATCCTGGGAAGACAGACATTACATAAATTCAACAAACAAATTAATGTGTGGTTACAAATTGTGAGTGATAAGGGCCATGAAGTGACATAACTTGGGTTTATGATAAAATGACAAGGGAGTAATTTATAATGGGTGTGCATTTGGGTAGGTCGAGGATGACATTCCTGAGCAGCAGTCTTAGGAGCTGAAACTTGAAGGGAGAGCAAGAGTCAGTGAGGCAAAGAATTGGGAGAAGAGTGTTAGAGGCCTAGGGAACAGCCTATGCAAAGTTGCTAGGTCAGAAAAGTCAGGTCACTGGAGGATGGAGAAGGGATAGACAGCCTCTGCTTGACCCTCAGCAGGCTCAGGCACCAAACAATGCCTATCACCTTCTCCTTTCCTTTCTTAGTTCAGCTTCTCACCCCTAGCACCCCCTTATGTCACACACCGTGGCTCTGTGGATTTGGTCTTCTCTTTCCTGCAGATGACAAGCACCTTAAGAGGCTTGCAGTCCTTCAAGTACTTAGGAGGCCAGACAAAACAACTTCCTAAGATAGATGTTGATTTCTCTACTCACTTTGTATAATTGCAAACTGCAGAAAGCATGGTACAGGAGGGGTTCCCTTCAGATTTCTGCAGACCCACTGCTGGTTCTGACCAACTTGGCTTGGCATTGGAGAAGGCTTATCTGCATTTGGTATTGAACTTTAATTGCCAGCACTGGTCATTACTGCCTCTTGCTCTCCTTTCTGTGACTTATTAGAAGGAAGCAGACATGTCCAGTGGACAAGGGAGGGAAATAATTACAATGTTTCAATACGTTTTCAACACCCCATACAAAGGCAACAGTCACTTTCCAAATTATCTATTTGTAAACCTGGATTTTCTTTATAAACAATTGGGAGACCATCTCTCTCCCTCTTTCTCTCTCTCTTACTTTTTGGAAAATGGTTTAAAGGATTATATAACTCCCAAATCCTTACAATTGATGGGTAGAGGGTCAGAGGCTTAAGTAACAGTCTCTTGTGAATGGTCAAGAGAGGAGTCGTAACACGCGGTAGAGTGGTCAAGGGTGGCGTTTCCTCTGCAGGAGCTGGGAGAGGAGGGCACGATGGGGAGGCCCTGGAGGGGATGGAAAACCACTAGGACCACAAACAGCAGCAACAGCATGACATGTAACATTTGACCACTCAAATACATCTTTAGCACTTGTATTTTTATTACACAAGCAAAGCTTGAACATACCTAATTTTAAAAGATCTGGATAAAGCCAGGAATAGTCAGAGTAAATTGTGAAATTATCTCCCTTCCTGCTCCACTCCCATTATGCCCACTCCTCACCTGGGAGAATCATAGTCCGTGCCTCTTTATGCATGTTCATACCTATGTATGTACATACACATGTATGTCATGAATACAAAAGTCCCTTTCTCCATTGAAATATCTGGGAGAGTACCAGGTCCGTGGAGATTTATCACATGCTTTGTAACGGCTACCTGGAACAGAGGTGTCCCCACAGTGCTGAGTACACTACTGGGATCAGACCCGGGCAGAGACAAGGACAGGGTCAGGGGGAAGGGGAAGGGCTTTGCCAGTGAGGGACAAAAATTCATGTTTTTTATATCTATCTTTAGATATAAAGATGGATTTTATTCTGTCTTTATTAGACCAAGCTATATTAGACTAACAACAGCTCTATTTTAGTCGGTAAGCTAAGAGCTTTGCATACACTATTCTTTAAACATTTACAAACACCCTACAAAGTGGGGAGTATTATTAGTTCCATCTCGTAGACGGTGAAACTGAGGTTCGTTTCAGAAATTAAGGGACCTCCCGGAAGTCATGCAGCTAGTGAGCGATGGGGACATTAGTCCCAGCGAAGACTTTCTTACTCTGATGTCCATGCCTTCACCATTATACTTTATCCCTGTAATCTGTAATCATATCCAGGTCATGGGAACTTTTTTTAAAAAAAAGTGGCTTTTCATTTTGATTCCTAAAGACTATTTCGAGCAGGTGTGAACCGTGTGTCTAGAGCCACAAACCTGACTGGTTTATTCCCCTTGCCCACAAGGCCCGCAGTCCTTTGCTTTCTGCAAACTCTGAGTACTCGCACAGCTGGCCTGACGGCCCCCTGACCCCGGTGACTAAACAAGGAGGTGTCCAGTCGGCTAGCAAGCACCAGGCCAGAAGCTTCCTCATTGGGAAAGGTGATCTGAGATGAGACGGTGGCGGTCAGCATGTGGACCAGGAGGTAACGTGCCCGGCAAATGCAGTTATTGGAAACTGCACTCATTAGAATACTGTAATTGGTTCCCGCAGGGCATTGGAGGTTAGTGACACAGAGGAGACAGAAGAGGAGGGGCTGAGAGGGAGTGTACTGTATGGATTGTGTTTTCTTTTTTACCTTTTCTCCTCCAGGAGGGAGCTTCAACCAGCCTCCCTCCCAGTCAGGCTCCGTGTGTGGCAGACATGAAGCCTTGCACTCACCGTCCCTTGCCTCACTCTCCTTCCCTCTTGCTCTCCTCCACCCTTCCTCAGGAGCCTGCCTGTGGGCCTCATCCCACCTCTTTTGCCACAGGAGAAAGCTACTGATTAGCAAACTGACAGAAAGGTGTTGGAACTTAATATGACACCCCTCACAGACTGAATGAGGCAAATATGATTTTTCAAAGAACTCCACGTAGAAGGCAGTGCGTAGCCCAAAGTCATAGGGACCAAATGGGGGGATCTGCAGGTATCAGTGAAATGGCAAGTCATCACCTAGATAACGGATAACACTTTCTGCCACCCACACAGAAAGCTGGGCATTGCCGTCAGGGTGCCAGAATGTTCCCACTTACTTGTTGAGGTGAAGGAAGGAGGGGAGGGGAGGGTTGGATTCTTTTTTTGAACAGCCATACTACCAGTAGGTCAACATAAAAGGTGATCTCCTGATACTAAATTTAGTCCTCCCAGGATATCTAACCCTGCCTTTCTGAAAAATTTGATGGAGGGAATTATGGTTTTTATACTCAGAAACCAAGAAATTTCTGAGGAGCTGAAAATGTTTTACCTCTTGATCTGGGTGTGGTTCCATAGTTTTAGGCACAGTAAAAATTTCTCAAGTCATAAACTTAAGATTAGTGTACGTAACATTTTGCATATATCTCAATTTTACAAAGTAAAAAATAAATATCTGTTCGTTGCCAAAAACATTAGTTGTCAAAATTTTATCTGTATACCAATATTTTCCTGAAACTATTGCTGATGATGGTCTATCTCTTCTCTCTACTAGCTAAATCATGGGTTTTATTAAGGGCTGAGTAAAGACAAGCTTTCTAAAGAAAATCTAACCTTGATTGCCCAAACCACATTGATCCATGCTTTCTGAACTCCTTTCAGGACCTACTATCAGAACTGGGGTCAGGTCTAGGGTTATCAGATCTGAGGTTTACACAATATGGGGAACTCTTTATAAGATAAAGAAAACAAAATTACAAATACAAATCAGATTACAAAATTAGATTACAAAAAGGAGATTGGAAATTTCAGGCCCCCTTTTTCTTGGGAGTTCTTTAAGCAATTTATTAGCAGTGTTCATATAAAAAAAAAAAAAAAGCTACCTGTTTGCAACTCAGCTTCAGATCTGTATCTAGAACTCTTGTCAGCTCCTGACCACCCCCAGAATGCATAGGGGTCAGGCAAGCGAGAGGAACTCTCTGAAGCTCAGGCTTCATCACTCTGCAGTAAATCTCATCCAGGTCAGCACATACATGTGGGTATTTCCCTTCAGCCCCGTCTGAGTAGAAACTTCTCTGTTTCATGCACACAGTCAGCCACCCTGGGGGACTATAAAATCCTGCAGGGCAAAACCACCGTTTCACGTTGCTTTCAAGACTTTCAGAGTGCCCATGTCAGTGTCTTTTTTGGGAAGGGCTCTCCGTACTGTTGAAGTAGATGTCTGGGAGGAGGGAAAGGGGTTCCCAAAGACAGGTGGTGGTGATAATGGGGAATGAGAAGTCATTAGTTGGATTAAGTGGATTCTTTCCATGCTCCCACTATCTAGGTCCTGCCTATTCGCCCAGCCGTACATGGAGCCAAACATCTTTTAAAAATTGGTTTGACTGAAAATTAACCTCAGGCCATATGGAAAGTAAGAGATGGTCTGGCTTGGCTCAGACAGGTAAAGGCATTTCCCTAGGCTGCCTGCCCTCCTGCATGTCGTGAAGGACTCCAAAGAGGAGAAGGAAGAAGAGAGAAAATAATGGAGAGAGAGAAGGAAGAGGAATTGGGAGAAAGAAGATGAGGAAGAAAGGAAGGGCCTTGTAAAAACAAAAAAGTCGGAGATTAATGGAAAAAGAATACTTAATAAAGCTCTCTTGGGCTCACACTCTCTTTTTTTCTTTCTTCCTTTTTTTTTTTTCTTTTTTGAGGCTGCTGTATTAAATTAAAGTCATACATAGGTTTCAAAGGAAATCACATTTCTGCAGTCTGGTGAGCCCACCTGACAGTGCACGCTAACAGAATTGTAAATGTAAAGGGTAATGCTTGTCAGTGCCTGACAGTTCTAAATGGCCTTTTAGTTCAGTACGCAGAGCTGTCATAAAAAAACATAAAAATGCATATGCAGACAGCTGAAACTGCTATGCACATCATTATCTGCAAATGGTATAAGTATCCTGAACAAAAGGCCTTCCAGTTTAAGGACATGCATAAGACATTTCTCTGCCTCCAGCTTTAAAACAAAGTGCTGTCAAGAAAACAAGATTCCCAGTGCCAGAACTGAGGTTTTTCTGTCAGTCAGTGAGGTACTACATTTGTACATATTTTTCTGACCCTGCATATGAGAAGAGCATTCTTAACAGATGTGTATTTAACTTCTGGCAGATACATCTGTTTCTTCGGCACTTTCCTTCTTATTTCTTTATCATTGTTCTAATAGACCGCTGAGAGGGGTGTCTCATTGTGTACCTACTCATCCTACCCTATCTTTGCTTCTTTCTTCTCATTTCCTTTATGTCTTCTTTTCTTTAAAGCCTTCCTTCCTTCCTTCCCTCACTCCATGCTTCTTTCTTTCTTTCTTTCTTTCTTTCTTTCTTTCTTTCTTTCTTTCTTTCTTTCTCTTTCTTTCTTGCTTTCTTTCTTTCTCTTTCCTTCCTTCCTTCCTTCTTTCTTTCTCTCTCTCTCTCTCTCTCTTTCTCTCTTTCTTTCTTTCTTTCTTTCTTTCTTTCTTTCTTTCTTTCTTTCTTTCTTTCTTTTCTTTCTTTCTTTCTTTCTTTTCTCTTTCTTCTTCCTCCTTGTCATTCAGGAAAGCCAAAGGAGTTCAAGCTTGAGACTGTGGTGATCAAGTTGGTGGAGGTATTTGTCTTTCCTTCCCTAAACAGTGATATTGTCTGCCTTGAAGATTGTAAGATGCTTGAGGGCAAAAAGTTTTTTTTTAACATAATCATTCTGAAACCCAGTTTCATGTCAGAATCCCATGAAGAACTTTGCAAAATTCTCATTTCCTAAGTATCCCCAAATGATCCCCTGAATCAGAGTCTCTAGGTTGGGGCCAGGCATTTGTATTTTTAACAAACATCCTGGTGGTTACCATTTTTTCATTCATTCAAGTGTGCATCGTACTGGCATTTACTGGGCATCCACCCTGTGGCAATTCTGGGCATGTCCTCATGGATGAAAAGACAAACTCCCCGACTCCTAACAGCTTGCATTCTGTTCAGTGAGACAGGCCAATAAACACATAAATAAATATATAAATATGTTTGGTACAGAGAGTGACAAATATCTGAAGAACAGGAAACAGGCAATGGAGTGGAGAGTGGCATGAACCAGGGTGAACGATTCATGTGTGGAGAAGCAGGTAGCTCTTCTTGAGAAGCTGACAGAGGATCTGAGAACTGAGTGGCAAGGAGTCAGCTATGAGAAGTTCTGAGGAAGAACATTACCTCATTTGATTCTTTCAACGGAAAAGTATTACTGAAGTAGCCAAACTGAGATTTATACCTCTTTGCCAAGTGAGATGCAGGCCAATCAAGCCCATACCTCACCCCTGTTTCCACAACTATCCAAATCTTGCCCGAACTTTGGGGTCACCCTGATATAAACTTTCCCTCCATCATCTAAGAGACATCCATCAACGCATCTGTCCAATGTCTGTCCATCCAATGTGTATGAAAGCTATATTCCAATATAGGTGTGTGTATATTCTACAATAAGTTCCCTAATTGGGTTCAATTTAACTCCATTACTTCTTAAGTCTCAGAATGTAGACCACAAAAACTACTTCTAATCAGGTTGCATATGTGGCTAAGCCTAAATAAGACTCTAGTCTTAGGCCAGGGGCCATATTTTACAACTTCGCTGTTTCTGGCCCACTGAGGACACTCTTCAATCTTTTTCATGAGCTTTTGAGTGTTAAGTCGAAGCTGTAAAATCTCCAGATGAATTTCAAGGAGAGACAATGATCTTTAATAATGATTTTCCCCCAATGACCGAAGACCACTCCATCGTTGGAGATCAACTGATGTGCAGGACTTGGAAGACAAAATAGCCAACTGTCTGAAAAGTTGGGCCTTGGAGTAAGAGATCCACCAGCTATGAGAGCAGACAAACCATGAAGCCTTGGTTCACTCAACTTAAAAATGGTGATAACAATAGGACTTACATGAGACCATTATTATGAAGATTAAATAAAATAAAGTATGTATGATGCTTAATACACTGTGGCATCCAGTAAGCACTTAATAAATGTTATTAATTATATTTATTATGATTATTACTTCCTATGCACTATTAGGGTAAGACACTGCATGTGACAAATTGGACCAACCATCAGAGTTCTGACATTGCTGTTTTCCCTTACCTTGAAAGATATAGAAAGTCCAATCTCTCCCAGAGCCAACATGCCCAGTTACCCTCTGGAGCCCTCTCTAAGGAAGGCATCATTTTTTATACTATGCTTTCCTACTCTATTTTCTTCTAATAGAACTTAGGTCTTCTAGCTATTATAAAAAATAATGCTCTCCTGCTCCATCTCCTGGGGTTTCACTCTTGCTAAGAGCAATTGCTTTTTATTGAATGTGCAATTTTGTTGCTATGGAAAATATAGTGATTAATGAGACCCTGTGACCAAGGTTAGTTGGGACAGGCTTGGACTGGTTAGCATCATGCCCTTACTTTTCACAGTACCGAAGTTGGCTACAGTAGGAACTGCATTATCAACCCCATTAGTAACTTTTTAGAAGGGCTATAGTTAATAAAAAGAACTACTTTGTTGGGTATAATTATAAAAAGATTCAGAAGTGAAGTAACCTCAGAGGTCTAAGTTGGTGGAATGTATAGCAAATATAATTTTTTAAAAGATTTATTCATTTATTTTAGAGAGAGAGAGAGAGAGTAAAGGCACAAGTGGGAGGGGCAGAGGAAGATGGAGAGACAATGTCAAGCAGACACTGCACTGAGCGCAGAGCTGGACACAGGGCTTGATCTCACGACCCTGAGATCACAACCTGAGCCGAAACCAAAATTCAGATGCTTAACCAACTGGGCCACCCAGGCACCCCTATAGTAAATATAATTTTTAACTGCAGAAAGGGAAGAAAAATTAACAAAGTAAATAGGAGTTTATAAAATTTACCATATATGTGGCATGAGTTCATATGAGAAGTTTTCATAATTATAACAGTGTGAAAAAATGTTTAAATTATATATAACTTAAATTATATATATAAAACATATATGTGTAGGTATATATACATATTTTATATCCAGATAAAATCTATATTATATGTGTATGTATATAGGTGTATATACACACACACATACACATACATACATATTATTTTCAGAGTTAAAAAGGTCATCAAGAGTCATCGGTATAATCTTTGCAGGGAAAAGTCCATCCCACAGTATTCCCATAGTTAGTGTGAATTAATTACCTCACTATCTACAGAGGCAGTCCTATTGGAAAAGTTCTACACTTTAATCTGACACCTAAATCTACCTCCTGGTAAATTTCACCCTGGTCTTTTTAGAACAATGAAGTACAAGACTATCTCATTTTTTTCATAAAAGGTTAGAGTTGAAAAGAGCCTTAGAGATCCCATTACTGAGGCTTCCCATTTTGCAGTTAAGAAAGCTGAGTGCTTCTTTTTCTACAGGCTTCCCCTGTGGATGGTGAAGAGTCGACGTTTTCCTTACAGTGTGAGCGAGCTTAAAGTGTTTGTGAATTCCAACTATCCAGCTGTCAGAATTCCAAGCTAGAACTCAGAGGACAGTTTTGGAATACAGCAATAAAAACCCTTCTTATGAATGACTGTTGATGAATCATTCTTTATAACATCATATTAATGGTCCCCTCAAGTTTTCTGCATCTGAAAATTCCATAAGCACGTACTTAGGGAAATACTTGCTAACATGTTCAATGGAACCAAATCAATGGTAGAATCAAGTGGCATGCCAACAGAGACCCTCCCCTAGGTTGACCAGGATAATTTTCACTTGAATAGTATTGGAGTATACACAGTGACTGCACATATTGGGCTTCACAATTGATGTAGGTATAATGACTTGTCCAAAGCCCAAACTATGATGGAATTCATGGCCACTAATTCAAAACCTCTAATTGTTCAACAAGTTTAAAATGTATCAGAATTAATATTTGGTATGCAGTCCACCAATTTTTCCAAAAGGAAATTTTGACAAAACTCGACTAAAAGATCAACTTGATTTGTGTTCCATGGTCTCTTAACGTGGTAATATCATTTTTTAAAAAGGGAATAAGTTAGTCTTGTCTGCTTCCTTCTTTGTGAACCCATGTTTGCTCTTATAATTCACCACATTCTTTGCTCAGGCTCCAAAGCTCCTCTAGTCAACAGCATGTTCTAGAATTTTGGTCAAGAGTGGTTAACATTAAGTTCCTATCTATAGTTTCCAGAATTTGCTGTTTAAAAAAATCATTAAAATGTTTATTTGCCTTTAGCATTCTGACATGGATCTCGTTCCTAAAACAGCCTCAAAGATTATAAACAGCTTTGCTTAACAACATAATATGGGATCCATGTCCATAGTCCACACCCATACCCACAGTGATATCCTGCCCCCTCCTCCCCTCCCTGGCAGTCTGGGGAGAAATAAATTTCTCTTCTCACACAGAAAACTTCAACCATCTGTCATTTTCCTTTGCACCTGCCGATTTCCTTTTCACCTTCTTCTTCCTCCTGGTGCCCCAAACGTGAGCCTGCGAGACAAGTCCTTCCATTTATTGAAGAGTCTGTGGCGAGGTGGACTCCACCACAGGGCCAGCCCCCATCCAGTTTTGAAATAAGAAGTACGAAATGCAGACACAAGAACTATGTACAGAATCGTGAGTTCTGGTCTCAGCCGCAGTATTAATGTCGCACTCGGGCAGTTCATTGGACCATTTTCTGCTGCTGTTAATCTCGACATTATAGCCAAGACTACCTTCCCCCCTGAATTCATAAGACGGTTGAGAAAAATCAACAGAAGAAAATGCTAAAGAAAAAAAATATATAAAATTCCTCTTTGTTGTATAAGGTTAAAATAATTCAGCTTCAGAGTTCAGGCTGGGGCCTGGGCTGTGCCCATTGGCCTTGCCTTGATTCTGGCATCCTTGCCTCTATTTGGCTCTCCCTCCTATTCCCAATCTCAGTCTGCTCCCACCCTTTCAACCTCAGAACTTCCCCAATTACTGGTCCCTCATCCCAACGCACTGCCCTGTGCATTCTCAGCAAGATGATTACTGACTAATTGGGTAAACGATCCAAACTTATGAGGAAATGGGTCATAATGTGTTCCCTTTCCAGGCAGCAAAATAGCAATCCGTGGACCACCGTGGAAGTTATGTTCCTAAAAATTACCAGGATTGGCAAAACCATGCTTAGCAATGTCAGGGTCTTCTAACAAAAGGAGAATGGGAGGCAGTGGCATTAAAAATTAGTGTTTTAATACATATTTTTGAAACACAAAAAGGAAAAGATTCTAGAATGTGTCCATGTCAGACTACATTTATTTATGTTTATAATCTGCTTCTAGTATCTTCTTGAGTGTTTAGCAAATATTGCTGTCAAATTCTAAGGCAGATTCTCCCTCTAGTTTTCTATTAGACAAAATCTAGATTTTCTAAAATTATGGTCACCAGTTGAAAGCCTGTCTATTGAATCTGGCTCAATATTTTTTTTTCTCACACAGTGTTCTAAACATTTTCATTGTGAATGCATTTAGACAGAGCTAATTGCCACAGTCTCCACCACTTTCTATTTACCAATGCTAACACTTGTGTATTTTCATAAAGAATAGAGACTAAGAATCAGAAAGTCTAGCTCAACTAAGGCATAAATTTAAAGTACAATGTTGTTCCAGTTCTCCCATGTGCTAGCATTATGAACCTGGTCTCATCCCTTCTCTCTCAGCCTCAGTTTCTTCTGAGTGATGGAGATACCATCAGCTTCTTTCCCAGATTGAGGTGAGGGTCACATAAAATAATGTATATGAATGTAATTCATGTATTGCAAACCATACTATAAATGTATGGTGTTTAAGTAACAGCCCCTGTCCAGTACAAGACAAGTCTCCCTCTGTACACACTTATTCAGATACCCTGCGTCCTTCCACCATCTGCCAACAAAACTTCATAAGTTGAAGAAATACAGTAGAAGACAGAGGGTCATTTACCTTGGTAGTTAATATCCTATATGGATTCTGTTTATATAGGACTGTCTACAATTTTTCAGTCTAAAAATTACTCTGCACAGTTGCTTAATGGCCCTTTTATCTTCTCTTTAATCACATCTAGGACTTCTCACCATTCCCCCATTAAAGTTCCCATTTGTCTCTTGGATCATCCTCCTGATCCTTATTTGTATGCAGAACTGTATAAGATACATACTATGTTTCTGGGCTAGCTGGTAGCAATTGAGGCCAAATGTACCAAAGAGCCAAGCAAAAGGCAGAAGAATCTTATTATTCCAACTACATAAAACATACATGGTACATGTGTACATACATACATGTATATGCTCGAACATTTAATACATGTATTTAGATACTTAGGGATAGAACAACAATAAAAATGGCACATGCATTGCTATGTTGAAGGCACTATTACTAGACTATTACTGGAGCAATGGCTCCCAATCTGGCTTAAGGAGCTTTAAAAAATACACACAGATACCAGGAGTCTTCACACCGGAGATTCTGATGTAATCTGTCAGGGTGGTGGCTAAAGACAGTTTGTTCCAAAGACTCTTCAGGCCCAAGTGAATCTAGCGAGTTGCCAGTACTGAGAGCACTACAATAGGGACACATCTTGGAATCGGTCTTGTTTTGTATGCAGCTGAGTCTTGCCATGCATTGCTCAATGACAATTCTTTCTTTTTTTAAATAGAGACATTTCCCCCTGGCATCACAGGTATTCATAGTCTGCTCCCTCTAAAAATTCTGCTTCCAGAAATCAGCCTTTGAGAAATATAGCCCTAATGTGTAAAGACAAAGATCCAAGGAGACACTGTGAGTAATAGTGAATGACGGGAAGCAATCCAAATGCTCATCAATATAGGATCAGTTAAATAATATAAATAGTATTTTTTTTAAGGTTTTATTTCTTTATTTGACAGAGAGGCAGGCAGAGGGAGATGGGGAAGCAGGCTCCCTGCTGAGCAGAGAGCCCGATGCGGGGCTCGATCCAGGACCCTGAGATCATGACCTGAGCCGAAGGCAGAGGCTTTAACCCACTGAGCCACCCAGGCACCCCAGGATCAGTTAAATAATAATAATAAGGCACAGTCAATACAACGAAACGTTATATGTGCCTTGAAAAGAATGGCCTAAGTTTAGAAGTCTTCTCTGACAGAAAAAAAGATTCAGAATACATTTTTTTAAATGAAAAAAGCAAGTTATAGGATAGTATGTATAAAGATACATTTTTTGTACCAAACTCTCACCCTCGAATGAGATGACTAACACAAACTGTAGAATCTCAGCATGTGGATCTTGAATTAATAGAGAAAAATTCTGCTCAAACATCAAACTATGTAATGATTACACGTGGGAGTGAGATGAGATGGGTGGGGGAAAAGGGAGGATTCTACTTTTCACTTTATATTCCTCTTTATTATTTAAATGCTTATAAACAGACTATATTGTGTTTGTAATTTTTAAAAGAGAGGAAAATTATTTGCCAGCGACACCCACTCCCTCACACACACTGCCTTCCAAATGTTAATCTGGCTGTTTAAGAAAAAAAAAAGAAATGATGGACACTATCCTGGCTGCATTTCTCTGCGGATCAAAAACACCCTGCATCTTTTCCATTCAGCATTCCATTAACGTGTGACAGAGCCAAGTCCTATGTGTGGGAAAGTGTGTCTTTGTGTGTGTGGATCCCGTTGTAGTTACAACGGCCCCTCCCTTTGGTAACAATTTAACACCCACATGCATCCTCAGGAAGGTCAAAAGGGAAAGGCAAGAATAAAAAAAACATGTTTTAGAAATGTTAACTAGCTCCCACTTCCAAAATTCTTTCCCCCACATTAAAAAACAACATCATGCATGTTTCCATGAGTGTCTGGGGGCTTTAATAAAACGAGTGGCGATATCGTCCATAGAAGTGGGAAGCTGGCAGCATGCTTTTCATCGGAAATGAGGCACTGCACTGGGAATAACACTGGATTTTACAACATAAATTTAAAAGTCATCATGCTTAATTCTGTGTCCTTTTCATAATTCATATAGGAGTCTTGTGGCCATTTTGAAATGTTAGAGTCCTAGGGAAAGAAAAGCCATGGAATTTCCATATTCATGGAAAATCAGGACCTTCTCGGATGACTAAAAGAAATCAGGATTCCATTCACAAAAGAAAAAGTAGGTAATTTCCTGTAATTTAATATTTGAAACTTCAACTTGAATCTTCAGTAGATTCAGTGGCAAAGCACAAATTTTATTATCATCAGCATGTTTTAAGGTGTCTCAAGCAAGAGAAACAAACTTGAGGGATTTGTGACGATATTTCAGAGGTATTTCTGAATGTGCTATGGTACGGTGCTTTTCATTAGCCTGTTTTGATCCACAGCTCTCCCTCTGAAGGAATGAATGAACAAGAAAAATACAATACAGTCTTTTACAATATACAGCCTAGCTTCAGAATCCTTGGACAAGGTAGATTTTATACTACCCTCAAATCCCTCTGATGTCAAGCATGTTACTAAAACTTTCTGTGCCATAGTATTACCACCCCCTAAAACATGAATGAAAATACCTGCCCATCTGAAAGGGCTGATAAATGAGAGGATACACAATAAGGGATGTTTAAAAGTTAAGGGACAATTAATAGAGGCAACATAGTGTAAATAGAAATGGTAGAAACTAAAACTGAACTATGTCGGGTAACTTCCACAAGCTTGTTTTTTCCTGTGTAAAATGAGATGATTAATTAATAATTAACTCAACAAATATTTAGTGCCTCCGGGTGCCGGGCACCGTCTTAGCGCTCAGAAGGATGATTTCTGCCTACTCACAGGGATGCCATGGTATCAATAAAGCAATGTCCATCAAATACCATGAAGTGTGGTATCCTCTTACGAGATTATTAGTTGCATATTTTTCTTTTGTTTAGAAATAAGTATATTGAGCACCTGCAATGTTAAAAGTAATGAATCAGACGAATCCTGCCTCCGAGAGCTTCACGTCGACTGTGGTTGCTGAGTATACAGACAGCATTAGAATTGTCTTTAAAAAGTACAATGACACAAGCAATATGACAACCCAGCTTCCTGAGTGACCCTAGAGGGTGTGTGGCTCAGGAAGGGTTCCTGTGGGGGACTAGCTTGGGCTGAGCTGCTGCTGCTGCGGAGGTGTCCTCAGCCCCCAGTACTGCATCTTTTCAACAGGTGTTTACTGAGCCCTGACTACATGCCAGGCCTGAGGCCATACACTGCCCTGGGATATATTCCCCAAGGAAACACACATGGTTCTTGCTCATATGGAATTTAGCCTTCATACAGTTTCTCCCAGTGCTTCCAAGCACAGGCTTTTTACTTGGATATACAAAATACTACTCCTCAAGATGGGTTAGACCCAGTGGTGTGCTGATAAACTAGCTTCAGGAGGGGAAGGAGGGAAGAGGCCTTGATTTGTAACATTTGCCAATTCCCATGGTGTAAATACTCCCACTGTTGGTGATTTTAAGCTACCAATGGTTTGACAAAGGCTTGAATAATTTCTGAATACTTTAATCATTAGTTTTCATGGGCTGCTATAAGCCTGCTTTAAGCATACTGTTGGAGACCAAAAGGTTTTTGTTTCCTCTTTAGCCTAAGAAATGGCAACACTTGTTAGATTCCTGATGACTGGGACGCCTGGGTGGATCAGTGGGTTAAAGCCTCTGCCTTCAGCTCAGGTCATGATCTCAGGGTCCTGGGATCGAGCCCCACATTGGGCTCTCTGCTCAGCGGGGAGCCTGCTTCCCCTTCTCTCTCTCTGCCTGCCTCTCTGCCTACTTGTGATCTCTCTCTGTCAAATAAATAAATAAAATCTTTAAAAAAAAAAAAAAGATTCCTGATGACTTTCACCAAATGGCCCTTAATTCCAGTCTAAATTCTTCCTCAGGCATCTACAAAGTCCTTTCAGGATTTCTTCCAAAACCCACAGGGCAATAACCAGGGTGATTAGAGACTGGCTTCTCACCCTGCAATCAGAAACTCCCTCTAGGCTACAGTGTTCTTCTGAATGCTGAAATACCATCTTATGAAACAAAAGCTTAAGATTCAAATACAAAACAAAAACAAACAAACAGATTTAGGGGTACCTGGCTGGCTCAGTTGGTAGAGCATGTGACTCTTGATCTGGGATGGGGGGGCTTGATCATGTTGAGTGTAGAGCTTACTTAAACAAACAAATTTATACTAGATCCTTTCAACCTTATGGGGTGATTTCTAAGTTTAAAAAAACAAAAAACAAAAAAACTCAACTGGTTAAAAAATAATGTCGTAGTAGGAAAGAAAAAAACAAAGTCAAAAAAGAGAAAGACCCCGTCCATGAGTCCTTCGCTTTGTAAACACTCTCCCCACACAGAACGCATGTTAGTTCAAGGGAACAAACTTTCCATATGTGTTGGGTGGAGCCCGGAGGTCCTTACTTAAACAGAAAGCTATTTACTATTTTATAAAATACTCCATGCAAAAGTACATGCTCAATTAAACTTTGTTTAACACCAAGGGCAATGGTCAAGTATTTGTGGAGAAGCTACATAGGCAAGACAGTGCCCCTTTAGAAGTACAAAATACATTCTCCATTGTCCAGAAGTTCGCGTCTGGTTGGATTGAGGTTATGTATACTTACGAACGGGTGGCTTGAGGGAGCAAATTTAGGCACAGACTAATGGTTTTCAAGTGATGTTGGGGAAGGTGGACGAATTCCAAACACCTTTGTTCCCCAGGCTGTTCACTATCTGCTGCTCTGCCTACACCATCTCCCGGTTCCTTCCTCACACTCTGCACTGCAGTCATAGTAAACTTCTCTCAATTGCTCAAGAAAGGCATGTTCTTTTCTCTCTATGGGCCTTCACATATTCTCTTTCTCCTTCTTAAAAGAGGCCTAGGCGCACACCATTCCCCTCTCCCCATACGATCTGCGTGTCGCTATCTTGGATTCATACTTTAGATCTCAAGCTAAGCACTGCTTTTTTGTTTCATTTCTTCCAAAAGTACTTTCCTGACCAGACAATCTGTGTTTGGTATTCCTCTTTTGGACTTCAAGGTTCTGTGTGAGTTCTACCATCCCAGGCTATGTATCATGCCTAATTCTAATTTCCTATTTACTTGCTTATCCTCTGTGAGAGCTCATTTGTCCCATATACTGTGATAAATATTTTGCATGAAAGATTTCATTTGAGGCAATCTTTTTAATATTACTATTTTGCAGAAGAGGAAACTGAGGCTCAAAGAAGTTAAGTAATTATCTGTGATAGCACTTCTAGCGTATCAGTCAAGATTCCTGGTTGCAGAACACAGAAGCCATTAGAGATGGTTCAAGCAGGAAAGTTTGTAAAAGATATGTAGCTTCTAGAAGCTCCCAGAGGGCCAGGACTTTGGTATGGAGGGTACAGAGAATCTGCATACTACTAACTGGATACAGACACACCCAGGAGAAAGGCCCGCTTACACCATTTCCTGCATTGCCCATCAATCAGTGTATCTGACACTAGCGACTGGATACCGGAAATGGTACCACGGCTGTCCGAGAAAGAAAGAAGCTTCTTTCACAATGACGATCTGCTCTCCCTAAACATAGTCACTACCTCCCATTGATTAGGGCTGCCTCCGAGTCTTGTATGCATGCCCTGCCTGCAACAGAGTCTAGGCAATGCCATTTTTAGCTTCTCAGCCTCTATAATAAGAATGTCAAAGTAGCAGGGCATTGAAATGGGCACTGAGTGCACCATCTTACAGTAAGAGCTATTTGCTTTACCCAAGCATGGAGGAACTAGAATTTCAACCTTGCCTTCGAAGTCCATGAATGGAATTGCTACCCTACTCCCTATGGGTAGATGTCTGTGTGGGACTCGGTGTCTCTTGGTTCCCTCAGGCCCACAGATCTTGGGATGTGTGGTTTTTCTAGGCTTATTAGCAGAGGAACACTTAATATTTAGATCTGTGGATTCCTCACAGCTCCCTTTTGTCTTTCCAGTGGATAAAAATAAAACCTCTACTGAATAATACAAAGTCAAGAGGAAGGAGCCATCGCCCTGGGCTCAGGTAGCCAGAAGTGGCCCTGAGGAGACATAGAGCAGAGTCTCCAGAAATGGCTAGGATGAAAATGAATCAAGGTCAATGATAGTGGTTATCATACATTGGTTAGGCATCTGACACTTATTAACTCTGGTTCTCTCAGCAACCCTGCAAGGGAAACAGTATTTACCCTACGTTTTAAATGATGGAGACTTGGCTTTAAAGTGAAGATACCTGATCAAGTTTACACAGACGTAAGTGCCAGAGACAGAGCTCGAAGGCAGATCTCTCTGCTGTCAAAACTGTGCTTTTCGAGGTGCTGATAATGACAAAGAGCACAGGTTCTAGAGTCAGACTCAAAGATTCAAATCCCAACTTAGTTAGATGGCCTCGGTGAATTCATTTAAGCTAACCAGGCCTTGATTGCCTCATCTATAAAATAAAGATATTTGTATCTACCCGATGGGGTTATTGAGACCATCAAAAGAGGAAAGCTTATACGAAGTGTTTGGCCTTAGCCAGGCTAAATAAGACATTAGCTGCTGGTATTACTATTGTTGCTATGCTATCATTATTTATTATTATGACCCTGTGCCATTGCCTCTCTGAAGAACGATCTCCTTGGAGGGAAAACTGTACGTTGAATAAAAAATGCCAGGCATGTGCATTTGCATGGCACATTCATGGGGCCATGAGATCCTCCCTCTTCCTGGAGTGAAGAGTTCCTGCAAGGGAGTAGTGGGTGATAAGGCTGCAGATGGATGCAGAGCTGCATTGCGCTGAAAGCTTTGAATTCCCTAGGAGATGGGCTCGATTGGGCCCTGGCAGAGACCTGCCTTGGGGGTGGTAGTCACAGAACTATTCCCAGCCGCTGTGCTTCACATCCTCACCCCAACACAAAAGGGAAGGATGAGTGACACCTCAAACAACTTTGGAGAGCCTAACAACAATTTTCAACTTCAAACAGGCCACACATAAAAGTTGAAGACTTTTGCTACAAACCCAACCACTGGGAAATCACTGCCTAGCTGACATTAATTCCCCAGTTACTGTGAAGCCGTTACTGAAAATGCAACTTTTTTTTTTTTTTTTATTCCCAGTCCTTTAACATTTCAATCTAGGGCATGGGCAATGTGGAGCAAATCCAGGTCATGTCCTGCTTTAATCCCCAAAGTGAGTATCAGTGTTAACTCCGCAAGGAATTAAGGCCCAGAGGTGAGGGCAGGGAGAGACGCAGGGTAATAAGAAATCATTCAGATCCTACTAGAATTGGCTTTCTCTATGTCAGCCTCAATATACAATGGGTCACTATGATCACTGCTGCTATTGTTTGTTTTTTTAATTTTTAATCCCACATTACATTTTTATAGCATTTTGGAGTCTGTAAAGCTGATCTAGGTATGTTGTCTTTTTTGACTTCACTTGATTTATGAGGACTGGACAAGTTCGGTTTCAGAATCACAGGGTTAGGAATAGCAGGAACCTCAGTGACCATTCCAGTTTTGTTTTGGGAGAAGCCATCTCAGGAGAAAGTGTCGATCATGGTCTCACTGCTGGGCAGTGACAGATAGGATAGCTTCCAGATCGCCAGGCTTCTAGATTTAAAAATTGAAAACATCCATGGAGTATTATTGCAACAGTATGTGGCCTTGGGACTTGGGTAAAAGTAAAATCCTGGTTTTAGAGATTCCAATCTAGTGGGAAAACAATCAGCTACTTAGGCAATTATATCAGTAGAGAGATGTACAGATGAGGTACAGTTAAGTAAAGCTTGAAATAGAAATATTTATGCTCAGGTTTTCAAACTGACACAGAAATGTTCAGGGGCCACTTACTTTTAGTGTTTTGGATTAAACATGGCATAGGCCCATTGTTTAAAAATAATTCACGCAAAGTAGAAAAGTACAAAGAAAAAAGTAGAATTTACTTTGATGCCACTACTCAGAGATAACGCAGTGCTAAAATCCTGTTTAACATCCTTCCAGATACATCTCTGTAGCCGTCTGATTCTGCGTAGTTATAAATATGGTTACAGCTCTAGATATATATATTCATATATGCAATCGTACATTGCATACTGATTTGTAAACTCTTTTTTTATTTCACACTGTGACATGGACAAATGTTAATAGCAATAAAAATAGAATTACTACATCATTTTAAAAAGTTGAATACTATTTCACTATAGGGATACACCATATTTAACCAGTACCCTATGATGGTCATTTAGATGGTGTGTAATTCTTTGTCATTATAAACAATGATGTGATGTGGGACCTTATGCGTGCATCTCGCAAGCTTAGGGGAATGTCTCCTTAGGATAAATTCCCAGAAATGGGATTGCTCTGCATGGCCTACACTGCTGATTTGATACAAACTGCCAAGTGTCCTGTGGAGTTACTTTCCAAATTTTAGGCCTAGACATCCAGTTGTGGTAGAGCCCTCCCTGCCCTTAAGCTCACTGTTAGCTCCCCAGATTCTCCAAGAAAGGCCAGGGTAGGGGAAATGTTGAGCAAGAAGCACAACTAACCTGTGCCTGGCTCTGTGAGGTTCTCTATGCACATTATCTTGTGCAAGCCACACATTATTCTTAAGAAGTTGGTTATCATCCTATTTCATACATGAAGACTTGGAAGCTCAGAAGCTGAGTGAATTTCTCAAAAAGAGAAGTTCAGCATTGGAACTTGAACAATCACAAGGCCACAATTGCCCTGGGCCCCTGGAGGATGAGTAATAAAAGTAGGGCCAAGAGGCCAAGCTTTATCTACTTTGAATATTGCCCTCAATGACACTGCTCCTTTATCCTATTCCTAACACTCTATAGAAACCAGTGCTAAGGATGGGTGCGGTGCCAACCCTCCCTCCAATAAAGGTCCCTTCCTCCAATAAATGATAAATGTCAGCACCTGCTCGGGGCTCCTAAGATTGGCCTTTATCTTTCCCATAGGGCTGGCTTTTTCATGAGTTGAAGTCTAAGAAACAAGTGAGTTTCCCACTTGTCTGAGATCTTAAAATAGGAAACATCAGCCAGAAGCTATGAGAGGAAGCCAGCCAAGGTGTATGTTTGCTGGAAATAAAACTGGTAGGCCCTTCAGGGCAAGGGGGAATGGACTCGGGGGCATTTCTTCACCATCTGTTTCAGCCTCCAATGTGTCTTGATAGATGGGTTTTGCTTATTACTCATTACTCACCTCATCTTTCTCCCTGAGCTCTGTTCCTTGAAATATGGTTCTGTCATTTGAATAGCAATGACTAAGTGCATTGGAACTTACTTAAATACATTCTAAAAACACTAAATTGGGAACACACAATTCAGCAATGTACCAATTGCCAAACTCTAGTAAAAGTTGAAGTGATTAAAACAATTTAATGCATGAAACACGCATTCAGGAAGGCAAAGAGAAAGAGTAAGTTTTTCCAGTGCAACGTCAGCCCGGTGATATTTCGGAAGAAGTGGGTGGAGGCCATTGCCAAGAGAAAGTGAAATAATTGATGAAGACCCAAAGGAAAATGTCCTTGATCTTGAAGTTATTACTTCATTTCATGAAATACCTTAAAAGTCAATGACAGACTATAAAGTCAGAAAGTCAATTGTTTTCTCCCCCCTTGGATACAATTCTAATATGTGCATATAAACATGTCAGGCAGTCCTCTAGAAAAACAACAACAACAACAACAAATATAGCCTGGGGTCTGGGTCATGTTTTCATATAGCCTTATTATTCCTGTTATGAAGTGGGCACTCAGGTACTTGGCCCGGGATTTTTATCCACACCCAAGTGACTGGGTGATTTATAACTTGCTGTCCACATTCTCATAGCTGTTTGGTCAATTTTAAAGCCTCACACTAGGCTTGATGTTTACTCTATCAGGAAAAGAAACACACACACACACACACACACACACACACACACACACACACACACACACAGCAAATTCAGGTCATAGACTAACCACTATCTCAAGTGTCTTTGCCCTGGAAGCAGATTCTAATTAAAACTTCCTCCCTCCCTTCTTTCTATCCTTCCTTCATTTCTGTCTTCCTTCCTTCCTCCTTCCCTTTCTCCCTCCTTCTTTCTTCCTTTCTTCTTCACTTCCTTCCTTTTCTTATTTTTTGTCTTTTCCTTTTCCTCTCCCCCCTCCCCTTCCCTTCTCTTTCTCCTCCTCTCTCTTCTTTTTGATATCCATGATTGGTAAATAAATTATTTCATCTTGCCTTATTCCAACTGATTTCATCCTCTTTGGTTTTGGAAGTAGTGCTTAGCATCTTAGGAGAAAATGTTTCCTGTGTGACAACTGATCCTGATACTTCTTGCTTCTTGTTAAGCTAGAACAAGTAACCAGGGAGCATCAAAAAGTAGAAAAATAAAATTGAAATCTTTTGCATTTCTCTAAACAGAAAAAGAATCCATTTGTTTATTCATAAATAAGTAAATATTATTAAGCTCCTCTGATAATAGCCCTTGTTCCTTATTTTGGGGCTATAGCAATGGATAAGAGAGGCATGATTCCTCACTTCACTCAGCTTAGAGTCCAGTTGATCAATATATCCCTTGAGAAAAAATGCTGTGGATATGGTCTGTTACCATTGCAGGCACTTATTTCTCTATGTATGTTACCATGGGCCCCATGGGAATTAACATCATCTCTAGCTGAAGAGGTAGACTTTGATTGGCTTAAATCAATTCATATAATCTCATCTCTATCAATACAGCTGTAGTATCCCTACAGTATCGGGGATGGGTGTACAAACTGTTGTTCCAATCAGACTGAGGAATCTTTTAATGATTAAGGAAAGAGAACTAACTCCCCCCTCATTCTCTTCACTGTTCTCCACCTCACCCTTGTTGCACATGAATGAGGAAGCAATCTATGATCTTGTGGCCATTAAGTGGGCCAGACCTATGGGAACATGGAAAGCAAATCAGAGAACAGAAGGAAATCAGGTCCTTGCAGTATCAATAAGCTACTAGATCAAACCCTACCTGAAACTTCTTGAGTTCCAACTACACTCTTTATCTATATACCAGTTTCAGCTGGATAGTCCACTACTTAGAGATGAAAGAATACTAATGCACACAGCAATGTCTTATTTACTCAATAACTTCAACAAATAAGGTGCTCTACTCACACAAATGTTCCACCTAACTGAAGCTGGACACACTCTATATCAAATCTATTTGATTTAAGCTGTTTTTGATGGGAATTGTTAGAAATTATATTATACACTTCAGCACCTTAAGAGTTATACTGAATAGAGGATGTGAAAAGTGCTCCTATAATCCTAAATATCCTCCATGTTCCCGAAGTACTCCAACACCCTCACAAACTATTAGTTGGATTGGATCATTGTCCACATACCAAATTTATCTGAATATTGTCCTTCTTTTAAAGGCTGGTTTTTTTTTTTTGTAGTTTTGCAGTTATAATTCTAGCTTCCAGCTTCCTCTCGGTGTAAAGATCACCATGCCAGCCTCCAATAGCTATTTTTTTCATGTAACTTATTGCCGATAAACCTGTTATAAGCTAGGAAACCAAATTACCAAATCTGCTAGAATTATTTGTAAAATAAGAGTGAAAGGACACTAAATAAATGCCTTGGATTGGGAGGAGCAAGTCTTCTGTGAATCACAGGTTCCTAATCCTGTTGGTGGAACTCTAAGTTTCCCTGTGAGAAACCTCAGAAGCCGCACAGAGGAGAAAAGGAGTCAATATAGCTGTGGAGTCCTGGAACCTCCAAATCCTGCTTCATCTCCATTTTTGTCTCCATTTAATCTCTTATAAAGCAGAGAATTAGGGTTCTAGAAAAGTTTTTACTTGAAAAAAAAAGGAATCAATTCTTTAAGAATAAAAATGAAAACTCTTCCTCTATACCAGTTTATATGATAGAATACCATTTTACCATTCTACTTGTTCTTTCCAGGTAAAATATATTCCACTAGTGGATAAACTCTCGGATGTGGAAACCTATCTGTATGGTGCCAATGAATGCGAGAGATAGAAGGATTGCAATCACTGCCTTGTAGACTCCAATGGCTTAATTTAGTTTTACAAATGTTGTTTATTCAAATCTCACTTCAATGAAATTCATCTTTGGAAGGGCAACATTTTACCAGGTTCCATTAAATCTAAGATGGCATCAATTTTAAGAGACACTATTATTGTACATAGCAGGAAGAAAGAAAGGACTGCCACGAGACCATAAACTACACAGGTCTTTTATGCACCACTTCACATGCAACAGCTCTGTGCAGTCTTTGGCCCATTTCTGTCTTGCTTTATGCCCCAGAATTCCTCTGACACTGCAGTGTGGGATGCCTGCACTTGGTGCTGGCATATCTGCAACGAAAAATGTAGACAGGTCATGCCCTGTGGGGCAACCTGCAACCAGCTAGACACAATATCCTCAGGCAGATGGTTCTGAGCCAAATTTTATAAGGCTCTTCAGAGAAGGTGCAGGATGAATTACTCATTGCCTACAGCCATGGCCATGCGATAACACTGCCTTGCGTTGACATTCCCTCCTGCTCTGTTCACACACTCACTGCTGGCCCTGGAAACCCATTCCCAAATTAAACGACCCGCATGCCGTTGCTACAAGCAGTAAGTCTCAGGAAGGTGCTATGAATAGTAAGACACATCGTGAATTCAGTTGTGAAAATATTTGTATCTTAGAATCATGAAATACGGTAATCTATGAGAACAAGACACAGATTTGTTAAGTAAACAAATTGATATAAAAACAGCACTTCACTCCAAAATAAATACACAAATTTAATAAGCCTGCAATTTTTTTTTCTTTTTTTTTTTTTGCATATGGTTCTGTTTTAGTGCCTAGTGCTCTGGGTCTCTATCTACAGCCCTGGGCAATATTCCCTGCTGAGCCCAATAAGGATGCTTTGCTCCTGTAAACTCCTCAGCCATCCAAGAGAGATTGAATTATGTTTACTTCACTCTCTGCAGAAAGGCAGAAAAGTACATTAAGGACTTTCACAATATTTCTTCAAACTTGCTTCCATATGGTTTAATAAATGGCACCTCCATCCATCCAAGTATTCATAATAGAAACTGGAAATCATCATTAATACCTCTTTCCAAGCCATGATACTCAATTCATTAACAAGTTATGTTGAACCTGTCTCTTTAAAATTTCTCAAATCTGTACATTTCACCTTATCTTTGCTACTACCGTTTATTTCTCCTTCCATGCCATCATTATCTTTTACCTAGACATTCACTGTATCTGAACTGGTTCCCACTTTCACTTTATCTGCTTGAATCCATTTCCCATACTATTCCTTCCTTCCCTCCATCCATCCATCCACTCATCCTCCATCTTTTATCGATTATTTATTCAATGTCTATGTGCTAGACACTGTGTTAGGGTTTGAGAATTCAATGTTATACAAAACAAATATCATCTTTGTCCTCATGAGTCTTATAGACAATTTTGAAAATCAGAGTATTCATCACATCATGTGCCCTCCTTAATGCCCATCACCTGCATTGGGTGTTACACGCAACTAATAAATCATTGAACACTACATCAAAAACTAATGATGTACAATATGTTGGTTATTGAATTTAAATTTAAAAAAAGAAAGAAAGAAAATACACATGCTTTCAAAAAGAGAAAATTGGAGTATTAAAAAAAAATCACACACACCATAAATCTGAACATTTTTCTCCCTTTCTTTGGTGATACCTAATTGTTCTCCAAATATGCTCCAAAATCCTTAGCAAGCTTTATAAGGTTCCTCATGATCTGGCCTATGATTTCTATGCCTTTAATCTCAAGTCTTGCTATACCTCCCACCCTGAATCTCCCTACCACATGCACACATTCTTTGGACTCTAGATACTCTGGCTTTCTATCAGGTCCTATGGCACCAAACTCCTTCCTATCTCAGATCATCAGACTTCCTTCTATCCCCCTGGAATATTCTCTTTCCTCTTTTCCTCATTAACTCTAATCCCTTCATTGGGAAAGTCTTCCATGAAAACTACACTACGCTGAATTCCACTCTTTTAAGAGCTCACTACATGCTACTGTACTCATTAAATATTTAATAAAATAATAATTTTTAAAAATGTAATGTCTATGTTCTTTATTAGACTGTAAGCCTATGGATAGCAGGGCCTTGCCCTTCATCGTATACCCAATGATTACATCAGTGCTTTTCATATAGAAATTGCTCCAGAATACTTGTTAAATGAGTCTTAGAAAGGTCTTCTATGATACTTAGGTAAAAAAAAATATTGGGCAATGATTCAGGAGGCCAAGTATCTACACTTTATCCTTATCTTTGTGGGTTACATTTCTTTCACTTGTAAAATAAGTGGATGCCTGCAGAGATCTAAACTCCTTAGATTTTTAAGTTTCAATGTCTGTAACATAGAGGATTTAACAATTTAAGGATTAAACCTCCAAAATCTGATTTTTCACAGCTACCTGAATTTCAAGCATGCTGGCATGTCATAGCTCTCCCCTTAAAATGTACCTGGTATATTTTAGGCAATCCAAATTGAAAATACTTAACATGCAAGCAGAATCTTGCTTTAATTGTGGTATGTAACATGTCAACAAGTATATAATCAGTTGAAAAATATACCTGAGCAAATAAAACCAAATTTTTGTGGTAGATTCTGAAAAGTAGCTTGAAAGAAATAGTACAGAAATTTAAAAACCATCTCTAAGTTAAAATGATAGAATTTTAAATTTTATTTCAGGTTTGTATAACTTCTTAATAATTTGAGCTAATAATTTATTGAGCAATTGCTATGTTCCAATAAAATCTTCTATTTAATATAAATATGGTGATATTAACTTTGCTTCGTTAGTGTTTCATGATCCATCTTTTCCCATCTGTTTACTTGCAACCCAGCTGCAACTTTACATTTAATTTGTATCTCTTATAAGTGGCATGTAGATAAGGCTCTTCAAAACACTCAACTTTGTGAAGAGTTTTTAATTCATTTACCTTGATTGTGATTACTAACACTTCCTGGCTTTCTGTTTTCTCTTTTTCACATTTATTCTTTATTTCTTTATTCCCGCTTTCCTGCCTCTTTTGGATTACTCAAGTGTTTTTTATTTAATATTTTCTCCTCTATTAACTTTCTAGTTATATATTCTTATATTTTATTTTTAGCAATTATCCTAGAAATTTCAATATGCAACCCTGACTTTAAAAGTCTATGTTAATACTTTTACCACTTCTTAAGTAACAAAAAGTAACATTTTAGCTTCACGACATTTTTTTTTTTTTTTGCTCTTTCACTCTTCGTGCTATTGTTGATTTATTTTTTACTTCTATAATGTTATAAACTGCAAGACTGTTTTATTATTGCTTTAAACAGTTCATAATTATTTACATTCACTTATCTATTTATCCTATCTTGTGTTTTTTATTTCTTCCTGCTTCCATTAGGGATCATTTACCTTCAGCCTGAAGATTTTCCTACAATATTTCTTGGAATGTCTATTTGCTTGCAATGGATTCTCTCATATTTGGTTTATCTAAAAAGGTCTTTCTCATTCACTATTGAAGAATATTTTTTCTGCGTATAGAGCTACAGATTGGCAATTCCCCCCCCAACTTTAATGATGTGATTCCATTGTCTTCTGACCCAATAACAATAATTAAAAGTTAGTTGTCTTTTTTTTTTTTTTTTTTTTTTTGAGGTAATGGGTCCTTTCCTTCTGGTTGTCTTTAAGACATTTTGTCTTTTAAATTTTAATTGCTTGAATAAAATGTGACTATGTAGTTCATTGCTTTTATCTTACTTAAAGTTTATTGAGCTTCTTGAATCTGTGGGTTAACAGTTTTCATCAGTTTTTTGATATTCTTGACTGTTATCTATTCAAACATTTGCTTCTGCCTCAATGTTTTCTTTTCTCTCTTTCTGAAATTTTAACTACAGGTTTTGTATCTTTTGATTGCTTTCCATATTCCTCTTGTTCATTCTATTCTTTTTTTTTTTCTTTTGCCTTAACTTGGATATTGTCCATTGACCAGTTGTGAATTTACTAATTAAATCTTTTACTATCTCAGACAGCTATTTAAATATTTGTGTTTTACAATTCTAAGATGTCCATTTGATCCTTTTTATATACTATAATTATTGGCTGAAATTCTAAAATTTTCCATCTTTTTATCTATTTTGTCAATTTTCTCACTATTTTCCTTAGCATGCTAATCATAGTCATTTTAAACTCCTTACACATACACTCTAATACTTAGGTTTCTGCAGATCTATTTCTTTTTGGTCTTTTTTTTTTTTTTCTTCTTCCTGATTATTGCTCACATTTTCCTGCTCCTCTTGCATCTAGTAATTTTTATTCTACTTCTTTTGACTTTATTTCTGAACATTGAGATAAAAGAACCATAAGGTCTCCATATAATACTTTCTACCAGTAGGAGTTTCCCCTTTCTTGTTAGACAGATACAGTGAGGAGCTGATCACTATAATCCCAGCAACTATTGGTTGGATCGTGATTGGATTTCAGTTTTAGTAAGATTCATTCCATCTTGGTTCCTCAGGCCAGGTTTTTGATTGTCTTAATTTCCTCAACTCTGAAAGTGTAAGCTTTGCATATTTTGGACTCAGTTCTCTAGTTCCATACTTAGTGCAAGTTAAATATTTGGCAAATGTTTTGAGGAAGAGATTGGTTGTGTATTTAGGCTTCCTCACTCTAGTGGGACTTTTTTTCCCCTAAACACTAAGGGGTGACCAATTCATTCTGGTTTTCCTGGAACTCTCTTGGTTTTAAAACTCAAAGGTCCACATTCTGGGAGCCCCCTGAGTCCCAGATAAACTACGACAACTGGCCACACTTAACATGCACTGCAAGACTGTGGGTGTTTTCACCTTTCCTTTCTAACCCGGCACTCAGTCTCCTATACCCTCCTAGAACTCAGCAAATTTCCCTTATGTTTGGGGATCTTCTATTTTCTGGCTTATCATACCAGCTCTTGACTGCCAAAACCTCTGCTGATTTATCTTTCCTATATAAAATCCCTCAATTTGGTTCAAGTCCAATTCTTAGGCCAATCCTAGAATTTGCAAATGTCTCCAATTAAGAAAACTACCAGAAACCATTGAATTTCCTATTTAGGGATCTTCCTCCTCTGCAATTTTAATTTAGTTCCCATTACTTTGTTCCTATAGCTCTCTTTTGTTTTTTAAAAGTGTATTTTTGTAAGCTGGTTATTACAATGGGAGTTTTTGCCTACCATATCCTATTATAGCCAACCTTAAAGCACGAATCCATAGATTATGACTCTTAATAGGTAAACTTGGTGAGGTAGTTGCTGTTATTATGAAGAGATCAGGGAGGTTAAATGAGTTTCACAAGATCATGTAGCTTGTAAGAGTCTATGCAGAATCCAAACTAAGACTGTCAAATCCAGTGCTTTTATTCTATAAATTATAATAATATCCTTTTAAAAACTGGGAAACTGGGGTTTAGAAAACTTGATTTGCCCCAGGCTTCAGGGAAAGTTTGAGACAGAGCAAGGCTTAAACCCCAGTGCAGCTGACTGTTGGTCCAGAGCTCATTTCAGAGTCACATGAGAGGACATCGAGCGTCACATATACATAAAGAAACTGGTACTACTCTAGATATAGGTATTATACAAAGGAAAAAATACATGCAGTGAAATTCATACATCATTAATTGCCAGCCTGTATGTGCAGAACTTCATGAATTTATACTGGGTATACACTGTCACATTTTATCCAAGGGCTGATATTACATAAATATAACTTCAACAAAAATTCTGTTAAAAATGTATGTTTTTTTTTTTAGAAATATCAATAAATAAAATATAGTTTTCAAATATGCTAGCTGAAGTGGCTTTTTAACAAGTGGAGTTGCTTTTCCTCATAAAAAACACAGGGGAGGTGGAGATCTTCTAAAGCAAAGTTACTAAGAATGCTGATTTGAAATGGTAGTAGGAAGTAGGCGAGAATCTAAAGGGATTCTTTAAAAATCTTATTTCTTTCAATTAGGCTGGTTTGGTTCCTTTCCTGAGAGTCCCTTTGTCCCTCCAATAAAAAAAAAAAAATATCACCATAGTGACTGAGGAAATGACTCCCTTTTTGTGGAGGTAGAGAAAGACAATGCCAAAATGATGGAATTTGAGCCAGAACAGAAAATAATCACTTGCTCCGAAATAACTCTCCTGTTTTGGCTTGTTGCGCTCTCTGTAGAGTCCACCATTAGGCCTTCTCCTTTGGACTAATGCCTGATATGGGTAAAGTTCCTGTTAAAATGGAAGTATTTCCTGCAGTCTGTACATGAATAGGAATTTACTATACAGCAGAGGACCAAGTTAGGGGGTCCTAGGGAGGAGATCCTGATGAACCAAAGGGCGGTGTTGCCAACCAAGGCAACACTATTAGGATCCTGAAGTACAGGGGTGACTGATTCTACCCCCCTTCCTTTCCCAGCATCCATTTGTCCTAGTGTGATCCCCAAAGGAACATTTAGTCTCGGGTAGCTCCTCTATATGATTTAGGGCACCCCACAGCCCATCTACACAAGAATTACAGGAGTGGTTCACATTACTTGTTTAGATTGGCTATAATCATGTGCTGTGTTAGGAACTCAAGGTTGGAATATGATAAGGCCATCTAGTTAGTGACACAAATTCACACTTGGCCATCTATTCATTTCTTCAGCAAGTATTTATGGAATACAAATTACATGACAGGTATTGTTTTAGGAGTTTAGAATATAGTGATGAAAATGATAGGCATGAGTAATTTCCAGAACTTCCTGTAACTAGGAATGATAGAGAATGCATGTTGGCCAGAAAAATACATATAAACAAACAAAATATTATAAACAAAATAAACATATCTACTAACATCCAATCTGTCACAGATTTTCTCTGAATTCTATATCCTCAGAGCATATCTAAAACCTCAGCAAAGAAGTAAACAGTGCTTTGCATGCCTAAGGCTACCAGCGTTCATCCAAATCAATGTGTTCTAATGTCCCTGTTTCTCCAAGGAAATCCCAAATAACCTCAGCAGCTGTATTCGGGCAGCAGAAACCTGGCTGCCTATTCCCGGGTATGTGCCATTCAATCTCTATCTTAACATGGTTCCAATGTAGTGCTCATTAGTAAGTCAAAAATAAATAAATTAAATACATAAATAAAGAGGGGTGAGGGGGGAAGCAAAATGCAGGGAGAAGCAAGTTGCAGAGGTTCAAGAAAAGAAAATGCAATGTCTTCCTTTCATAAGACATGTGTAAAGGTCGAGACATTCTCTAAGCTCATAACAGAAGGGACCCTTCCTCCCTGCTGGTCACTTCTCATGAGAACTAACCAGCCGCCATCAAAGATCAGCTCGAGCATGTCCTTCCACATCACGAAGACTGCTGGGAGGTGCTGAATTTCATTTCCTTCTGTTTTTATGCCTTCTGAGTGTGGATCTCCATTTGTGTAGAGCCAATGAGTGGTAAATATCAAGTCTTGACTTTCTCAGACCTATAGGACTAGTGTAGAAAAAACAAAAGGGCTTTCCATAGTTTTATGCTCCTTTCCTAAGCTAGCCTCTCCTCTCTGTTTAGAGTGCTATTGCTTAGTATACAGAGAAGTAATAAAACATGGCAGAGCACAGTACAAGGTGAAGATGTCATACCTCCACATTGCGGTGTGTTTTGAAATGAGACCCGGAATCAGCCTCAAACCTCAAACCTGAGTCCCCTGCTCTTCTGCTGCTCCTTAAATTTTCACTCTAGCATTTTGTAAAAGGACTTGATTTTCCCTAGGAGTATATACATAGTATAGCAGTTTATACTGCAGTCTCCAGCATCAAATTCGTTCAGTTGAAGTCCCAACTTAACAATTTACCAAGTGTGTGATCTTGGGGAAATCACCTTAGTATACTTCAGTTTCTTCATCTATAAAATGGAAACCAATTATAATGCCTATCTCAAACAGTTCTTTTAAAGATTAAATGGGAATGAGCTTTGAAATTCTTTGCACAGTGCCTAACAAATAGTAAACACTGAGGCATGTTTGCCACTATAGTTATATACGTGCATATGCACACACATGGCTATATCCTGCAGAAGAGAAGCTCAAGAATTTTGATCAAGAACTTGAGTAATACACTCTACACAAGTATGTATGCATATATGTGTATGTGTATATGAATATGAATACACACATATGTATATTTTTTAACTCAAGTCCTTGACTTCATTCCCTAGCCAGCATGTTGAGACATGCTTACCCTGCCTCACCACTGTGCACCAAACATGGCATGGCCCTAGGACAAGGTCACCACTAGCATCTCAATTAAAGAAAGTCAGCTGAACTCGGAAGCAACGGGTCTATGAATTTCTCTTCTGCTTCTAAATCTCTGAGTCTTTTATCTGTTGGATTATCCCTTATTTTATCTAATTTATTTAATTTGTCCCTAGCTTGGGCATTTGTTTCTCTCTTCCAGAACTTTGTGTGGTGTCTCCTTTAATGATAACACATATTCTTTCCTGCTGATTTCTATACCTAGCACCCAATCATACATTCCTGGTAACAACCCTCCCTCAAGTCCATTGGGGTTCTGTGTCTGCTAAGTGTCTGGCAAAATGGACCCCAATGGGCTCTCTTCTTTGCCTGAGCTCTGTTCTCCACATCCCCTTTGCTTCCTCCCTTGGTGTTCTTCCCACAGTATCCCAGGCTTCTCTCTATGTGTACATCTGTCATCAACTTTATTGGTCTCACAATTGTTCTGTCTTTTCTCAGTAAACTTGTGGTTTATTATAAAATTAGCATTCCCTAAACCCACAAGCATGAATGTTCATGTGAACACCCACATATCCAGACACACACACAACTTTACTTTAGAAGACAATGAGGTATAGTGTATATTGAACAAGGAAAGAATCCCAAACTGTTTGTTTTTTTTTCTTTCCATGCTGTAGGAGCCACACATAGGTAAAGCCAAATCAGAAAGTGGTGACTTTAACATTTATTTTGATCATAGACCATGAGACTTTGCATATAATTTCAGTGGTGGTGGGTGAGTTTAGGTTTCACATGTCTTTGGAAAACAGATTGAGAACCACTGCTATATAGAGATGCATTAGGTGCTATAGGGGTGCCTGAGTGGCTCAGTCAGTTAAGCATCTGCCTTCAGCTCAGGTCATGATCTCAGGGTCCTGGGATCAAGCCCCGAGTCAGGCTCCCTGCTCACCAGGGAATCTGCTTCTTCCTCTGCCTCCCCCCACTTGTGTTCATGCTCGCTCTCTCATTCTCTCTCTGTCAAATAAATAAAATCTTTTAAAAAAAAGAGAGAGAGAGAGATGCATTTGGTGCTATAGTAAGTAAATAGGTAAGTAAGCAAATAAATAAGTACATAAATAAATGGTAGCATATATTAAGTCTCCACCATATAATACAATGTTTTGGATTTTCTCACTAGTCCTGGAAATTAGCTCTTACTGTTTCCATCTTGCAAATAAAGAAACTAAACAGAAAATTAAAGAAATTAAACAACTGATCTAAAGCCATTCATCTGGCAAATAACAGAGCTGGGATTGCTCTAAAGCCTGGCCTTTCCCTCTGGTCCATTCTACCCTCTGGTCTTTGGACCTCGTACAGGTTCCGGGTTGGCACTATCAACTATCCGAGCCCACTGTATACTGAATGGCATCACAGTAAGGTCCCTGAGCATTTACAGAGTTGATTCAAATTACAAGCCTTAGTTTAATGCCACAAGGATGACTAAAATTAGCTGCAGATGGTTCCCCTACTAGCTGTAGTCATTAGCTCTGACATGCCACTCAGATCAGAGTTGTATGTTGTCTCCAGAGCATCTTAGACAATGCAATTCCCATGCATCGAATCCTCCACATAATTTACGCAGGAACAGCCCTGCATCTTGGTTTGAGTTTTCCATAGACTTGTCTCAATAGAGTTGGAAGGCTTTGATGCAGTGCTTAATTTTCAATGCCTATTGTCTTTTTTAAAAAGAGCACGCCAAGTGTAGCCCGACACGCCTTTGAAGTTGTCATCATGTCAGCGTTCTGACATGTAATGACCATAGGATTTGCCTTCCAATTTTAACTATTTCTACTTGAGGAAGGAAATTTACACAGTGGGAAAATATGTGGCCCTTTGCTTTGTTCCCTTTCCTTCTGGGGTAGAGTTATTCATGTGTGTCTTGAATACAATAAGAAATAGCACACGCTACTATCAGGATGTTCTCGGAAACATTATCTGGAGCTTTTATTCTCATAGCTGGATTCCACTGTAATTCTCACGTGGCAGGAGTAAACTATTAATAGGATTCCATTTTTTTTTTTTTTCTAGTAGACCCTGGAGAAGTCTCCTTTGCCATGTGAGTGAAGGGCAGATTGGATCTTGATACGACACATCGATTTAGTTTCCAAAACAGTAACTTTACTAAATAAATCATTTCAGCGCTTGATTGTTATTTATACATGCAAATCTGGTTTTCATTTGTTGGACCCGGAGGAAAGCTAATAATCTCATCAAAAACTGAATATTTTCCATTTTGGAAAGGGCACAAAGTTCATAATCACATGACCTGAACTCTGCCATGGGCGAGTAAACCAAACGCCTCCCTAATATGTCCTACAGACACACAGCACCAAGATAGGAGGACTCTGGGGAGTTTGCAAGCGTGAGTCTCAACTGAGGCCAATGACTACTTGGCCTTCCTCCTAGCATCATGTTATTTGTTTCTAGTGGTGATACACTGAGAGGAAGAAAGTGGGAAAAGGTGAGAACAAAGACAGAGAGTTTAAAATCTTGGGCATTTATTGAGTGACATGAACTTCAAAATAAATTAGAGGAATTCGTAAATTGGGTTCCCCTCACAGCAGAAAAACCTGATTATATCTGGAAGAGGTTCCAACTTCATAAGCAGGGATATAAGGATTCTGGGAAGATACATCTATCTCCAATAGTTCGCACACTGTCATGAAATCCACCAATAATCCCTTGTTTTAAAAACTGTCCTCTCCTTTATAATTCTCTTTTAATGTGCAAATAAAATAGCCAGTCCCATATATCTTCAGTGTTAAGATGGGTTTTCTGTCCATTTCATTCCCTTTGATCCATCTTATCTTAATTTTGGTAAGAAGGAGGCTGTGTAACATAATAACGCATCATTTGTGCTATGAGGGAGCAAGAGAGAAGCTCATGAGTTTCTTGGTACCCAGTCACTGCTCAGATACCCTGAAGATCCAGAGCCAACGAGGCTTGTTAGCTCAAAGAAGAAAGATTCTAATTAGAAATGACTGTCTTTATGACAAGGGGTACTGGGATATGGCTGGGAACCTGGGAGAGTGTAAAAAGGATGGAGGGATGGAGACAGAACAAAGAAAAATACCAAAGGGCCCACAAGGTCAATTTGAAAGAAGTAGGAGAGATACATTTCACCCTCCTCTGAATTTCAAACAAATGTGTAATTGGCTGTACTTTGTGTCTTTGTATCTCTCGGGTTGGTGTCTTTGTATCTTTCCCATTGGTGGACAGGCCCTACATGCCTTCAGCTGTTATAGGGTGTGAAAGCAGTGTTGCTTTCGGTAACAGGTGGCTTTTCTTCCCAGACAGTTCTCACCTCATAGGCTAAAGCCCCGAAAAGAGAGAAAAAAAAAAGAGCCATACAGTGGTGTGTGAGGGAAGCAGACATCCCTTGTCTAAATCAAACTTTGGCTCACAGCTGGCCTTATTTGGAAATTTGAGCGAAGATCATTCTTTTTTTAAAAAAAAAAAGGAATAGTTTTTTCACCTCCTGGAGAAATTCTTGGTGGGCTGATGCCAGGCTTTTTAGGCAACTTCCCACCTTTAGAAAATCCATCAGATATCAGCTGTGTAACTGCTGCTCCCAGGTGCTCACAAACCTTCTAGGTTTGTGAGGCAATGGTTACGTGGTCCCTGCCTCAAGAGCTTTTGGGTTTTACAGGCAACTGAAGAAGGCAGGGTAACTTTTGTATCAAGATCAAAGATAGCAGATACTTGGGGACCCTCTTTGGCAGTGAGATTTGGGACTTCAGAGCAGTGTCCTCTCATCTTCCTTGCATTTGTGGGGTCTTTTTTTTTTTTTTTTTTTTTGCTTGATTTTATATTGCTACTTTCAGTTTAATTTGTTCCAGTTCTAAGAGGATTATGCTTTTAGTACCATCCTTGTGATGATTAATGTGTACTAATTGTTTTACCTTTGAATCAGGACTCTTTGGAGCTGTCTAGGCAAAATCTCCCTTTTGTAAAAGGCAGGGCTGATGAGCAGGAATCCCAGGGGGACCCCTGCACTGCTTCAGGTTGATGTAAGGAGAGAGATTAAAGAAAGTGCGGAAAGTAGCTTCCTTTTTGATTGTGCCCCAATGGAAATCGTGTTGTCCCACACATTGTATTAACTATTCTGGTGGCTTAAAAAATAGAATCAGTCTGAGCAGTTAAAGAGGCCCTAATGAGAACTCTTACAGCTATGGGGCTTGCTTTTGTCATATTAGAAAAACCAGGGCTGTGATTTGTCACTAATTTTCATTCCTGTTGCCTGGCTCAGCCAAGAGACCAGTGGCCTAATGAGCAATGTAAATCAAATCTCTGCCCATGGATTCTCAGGTGGGTGAGGACTATGAAGGCATGAGAAGGAAAAGACCTGAGGAATGATGACAGTGGAAGAATAACGCAGCCCGAGATGTCCCTTGCTAGGAATAAACCTGGGGATCAACTTTTTGAAGCTTTTGTTCAAGCTTCAAATCCCTGCAGACATTAAGTAGCAAATAGCCTGAATTTTTAGAAGGCATATTTAAATTTACTTCAAAGATCTTTAAGTGTGATTCCACAAACATTTCCTAAAATTGCCCCCAACATTCATGTGAACTGCTACCATTGAAGAAAAGGAAGAAAAGGAGGAAGAAAGGAAGACAGGGGGAGAGAAATGAAGAAAGGCAAAAATGAGCAATTTTACAATTTCATAAAGTTCTCTTTTAGCAGCATAATTACAATTTTAGTTGTCACTCAGACAGGTTGAATGACATATTCTAGCCAGTTGCTTTTGAAGCTAGCAGCATGTCAGGAATACCTGGGGAACTTTGTGAGAGGTAAAGGTCCCTGGGCTCCAAACCCATACCCCATTTCCTACCCACTCTCACTTTCCAATACAGGCATAGCATAAGGGCCAGGAATTTTTTTATTTGTTTTCATTTTTTTAAAGGACTCTAGGTAATTTCTAATAGAGAGTGGTCTAAGGAGTAGATAAACAGTGGAAAGGCTGAATCATCTTCAAATACATTCAGTTCAATGAGTGGGTTCTAAGACCTGCTGCAGTGTGCCTATGTTGGACTTGGTAGTAGATATGAAAGAAGCAGAAAGAAAAGTTGACGAGGTCTTCCTACTTGCCTCTCTTCACCATCAAGGAAAAAATATTTCTAAAATATTCCCATGGAAATCATGAAAGCTGTGGAAGAAGCAAAGAATATCTCAGATGTATCTGTGGTTCTCTTAATTTAGATATTTTAATGGTGGGGGGGAAAATGCCATTCACAAGACAAAGCAAGATGCATTGTATATTGATTTGCTGGGAAAAGTAGGGGCCTGTGAACTTAGTCTGGCAAAAAATGCACTAAAGCATATTTTGAGAGTAGACAGAGGCCAGAAAGTAGGGTGACCAAATTGTCCTAGCTTTCCTGGGACTTCCTCTGTTTTTAAAATGAGAAACTGGAGCTGTTCTGGTTTTAAAACTGAAAGTCTCACATCCTGGAAAGTCCCTTAGTCTCAAGTAAATCAAGATAGTTGGTCACCCTACAGAAGACCATTCAGCTCAGCATGGTAAGAAATGGGTCATTTCTGTGACACAACCAGTCAATTCACCCCACCAATCATTTGTGTTGACCTTTTGCCAAGATTAGCTGGCTGTGGTTTTCATGCCACTGACTGATCAGCACAGAACAAATAGTCAAATACCTCAAGGAGAACTCACTGAAGAGTCCCAGAAGCCATAGACCAGAGCTCTCATGTTGCCCCTTCTTGCTGTATGATCTCAAGCATCATCAGTGGGCTGAAATTCCACCCTCTGACATTAGTTCAAACATGTAAGCTTTGACATTCTAATTTTATAATATACATGAAAGCACACTGTAAGTTTGAAAGCTTCATAAAAATGATAAACTGGACACAGATCATAAAGCCAAAACCATAGTAGAAGGAGAACCTTCTACTAGAACAGAAGGAGTACAGTTTGTAAGTTGAATAGATCAGGACTGCAGGCCCAGAACATAAACAAATAGCAAGGTTTCCTTAAACACATTCCTGGAGCTGGCAACCTCCTTGGTTTAAAAAGTCCTAATTTTGGTCAGGTGGCTCTGGGTCCAGCCTGAGGGGACAATCACAATTGGACTAAGCCAACCATGGGATCCCTACCACCCTTTCATAGAGACTGGTATAGTTATGTCATGTTATCCATAGCCAGAGAAACACAGGAACAGACTGCTGCTTGGGGCAAGTTTACGGCGCCTAATAAAAGTGTTAGTAGCCCGAATGGAAATCCTCTTTGCCTCTCCTTCTGCCCTCTTGCTTTGGAAGTTGTTCCATGAGAATGCAGTGATGACTGTGGCTACCATCTTGAACCAAGAAGAGAGACAATGCTGAGGATCACAAAATAAGGGGTAGAAAGGGTCTGGGTCCTTGATAACATGATTACGTAGTTGACCCTGATCACCCCTGGATTTATTTCTAGGTGAGATAATAAATATCCTAATATTTAAAGCATGGCTACTGAAAATGTCAATCATAAAATAGTGCCATTCCATGGCTATTTGTTACTGGTTCATGTTAAGTGCAGAATTTGAGAGCACTTAAAAATTTCATAACAGTTTGATGGAGTGATTTTATGTCTATTGAATCTAACAAAAGACTTTGAATATATATATATATATATATATACATATATATATACATATATATATATCTTTTTATTTCATCTTCTGTTAATTCATTTTATCATATTTTACAAAAGTACAATCCATGATATATGAGAAATTAGAGGAAGAAGCGTACTAGTTATTTGTCTCAGATAGTTTGAGAAGCACTGCTTGAAGCCAGGTTTCAGAAAACTGCGAAGGCCAATTTAGTCCAATGCCCTTTTTTATACATACAGTTTTATTGGAACACAACCACACCTTTGTTTTCATATTATCTATGGATATGTCCATCTTACAGGGTGGAGTTAGTCTATCCTGACAGAGACTTTCTAGCCTATGGAGTTTAAAATATTTACTATCTGGGGTGCCTGGCTGGCTTAGTTGGAAGAACATGCAACTCTTGATCTCAGAGTCGTGAGTTTGAGTCCCATGTTGGGTGTAGAAATTAAATAAATAAACTTTTTTAAAAAGCTATAAAACATTTACTCTCTGGCTCTTTACAGAGAGTCTGTAAGTCCTTGCTTTAACATTCTCAATTGTATATTCTCCTAGTTTCAGTTGAAGTAATTCTAACTTATATATACAGTTGACCTTGAATAGTAACATGGGGTTGGGGTGCTGATCTCCCTCACAGTCAAAAAACTAGGTATAACTTTTGACTGCCACTAAACTTTACTAATAGCCTGCTGTTGACTGGAAGCCTTACCCATAACAGAAACACTTGATAAACCCATAGTTTGTACATGTATTACATACTGTATTCTTAAAATAACACTAGCTAGAGAAAAGAAGATTTTATTAAGAAAATCATAAGGAAGAGAAAATGCATTTATAGTACTATATTGTATTTATTGAAAAAATCCACATAAGTGGACTCACGCAGTTTAAACCCATATTGTTTGTCAACTGTAGTTAATTAACTTCTCAGGTCCCAATGTGCTCATCTATAAAATGGAATAAAAATCACATTGACCTATTGAGAGTATTGAATGAAATAATACATGTAAGGTTCTCAGGAAGGTATGTACCTTATAAAAAGCATATAACATGTAAAAGTTCTCTTGTTTCCCTGACATCACTCTTTGATTAAGAAGCTGCTGCGTCAAAGGTTAAGTAAGAGTTTCTATTTACAAATCGTGGGATAGACTAACTCATTGATATTCATGATCACTCTCTAGCGCTGGTTGGGAAAACTTCATCAACAGCTAGGAAGTTTGACCCAGTGGTTAAGAATAATATATGGACCATAACCAACGACTAGGTTTTAGGGATAAATTACTAGCCTCTTTAATATCACCTGGCTCAAGGTTCTGAGGACCTAGCATAATAAAAAAACCTTCTAAGCAAAGAGGAAAATGGGTTGAGAGCTCCACTTCTACTTTTTAATATTTAATGGAGGATGATTCCTCATGTCCCCATGTGCTGTATTTCAAGGCTACACATTCTTGAACTCTTACTAACAGAAAACTAATGTGATTTTTTTTTTTTTTCTTTTTAGGAAAGCTAACAATGATTTCAGAAGTGTGTGTTTGTTATCAGATTTAGGGCACTTGTCACATTTTGGCCTGAAGGCGAGCCAAGGGAGGGTTTGAAAAAATATCCAAGAAACGTCTTCATTGCTCTTTCTCTCTACTAATTAAAATGCAGTTTCCCTTACAGATTCCAGAGCATTTTGGATTTGTGGTTGCAAGCATGAGGTCATTTTTCCTGCCTATATGACCACAGTGCATTTTTAAAGTCTTTAGTGTTTGGTAACAACAGACAAATAACTGGAAACCTGAGATCTGAGCTGGAGTTCTTTCCAGAGTGTTCCCATCATTCCTCAGCATGGGGTAAAAACGAGTCCACCTCACTGGGCTAGTGCCAGGATCCCTGGACGTCCTGCACCGTGATCCTGAAGTGTTGCCCCCACCCCAAAAAGGCCAGCCAACTAGGCAAGACAAAGGTGAAGAATACGGCTCTGGGTTCTCTTGGGTCAGTCTGCATTCTGGTCTGTCAGCCTTGCCAGTGATGTACAGCAAGTGAGCACAAAAAGAGCAATACTATCCCCCAAGTTTCAGACGTGGTTCTGGTTTGACTAACTAATCATTATAATTAGATGTCAGTGATTGGATCAAACCTCCAGATTTCTGAAAAACCAGCCAATCAGGCCAATCAGCACATGTTATTATTCTAGGGAAAAGCACAGGACCCATGTTGGTGCAATAAGACTGGTTAGGAGAGACATTTTTCCTCTCCTTGCTAGATGTGAGCAGAGAAGCCCCTATGGTCAGCTACTGCAGTCATCTTGTGACCACAAAGGAGGCCACTCTGAGAAAGCAGACATACAGAGTAGGGAGAACCAAGAACATCAGGGCTGGAGCTCTGATTGCATTCTACTTACAACCCCTCCTTTCCTTGGATTACTTGTTAAAGGAGGTAATAGTTTATCATTTACACTGGTTGGAGTCAGGTTTTGGTTACATGCAGTAAAATCATCTAACTGATAAGACTTCAGTAAGTATTGGCTATGATCTGTCAGACTGTTCCCAGTAAACTACCCTGCTATGGATCCCAAGAAACTTGGGAAAGAATTAGAGAATGATCCAATTTTATGACATCTATCTATTGAGCAACTAATGTAAGCATGGCATTTCACATGCATATATTCTCTCTCTGGACCCTCCCTGTAACTTTATGAAATTGTTATATTACTATGAGTAAACTGAGCCACAGAGAGATGAAGTGATTCCATTAGGTTGAACAGCCAACATTTAGCAAAGTCGAGATTCAAACCCAGGTCTGTCTGGATCCATTGTCTGTGCTTCGGCCACAACATCTTTCCTGCTACCTCCTATGCTGCCTCCCTCTGCCAAGATCTTTGTTTCTTTGTTGCAAAATCACCCTCTTCACCAGAACTAAGCCATAGCTGCATGAAGGGCGGGGAGAGAGAGGCTGCGGGCTATGCTTCTCTCCAATGTCAGGCAACTATTAAGTGCCTCATTAGGCATAGGGTAATAGAGAGGAGCCCTTGCTTTAAAACAAAACAAAACAAACAAAAAAACTTAGGCGAGGTTCATCTACAACATCAGATAAATTAGAAGATGTATTCAAATTCTCCCAGAAGTCTCTACCCGCAAGAGAAAAAAACATAAGAAGATAAACACTAACCATGACTTAAGGAGAGAGCCTTCTAATTCAAAGCTCCCTGCCAGGAAAGCAACCTGGTTGTCCCCTTTGCCCTGGACCAGTAGTTCTAACTTTAGCATGTACCAGAGTCATCTGGAAGACTTCTCACAACACAGATTGCTGACCCCCACCCCCGAGTTCCTGGTACAGTAGGTAGGAGGTGGGGTCAGAGAATTCGCTTCTCTAGCAAGTTCCCAGATGATACTGCTGCTGGCGGTCTGGGGACTGCACTTTGAGAACCGCTGGCCTAGGCTAGCTATGTTGTGTGTATAGAAACCAGTACCTGGTCAGCCTCTCTTCTGCATTGACCTTCATGAGGCTGCTGAACGCTCGCCTCATTCCTGGTGGCCAGTTGCCTGCAGATGTGATGATTGAATCTTTCTGTTCATTCCTCTCATGCCTCAGGCCCTGACTGAATAACAGTGTAATAGGCCGTTCCCTCTGAAACTTGGATCTTCCTTGGCTCTCATCATCCTCCCCAGGTCAGAGATGGTGTCCTTGATTCCCAGTCTCTGCCACCAACAGTTTGACTCTGCGGATGCCAGCAAGAGGCCGGCACCTTTATTTAAAATGGTGACATCGGCATCAACAAGTTTAAGAGCTTCTGCTTACTGAATGCTAGTTAAGAGTCTTCTGTGGCTGCTGTCCGGCTCCACTCCACCTCTGTTAGTGGTCACCCACCACCCCATCACCCCAGACTATGTGACCCCTGGTCTGCCCGACTCTTTGGCAAGGTCCTCTCTGAGGTCACTCTCTCTGGCTGATCCCCTCAGTCTCAGGGTCCACCTGGGCCAAGTCCTGGTCCGGATAAAGATGCTTATCTCTGAGATATTTGTCTATTAAAAAACTGCCTTGTTTATCAAAGTGTCTACTTCATTTCCAAAAAGCAGAGTATGCATTTGCTGCCATGCTGAGGACTGGCCTGCCTTCCTTCAATGAATTAAGACTGTACACTTCTGGCTTACATTTATCTAGGAAATAACTTTGTTTCCCAAAGTGTGGGCCACGTGCCACCAGTGGTTTGTGGATGTTTTTATGTGGCACGATGACATGACATTACTTACACTGTATTACACAGTGAGAAAATTGCTTCCTTTTCAATTCTCTTTGAAACCAATTGACAGAGTCAGGGGAAAAGTCTCAGTTTGGTATTTGAGCATCTTTTTTATTCCATCTCTTGCTAATCTCTCTTTTTATATAATAGAGAGGAGACCACAGGCTAAGCACTCCAGTAGACTGCAATGATTATCAAGTATATAATAATACTGTTTTGTTACCACTCTATTTTTATGTATGCCTTCAACTTATGGCAGGTAATACTGACATTCCATTTATAGTGGTGACTGAAAGTTCCATTTACAAGTAAATGTGTTTAAGAAAAAGAGGGTTTTGTTTAAACAAAAATATTATGTAAACTAGGATATGGTGTCACATGACTGTGGCAAAAATCATTAGCATTGTGCGACAGTGAATTTTACATGTCTACTTGACTGGGCCACCAGGTACCCAGACATTTGATCAAGCATTACTTTGGGTGTGTCTGTGAGGATGTTTCTGGATTAGATTAACATTTGAATTGGTGGATTTAGTAACTAGATTTCTCTCCTAAACGCGGGCGGGGTTCATCTAGCCAACTGAAGGCCTGAATGGAACAAAAGGGCAGAATAAGAGGGAACTCCTCTGGCCTGACTGTGGAGCTGGGAACCTTGGTCTTCTCTGGCCTTCAGACTCACTGAGTCATCAGCTCTTCCTGGGTCCCAAGCTGCCAGCTTGCAGAATAGAACTTACATGGTTGGAAATCTTGGTTCTCAGGTTTCGGGCTGGGACTGGAACACGGGCCCTCCTGCATCTCCAGCTTGCCAGTTGCAGATCCTGGGACTTCTTGGCCCTCATATTCACCCCAAATTCTTCATAATAAGTCAGAGATATATACACTGTTTCTTTGGAGAAACCCGCCTAATGCATGAATGGCAGAAACTTGGGAAACATTGATGACAGAAATGCGTTGTGCTTTATACCAATCCGCAATGAGTAGGACAGATCTTGAATTATGCTTGTTTTCTCTTTCACCAGTAGTGGGAACAAATTGCGAGGATAAATATTTTTTGAGAGCCTAATTAACAAAATTTACTTTTGAGAAGTAGCTGCTTCTCTATTGAGTGGTACCTTTGCAAACAAGATTGTTGTCCTCAGCATGGACCTGTTACCTCTTCCCTCTCATCTTCTGCCAAGCTCCCTGTGGCTCCTCATACCCCCACCATGTCGGCCTTCCTCTAGCTCCTCAATATATCTTATCCCTTCTGCCCCTGGGCCTTGGCAAACACTGGTCCCTCTCTCTGGAATGCACTTCTCCTCTCCCACCTCTTCCCTTTACCCTTGACCAAGAGAGCCATCACTTTAGATGTCTTCCATGCTGCTTTTCTCAGAGAAGCTTTGCCTGACCTCCAGCCCAAGTGAGCATCTAGCCTTATGGCACCCCATCCTTCTCCTCTGAATCATTCTTCACAACTGTAATTAAATAACCATTTAGGTATCGATTTATCTAATGTCTGTCTCCCCTGCTGGACTGGAAGCTTGTGAGAGCAGGGAACTTGTGTCATCATTGGTTCTCAATAAATATTTCTGTAAATGACTTAATCATGACCCATCATAGAGTGTTATGTAGGTACCCGGGACCTAAAATATACTTAAGTGACTAATTGGAAAGACTACAACCATTTGTATTCTTACAGATTGAAGTCAGGTATCTCTGACTACTAGCTATAACAAGTGACCCAAATCATCTGTGAATCAAGTGAATCAAATGACCCAAGCATGCAAACCTGGCCTTCCAAATACATTGCTTATAAAAAGAAGAGATTGGGAACATTGGTTGAAGCCAGATGTTCTGTGGGCTGGAGCTCATTGTTCTAACCCTGCAGATTCCCATAACCAGAACTGTGTGTATTTGAGATGCTGGGACATAAGATCCAACTCAGAAAATATTTTGAAATAATGTTGTTCAATTACATAATCCTTGTTATGTTATTGAATTGAACACTCTCTTATATACACTATTATAAAAACATTATGCCTGGGTCTCAAGTTCTGGAATATCCAATTACAATAGCTTTTTTCCACATTTGTATTCTCTTCATTTTATTTAATTGCCTTAACATTTGCAGCAGATTTATTGTATATGACAGTGAGCAACCTGAGCCTGTGTGAGAGCTAGCCATGCTATTTCCTGCACCCCGCCCACCATCTCCCTCATATCACTCCGTCCTGCTTTTTCAAATCCTTGCTAGCATAGGCCCTAGCCCCTGCTTGGAGCGTGGACTGTCAGAAAGGCATGGGGTTAGAAGAACTGCCCACTTGTGGACTCCATTTCTCCATCTCTGAACGGACATCAGTTTGTCATCCCAACCTAAATCAATCAGTAATATGGAAAACACAAAATGATCTCCATTTCCAAGATGCGCCATCAATGAATAATAAGTGAATAGTCTCTGAGTGTTTAGCTTCGAGAACATGTATCCTTGTAACAGGATGACTTTGGTTTAACATGTGTATAGGTGTATGTCTATGTTTCCTGCTCCATTTTTGTCATCTGACTGCTACCTTGAAGCCACATGGACTAAAGAACCTTGATAAATAAGTGTGATTTTATGATTCATCTGCGGCTCCCCATATTCCATTGTGGACATCTTACCCGAGGCAGGATATTCCGGATTGAAGGCATGACTATGTCAAAGCTATAAGTGGTAGAAACAAAGTGGCAAGGAGATCTGGGTAATATGGAGACACACAGACCATCAGGACTCCTGCGTTAATGTACTGTGAGCATTTCATAAGGGTTCCGGAGCTCCAGACACTCCTTCCTCCTCTCCCACTTTGACTGGTCACCTGCTTGGGAGTCTTGTCCAAGATGCATGTTGTTCATTATAACTCTCACCATATACTGAGCACTTCCTACGTGACAGATACCACGCCCAGTGTTTTAACCCTCATTTCAATGAATCCTCCCAATAACTATATGAGGTAGACATTATTATTCTTTCCATTTTACAGATTTGGAAACTGAGACCTGAAGAGATGAATTAACTAGTAATTTCAGAAATGAAATGAAAATCTTTTTAACCCAAGTTGAGGCACTTAACCATTGTGTTATATGGAATATTTAGCTACATTCTGTTCTCATTTACGGCACTGAATCTGTGCCGTGACCCTGAGATGGGTCACCCCTCTACAACTGGGTGCAGTGATTTTCTTAGAAACTTTGAAATGTGCACAGTTGTTTTGAGAAGTATTTTGATAGAGAAATTCACAAGGGTGTTTTGGGGGAAAAATGGAGTGATCAAATGCTGAATGGAAAAGTTTGTGTTAAAAGGCAAAGGCACCTAAAGTTGCCTCTTTTCAAGGGAAGGGGGACATTAAGAAGAGTGCAGGCAGAGAGCTTTCCGCTGGAGGCTAATTGGCAGTCTCTCTGGAAGGATGCCAGAAATGTCATCTTGTTTCCAGCCAGGGGTATTGATTTTAATACTAATGGAGATTCGAACTGGACCTTGAGCAGTTTGCAAAAGTTCCTCTCCCTGGTCAGGAAGCCATGGACTTGGCATTCAGGAGAGTTTGGGATACTATCGGTAGTTGTGTAGCAAGCCCTCCTTCTGCTAGCCTGTCACCACAGTGCTTCTCAACATCTTTTCGCTCTCCACTCTTGCATATGGAAGCATCATCCTGTTATAGAGAAGTGCATTTACAGCTGAAATTATCGAAGTGGCCCATTATGTTTATCAAGAGAAAAAAAAAAAGGCCTGCAGTTTGTCCCAGCTGCCTGAAGAACAGCTTTCTTGCAAATGGATGGGTACTGAGCCATGTCTATTTTTTTCCCTCTCCTCTTAAAAATTAAGTTCATGTAGGAATACCCTTCATGACATGATTTCAGAAAAGAAAAAAAAAATGGCACTTGGCAGGACAAAAGGTCAGAGCATTCCAGAACACTGAGATTTCCACATAGCTGCATTTTGAGGTTGCATTTCAAAGCTCCCGCCACATGTGCTCCTTTCTCACAGCTGAGGGTATGGGGGAGATCAATAATCCTAAGGGAAGCTTTTTCAGAGATGAATTCACACCAAACAGGAAAGGGATTGGAAAAAGGGAAAAGCAGGCTGATTCCACTGACAACAGCTAATTGTTGTGACTAATTCAGCTTTTGGAAGGTAGAACTCCATGGAGTGTGTGAGCTGCAACATGGTTCCTGTTTTAATTAGTGGCACCACGGGGAGAAGATGGGCTTATAATTGAGTAGTTTGCTGATCGGTCAACTTCAATCCGTAATCAGACATGCTGAGAAGTGGACATTAACCGGGAGCTTTGACTAGCGGGAAGTCTGCCCCATTAGCATGGCTGGTGTCAAATCAGGTTGTTGTCTTTTTTCTAAATTCTTTTGGATGCCAAACAAAATATTTTCTAGATTCTGCTTCACTCCCTCTCCGTCTACCTACCTTTCTGTTCCAATTTTTCTCAGCAAATCTCTGCTCAGGCGTACTAACGTAAGTCAGTTGATCGACACTTCCACTATGTGTCTTTCCCTCCAAGCTACAATGCTAAACATTTGTTCTTGGGCTCTCTCTTCCAAGCCAACACTGCAACTATCACAATACCCCATCTCCTCCCTTCCTGAGTGCACTTCAGGATTTGTTTTGAGAAATTATCTCTCGCCCAATCTTTGGAATCTTGATCAGACTCTAAGTTAAGAGCTATGCTTTCCCTACTTTTCCTCTCACGCCCGTCTCACCAAGAGAGAACGAGGTTTATGGTCCAAATTAGGCCATTTTGATTCTCTTTCCCAAGATTTTAAATCTTGAGAAAAATGACAGAAAAGTGAAATAGTTGAAACTAAATATTCTAGGGACAAACTATGATGAGACCGTTCGTGTTTTTGTTGTTACCTAGACCCCTGAGCTTTTAGATTCCTGTTTCCTAGTCTGTTTCTCAAGCCTTTCCCCAAAACCCATGAGCCCTCCACTCTCCTATGTTACATTCCTTTCTGCTTATATTAAACGAAGGAAGTTTCTGTTGCCTGCAATGGAGTAACTTCAAATGAGAGGGTGTCTGAGAGAAAGCATCCTAATGTACAGCTTGCTGTTCTTTCTCCACCTTCCTTTTCCTGCTCCCAGTAGGAAAAGTTGTAGAAGGAAAACAAATCATACTCACAGTATATGAGAGGATAAATAAATAAATGAGGGGGGAAAAAATGAAGCCTTATTACTAACGAGTCTGGGTTTAGGGCCTGGCGTGAGTATCTTCATCCCAGATGTTCTCATGGGATCTCCTTGGAAGCTGCATTCCCATGGGATTCTCCCTGAAGTTTGGAACATGAGAGTGATTTGTCTGGCTCCTCTTCCTGCTCGATTTTCTGACAGGGGCCCCCACATTCGCTCATGCCCTCAACCATTTGGGGTTGACGGCTGATACAACATAAATGTCATACAGCATCTAGTGCAGGAGGGAGAAATGCTACCTACCCTCTGTTTCCCGGCCATATTCTGGGCATGGTTTGTATTAGCCTGCCTTCAAGAAGGCAAGTCTTGGCATGCCTTCGGATGGGTGTGCTGTACATGTGTGTGTACTGTGTTGCCAAGCTACCCCAGGAACAACACATCCTTGCTGCACTCATCGCCTGCCCAGTGTGTCCTTGGTGCCTCTGCTGGGGAAAAGTAGCCACCTGGCCTTGTGGACACTCTAATTGCTTTTCACCTTCAGGGACAAATCAGGCCTCTGTCTTCAGTGCGAGTCTAAGGTTTAGTGGGGCCAGCAGCCATGAATCCCACCCTATAGATCCCAAACTGTGTGCTCAGAATTCTAAGCAGTGAGCTGAAGCATGTCCCTAGCTGACTAGGATTTATACCTCTCACCGGTGATGAACATAAAAGTGCAAACACTGTACATACAGAGGGAGTTCACCCTAGCTAGATAGGGGCCGGCGGGGAGGAAAACCGCAAAATCAGGTCAGCTTGAAGCGGACCGGCTTGGCCAACACACTTTCACAACCACATCAATTCAGGGCTTTCTCGGGGCTGCTTTCCTTTCAGCCCAATCCACTAAGGAGTTGCTTGTGAGTTCTGTGGATTTTCTGCACAATTACAGATTATTGCCATGGCAACAGCAGAAACATGTGACAGTTTTGCTACCTCAGAGACCAGGAACAGCCACTCACAGGCACCACACATCATCTTGTAATGGGACTCTGTGCCGTCGGCCTCACATTGTTTTAAGGCTAATCACTGCTTTTTCACAGATGGAGTTTTTCCCCCACCCACTCTATTTTCATGATCTCTTAAAACAGTTTGGATTTGCTCTAAAGCAGTTCCACATTTGCCTGTGTTTATTTGGTCATAAAAAAAGGTATTATTCGGGGGGTTGGTGGAAGGGAAAAGAGGGGTAAAACTTGATGAGTGGAGGCAGATGGGAGGTGATCGGCAGAGGAGAAACGACTTTGCTAGCAGATGGTTTCCTTGCCACCATGTCACTGAGTTGAAACCCATGACAGTCCTGGGATCCTGGGTCGGTCACATACAAGGCCACCCTGGGAACGAGTAAAACTCGCTTTCTTTCAGATGAGCTCAACTCCTCTGCCCACTTTGCAGGCACAATGAGAAACGGGGCCATTGATAATTAAGTTAAAGATGTGATTGAGAAGGGGGACCAGGTAATATTTTCTCTCTGGCAAAACAATCAATTTATGTCTCAGAAACTTGTTCACATAGCCAAACCCCAGCCTCCTTCTGCCAAGCATTCCCCCCTTAATTTTTTAACCTCTGGGCATTTCAAGGAAAATTGAATCCACATGTTTTCAGATTCATTTGCAAATGCAGTTTGCTCAGAGCTGTTTGATGACCAGTATGCCCTTTGAGCGTTTTTATGAGCTTAAACTTATTTTCCCCCCAAGCTTCTTGCTTCTGAATCAGGAAGTGGCATTTGGAGTTTGAGGCAGAATTCAGAAACGATCATTTTCTAAAGCAGTCACCAGGTTCTTGTGCCTCTTTCTGGACCCTGGTAAAGCTAAGAAAAGTTTTTCACATAGTACATAAGAATAATTGAGGGTTACTTACTGTTTTTACAACTGAAAAGCAGATCTGATATGGATGTGATCCAAATCCTCAGTCACATGGCTTCCTCAACTTTCTTTATTACTGATGACATTTGTATGGACACAGATGCTTTCTTTCCCAGGGACGTGTCTCCACCTGCAAAATAATTCCATGATTGGAATAATGCTTCAGAGGCAGAGTTGGAAGTTTAGACTCTTCACCTCTGCCCTCAACCAAGTTGCAGAAAACAATCGTTGTTCATTATAAGGGAATCATAGCTGCTAAGTTGAAAGGGCCCTTTTACTATGGAGCCTGGGTTTTGGGAATGATGTGGGTATTCTCTTCGGACTTAGCCATATGACCCAAAGCAAAATTCTGACTTCCAGAAAGGTGGGAGTGTTGTATGTGTGTGTTCTAGATATTATGAAAAAATACTTAATAAGGGAGAAGAGTAGTTGGGAAAGATCTACAGAGCAGGGAAAATGTCTCTAAGCCTGGGATTTCTCTGAGCTATCGAGTTTCCTTTGAGGATGTTCGGATGGATTCCACCTACATTCCAAGATACTTCTGTTAATGAGGAATTAGTCTGAGGAGTTCTCTGGATAAATATTTGTGAGCAAATAACATTTTTCCAGGAAGCTCATTTAATATAGTGTCTATTTTTTCTTCCTTCTTTATTTCCTTTCACCAGACTTATGATCCCAGAGAAAGTTGCATTAAATTCACATGCCCTATTTTTAACTTTCATCTGGACTTCCTTTTTTTTTTTTTTTTCCTTTAAGCATGAGAATCAAGCAAATAACAACCCTTTGTATTGCATCCAATGGAAGGTCATAAGCTCAGGGAATTTTCTTAAGTTCCCGGGAGAAGTAAGGCCATAAAAAATCCGTGAGCATGGCCTTTGTTCTGTGCCATTTTGGCTGTCAGCTCTGCTAAGTATTTTCACTCCCATTCTACAGACAAAAGCAGATACAGCAATTGTTTCAGTTTTTGGAGAGAAACTGCCTGTAAATTCACAGCTTTGCTTCACCCTTGGCCCACCCAAATCAAAAGGCTTAAGAGAACAATAGAGCTTGCTGGCCTTGCTGTGGTCAGCCAGAGCCTACAGCAGAGAGAATCAACAGACACAACATCAGATTGCTCTTTGTTTTCAAAGTACTGCATTCTTCTCCCCCTCCCACCCCCAGAACATGTTCCTTGGAGTTTATTGCAGAGAAGAGGAGAAGGAGAAGAAAACGTAAGGTTGTTGGTACCTTACCGTCAGTTATCGTGGGGCCTCAAACTCTAACGTCCACAGAGGAGGACACCTGTCCTTTCTCAGCTCAAGTCACGGACAGTAGCTACTCAACTCAAGTGGACTTCTGCCATATTAGATGACAAGCTCAGGGCAGACACTTTTTTTTTTTTTAAAGGGAAGTCATAAATTTATATTTTAGATGAAATCTCCTGATTTTAAAATATTGGGACTATTTTTAAAGCTATAAAAATGTATGGTCGACTAAAGACACTAGATATGTGGGAGGGTTTATGACTCTTCTAGGTGCCAGACAAGCTCGGTGGAGCAGCCAAATAGGTGGAAATGCAATGAACACCATTGATTTCCTGGCCATTTTTGAAATTCCTAGTCTTAGTGTCCAACTGTGATGGAAGGTTGTAAGTCAGAGGAAACTGTAGCCACAGTGTTCAAGATGTAGGGACAAGAATGGGAAATGAGTAGCGGAAAGGAACAGGATGTAACTAGCATCCTTTTCATGACCTCCATCTTAACTTAGACAATTCATTCCTATACTCAGTCAATAATAATCACTGAGTATCCTCCACGAATCAACACATTAGCTCTGTGGTGGTGTACAAGTTAGTCATCACTGCTATGTTCACAGGGCAATGCCGGCGGGGGGGTTGGTGCAGACATCAATCAAATAATCACACAAATGAATGTAAACTACCCAACATAATACATCTTCCAAAGAAGAGGTATGGGCTATGATAATATATAATTAGAGGATTTGATCTGCTCGGGGTAGTGGAGAAGAGAATAGGTTGACTAATGGCCATAGAAGGAGTTACCCAGGCCCAGGAGGAGGGAGCCAGCTGTCCAGCAGAAGCCACAGCCCTGTTACAAGCAGCCAACAAAGACGCCATGGCAGAAGGGATGGACACAAGATTATGAAAGCTAGTGTGGCTGGAATGCAGAAAGCATGCAGAAGTGGGCAGAACCCAACCTTGCAGGGCTTCCTAGGTGGTGTTAAGGAGTTGTGACTGATCCTAGATCCAGGCAAATGCGATTGAGTGCTTTTAAGCAGAGGGTTACAGGATCAGGATTACACTTTGAAAAGATCATTCTGGTTACAGAGTGGAGGGAAAAGTATAGGCAGGGAGACAAATCAGGAAGTTGCGCTGGTCCAGGAGAGATGACAGCAGTTTGGATTAGGGTGGTGAGTGGAATTCTAGAGTGAAGTGAATGAATTAGGGAGAGAGTATGTAAATCTAAATGAGAGGACTTGGTGGTGCATGTGACAATTTATTTTATGTGTCAAGTTTGCTAGGCTTAGAACCCAGTAAAATAATCGAGCACTAATCTAGGTGTTGCTGTGAGGGTATTTTGTAGATGTGGTTGCCATCTACAATCAGTTGAGTTTACCACCAGATAATGTGGGTGAGCATCATCTAATCAGTTGGAGACCTTAAGAGGAAAATTGAGACTTTCCAGAGAAGAAAAACATGTGCCGTAAGACTCTACCATCAATTCCTGCTTGAGTTTCTGGTCTGCGGACCTGCCTTATAGATTTCCGACTTGCCGGTCCCATCATCGTGTGAGCCAGCTCCTGGTTCTATTTCTCTGGAGAACCCTGATACGGTGCCTGTGAGGGACTCTCCATGCCATTCCTGAATATTCTTGCTCCTTCCAGAAAAGGATCTGATGCAAATTATATCAAATCCACCTCTACGAAGAAATGACATGCTGTTGCACGCACATTTCTGCAATGTGAATAATGGTGGAATACAGAAATATTTCTTTAGAAGAAGTCCAGGAGTTTGACTGAGAGAAGAGGGAGAACCAAACACTTTAAAAGGAAATTTAGAAAGACCACAAATCTTACAAAAGATGCAAAAAGTTTTTCTTTGACAAACAGGTTCTTTCATCCCAAAGCTTTCTGGGTCTTGAAGGAGAAGAGTAAACATGTAAAAGCAAATGCTATTTCATATGAACAACTGCTTGAGCCTCCAATTGGCTGAGCTTGGCACTGGCTACGGCTGAGCTGTGTTTTCCCAGGTCCTGGACAGAGGGAGTTCATAGGGCTGGACGAGGCTGAGGTCCTGGGTGAGAAAGGCTGAGGAAGCTGATACTCAGCACCAAGTAAATCAGTCCAGAGAGTCCAGAGGAAGAGCAATAATGTGGTGGCCTCCAGTTTCCATTACTGTGAGCCCTTTAACCCCTGGAGCCAAACAAAAAAGTAAATAAAGTCCCAGAATAGAACTGGTTTTATTTATTTTTTTTTTTTTTTAGAACTGGTTTTAAAAATAAAAAAAGAAAAGCTTTCATTTCTTCTTCTGCCTTCCGTTCCTCCTTCCCCCTTCCCTTCTGTGACTCAGATTTTGATCCAAGCCTTGTCAGGATGCAGGCAAATTTGCTGTCTACATGAGCTGACAATGTTGGGAAAGAATCTGAATTCTTTGGTGTTCCTGCTAAGCAGCCCTTTCAACATGGTAGCCTGGTGAGCCTCTTGCTAGATCATTGCATCCTGGTAATCCAGCAGGTTGTTAAGGGAGAGGCAAGAGAAAAAATAAAGGCAGAGATGGGTTCAATACGAAGCCACTTCCCTCAGAGAGTATCAAGGGAGAGAGGGGCAAGGAACTGGTGGATACAGCTTGGCCAGTGTTTGCTTGATCTTTTTTTCCTTTTGGATCAATAAAATAGAACAGAGATCAGAGAGGCAAAAGACCTCATCCAGACTCTGAATCCCTCTAAGGGCTATCAAATAGATAGGAAAACATGCTAAGTCCCTTAATACAGTATGCAGGATATCAGGAAGTCAATTAAATTCAGTGTCTCAGTTTCTCCCTCTATAGAAAAAAAAAAAAAAAAGATAATTTCCATACATTGGGGCCACAGGAGGCAATAGAATTATAATGTTGGAAGTGATTTCAGTTCATTTATGTGAATCCCCGGGACACCTGGGTGGCTCAGTAGGTTAAGCATCTGGTTTCAGCTCAGGTCATGATCCCAGGGTCCTGGGATCAAGTCCCATACATGCTCCTTGCTCAGCAGGGAGCCTGCTTCTCCCTCTGCCTGTCACTCCCCCTGCTTTGTGCTCTCTCTCTCTGACAAATAAATAAATAAAATCTTAAAAATGTATATATATGAACTCTCACCTGATGGAGGAATCCTCTCTCCCTCACCTCCTCTGACCACTGGTCACACAAATGTTCCTTTTAACATGCTCACTGGTGTGGGATGGATGGAAGGAACCTAGTCCAGAGCTCATACATTCCACTGTCATGAAACTCTCGGTTTTGCAAGCTTATTTTCTATAGAATAGAGCCAAAAGTTCTCTTCACTAAGATCTACCGGGGAGGGGAGAAGCACTCTTGGTGGTTCTTAGCTCCGACATGGTTTATTACAAGAGCTGTCAATGTACTGGGCATCCTCTGTTATCTAAAACCCTGTCTTCTAACACAACTTGCCAAGAAATAATCCATCAAATATAACTATATAGAGAGATAGATGTACATATATATGCCATAAACACACACATAAAATATCTCAGAAGCAAAGTGAAAGCATAAAATCAGCTGGCAGAAATGGCCCAGCTTAAACAGGGCATTAAGTGGTATTAACAGACTAGTTCTAGAAATGATCAGAAATTCCCAGTCGGATCAAAGATTGATATCAAAGACTCAGAGATACCTCAAGGCCAGCATCTCTGGAGAGGATTGGAGCTGATTGGAACTGAAGCTCTCTATCTCTTCCCTGTGCATTTGAGTGAACACTTTAAATCTCCAAAGATCGAACTATAAAGAGAAATTAGTTTATTAATAATTCACAGACTCTCAAGGAAAAAAAATGTCAAAAGCATATGCTCAGGAACAAAGCTGATTTTATTTTTCCTGTTTAGAATAGAGCTATCTGTAGAGAACTTGAAGTGCCAGGCTCGAAAATTGAATTTGGTCTTTTTTTTTTTTTTTCTTGTCTTCATGTTTTTAAAGAAATGTTTCTAATAAAATATATGTGAGCGTTTAGTCTGATTTCCCTCTGCATACTTCAAGTTTTTCAGATCCTATGAGGTTTGTGGGGAGTGTCAAGAGCAGAATACTTTATTCAAGACTTTAATAGTTTGAGATATTTTCATGGTGAAGTTATTAGCCAAGAATACTTAATTGAAGTTTTTGAATGCAAGGCAAGATACTCAAGAATGGGTGTAAAAGAAAGAAAAGTTAATAAAAATCCGGATTTAAAATGAGTCAACGAAATCGACTAAATGATCAAATCATTCTCTGAGAGAAACCTCTCCTTAATAGGGGGAGAAGGGTGCATTTTTCTGGAAGTCTACTAAACTGAGATGTCCTTGAAGGCAAGAATTCTGCCTCATTTCTCTTGGCATCTCTAGGTTCAGTCATGAGCCAGCTAACTAAACTGCCTCAGTTTCCCCAATGTGGCTGACAACAGGCTGGCATGAAGAAACACAGATGGGAACGAGAACAAGAACATCTCATCTCCTCCTAGACAAATTAGCATTCTTGAATAAAAAGGCCTTGACCTTCCTCAAAAGAAAAGCTATGTTCTGGTAGAGGTGCATGTGCTTACTACTTCCTTCCCCCTCGTGCCTCCTCCGAGACATCATTCCTACAATTATCCCCTCTCTCTTTTGCAAAATTTCCTCATCCAGTAGATCATTGCCATCAGCTTTGAAATGATCTCTCACCTTAATAAAATCCTTGACCTCAATATTCTTACTCCTATAACCATTTTTTTTACTTTACTGTAAAACAAAACCCATCTAAAAAAATTATCATATATTATTATATTTCCAAATATCATGTTCCTTCTTGAACCCATTCTAATCAAGTTCCTGTTTCCATTACTCCACTGAAACAAATAATCTGTCATTATCTGAGATTATAATATATATTTATGCTTTGATTTGTTAATCGTCCATTTTCCTTATTAAAATATAATCTCAAGATTTATTTTTTCTCATTATTGAACATTATTTTTCATTACTGTACCTCAGCACAGGGCTAACACATAGTAGGTTCTCAAAAAAAATTGATTGTATAAATGAATGGATTAAAAAGAGATCATGTTCTTTTATATGAAGCCCATTCCAGCCATAGTCCCTGTGATGGATAAACAGTATGTTAATAGATAAAATCACGGTCAGATAGATCTCTTTTTTAACAGTCACTCTTTGAGAAATGACTGCTCGAGAAATTCTCCTCTTTGGAAATAGAAATTCAGGCTCAAAAATCTCATCATGGAGGACAATGTAAGTGTATTGTAGACAGTAAAAAAATGTTGAATGGGTGTCCTTGTAGTATATGACAATAAACTGATACACTGCAATAGCATTTTTTTGCTAAGTAGTATAATTTGACACAAAGAGAATGCATCTTGGATCTTAGCTGAGTTGCTTCAAATGTATAGCCAACTGAAGGAACAGCCCCAGGCTTTGTACTTTAGGGTAATGGTGAAGCAGTTGCCTGTTCTCAGCATGGAAACACTTCTTAGGATCATCAGATTAATTATTACTCTTTTGTGATAACAATCCTTTGAATCCAATATTGATTTCTTATCTTTTTTGCTTTAGGTCAGGGATGGCAAATAAAATATATCTCATTTGCCAAATCTGATCGAGTCACTCATCAGATATTTAATTCAACAAGTATTTATTGCATTCCTATAAGTAAAAGGCAATGTTCTAGGTGCAGGGAGTAAAACGGTGAATGGACAAAAGTCCTGCCATAATGGAGTTTATATTCTAGTGGTTGGTGCTTGCTGGATTAGCAGTAAAGATTCTGTCATCTATTAGCAATGTCTGCCGCAAGTGCAGAAAGGAGTGTGGTAGCACCAATGCTAGCCTGGGATTTGTTGTTCTGATTTTAGATTTTATTTATAATGTCCACTTAGCTTTCTAGCTCAAGCCACCCATCTCTAGAAATGACCTAACCCTCATATAGGCTCAGCCATACTACAGGCTATAAGTCTAAAAGTGACCACTAATTAGAGCAAATGTAAGGACCAACTTTGTGGCTTTTCATCAAATCAGTATTTACTGCTAAGCTCAGCTTGACATTTTACTTGGTCCCCATAACTATTTTCTTGCTTAATTCTTTATGATTAGCTCATGGCCTTATGCCCCAAAGTTATCTTTATATCTACCTCTCAGTTCCTATGTTGGCTCCCCTGTTTGTCCAATTATTTATTTACCCATGCAAGAAATATTTATTCAGCAGTTACTATATGCAGGTACTGCTCTAGGCAGCTGGAAGGCAGTGCTGAAAAGAACAGATACACTCCCTGTTCTCAAAGAAGTTTATATTCTGGAAGTAAGCTAGAAATAAACAAATTCATGAGAAAATTCCAGATAATCTATGTGACTGAAGTAATAATAGGATAATTTAGGTAGAATGATTGGGTGAGCATGATTTTAGGAGGTGATACTGAAGTGGAATCCAAAGAATGAAAAGGAGCCAAACACAGGAGGGTGGGGCATCTGGTATGTTAAGTCCAAATGTCCTGAGGCAGAAACCAGAAATGGTCTGTTCCAAAATCATTATGGCTGGAGAATAATGAATGAGGGGAGGATAGTGGAGAGCTGGGGTAGATAAGCAGGAAAGAACCAGGTGAGGGAAGTTTCTAGAATATGGCACAGATGGCATTTGCCAAACTTTCTGGAATTTTTGCTCATTTCCTACTGCTAGACTTTACAGGTATCACCATCAGCTATCTCCCAATGTATCTAGCCAGTGGCACCTGGGATCAAACAGGTGACAATAGCCCATGACAACAACTCAGCACTGAGAACTCCATGTCTCCGGACACATCCTTGTGAGTCTGGTCAGGAGCCTGAGCCATGCATGTTCTTGTCTAACCCACTTCCAACTAAACCTGGGTGTAGATTTGATTGGTCTAAGCTGTCTTTGCCCCCTCACTCTTATCAGGCTTCCAGATTTCACCAGATTAAAACCGTCAGCTGCAAGGAAAAGGGATACCTAAAGAGGATTTGTTTCTGACAATCACCTGCAGCACTTGGTGACAAAGCAGCCTCAGTTCTAAAGTGGCCCCAAAGCAAGGGCCCCAGGGGCAGTGCTACAGCAAGGCACTAACTACTCTTTCTGAGAAATTACCTATTTCAACGATTTAGTGCCCAAGGGCATTGACTATCAAAACTCAGTTTAAAGAGGCTTCTTAACAGGGATAGCTTATTCAGTGACTTAAGGGCTCTGTGCTAAAACCCCTGTCCCCGAATTATTCTCACCAATTGTCATTTGGCCTGATATTCTATTGTTATAGAGTCAATCCTTCCGTTCTTTAAGATTTTCCAGTTTATTAAATAGATATATTCTCAGAAGAGTAGACACCTTAAGCCATTACTAATTTTGCCTCAGTTTCCTCTCTCTCTCCAAACTGTCTTATGAAGCTACCTACTCCACATCTTCAATTCCTGCTGTCATCTGAACTCCTAATACCCTATCCATCTAGTCACTTTTAACTTACAGTTTTGCCAATTGGTGCTGTGTATTTAAATATTATTCCCAAAGTATAGGTGAGAAAAATCTAAGCTGTGAATTTCGTTCTTTAACTCTTTGGTGATAGCTAAGTCAGGACTCTGAGAGTTTAGTTTCAATATCAATTATCACCATATAAATGCGATAAGGCAGATGAAGGAATGACCAGAGAGTACCAAGGATTTTTAAACAGAGTTTTTCTGTTTCTCTAATAGCATGGATGTGCTAGAATCATAAATAGCAAGCTAGATCCAGACACTTTATATCTCCTACGCAGTATCTCAAATGATTGCTTTCAACACCGGCTTCAATGCAGAAGGTGGAAAGATCTGCCACAGTACCCTAATGGACTAAATATTTAAAAGAGTGTTTTTTGTGCTGGTCTTCATTGGGTAAGTGATCTGGAAAGAGTGTGTTATGAGAATACCCTATGGTTTCTACGATGATCCGAAGTTGCCATAACACTAATGAGAGAACAATATAAATAGATTAACACGGAGATGGGAAGACTCTAAATCCCACTCCTTGAGGTAGCTGACCAATAAAGAGGCTCTTAAAAATGAACTATTAGGACTTCATCAAGATCAAAAGCTTTTGCACAGCAAAGGAAACAGTCAACAAAACCAAAAGACAACCGACAGAATGGGAGAAGATATTCGCAAATGACCTATCAGATAAAGGGCTAGTATCCAAAATCTATAAAGAACTTCTCAAACTCAACACCCAAAGAACAAATAATCCGATCAAGAAATGGGCAGAAGACATGAATAGACATTTGTGCAAAGAAGACATCCAAATGGCCAACAGACACATGAAAAAGTGCTCTACATCACTCGGCATCAGAGAAATACAAATCAAAACCTCAATGAGATACCACCTCACACCAGTCAGAATGGCTAAAATTAACCAGTCAGGAAACGACAGGTGTTGGCGAGGATGCGGAGAAAGGGGAACCCTCCTACACTGTTGGTGGGAATGCAAGCTGGTGCAGCCATTCTGGAAAACAGTATGGAGGTTCCTCAAAAAGTTGAAAATAGAGCTACCCTATGCCCCAGCAACTACACTATTGGGTATTTACCTTAAAGATACAAATGTAGGGATCCAAAGGGGCATGTGCACCCAAATGTTTATAGCAGCAATGTCCACAATAGCCAAACTATGGAGAGAACCTAGATGTCCATCAACAGATGAATGGATAAAGAAGATGTGGTATATATATACAATGGAATACTATGCAGCCATCAAAAAAACCCCAAAAAAAACCCAAAAGCTTGCCATTTGCAATGACGTGGATAGAACTAGAGGGTATCATGCTAAGTGAAATAAGTCAATCAGAGAAGGACAATTATCATATGATCTCTCTGATATGAGGAATTTGAGAGGCAGGGTGGGGGGTCATAGGGGGTAGGAAGGGAAAAAATGAAACAAGATGGGATCAGAAGGGGGACAAAGCATAAGAGACTCTTAATCTCAGGAAACAAACTGAGAGTTGCTGAGGGGTAGGGGGCTATGGATAGGGTGGCTGGGTTATGGACACTGGGTAGGGTATGTGCTACGGTGAGTGTTGTGAAATGTGTAAGCCTGATGATTCACAGACCTATACCCCTGGGGCAAATATACATTATATGTTAATAAAAAAAAATAAAGAGGCTCTTAAATCAATGGAATGATATATAATTCCAATATGAAAGTTGATTCTGGTATTTTTGAATTTAAAAAAAAAAATGTAAAAAGACCAAGATAAAAGCATGGAGATAAAAGAAGATAGGAGAAAAACACGCAAAACAGGAATCTGTGCAGATGATGACAAGATTGTGAAGGCCTCCTCGGCAGGTAAAAGGTCAGATATTTACGAATGTTTATATATTAAAAATTGATACCAGCATGACCTCATTAAAAAGCTAATATTAGTAGAAAAGGATAGTTCTGTGTCAGAAACAATACCCAATTCCCAGCACATGGTACCTGGCTTAGTCAACTTTTGTCAACTTCAACAAAACACTAGCACAGGCAGGATACAGGCTGTCATTCCCAATTAACACAACCTCTGGTTTGTCCATGTTTAGTGTCAAGAAATTATGACACATCCACAAAGAGATAGCCATTAGACACCAGTGTTCCATTCACACCTGTCTCCCATACATCCGGACCTGATCACTTATTAATGTTACCACCCCAGTTTTGGTCACATTTTTCACTTTTTTTTTTTTTTTCATATAATGCCAGCATGGCCACCTTTGTAAGCAAACAAGGAAGATGACGCACTACCTCCTTTCCCAAACGAAAAGGCATAAAGTTGGCCAGAGTAAAAGGAAACACACCAAAAAGCATGCATTCTCTGGTGATCCAAAAACATGATCCTGGCCAAAAACCAACACTGAAGGGATTTCAAGGATGAGGTTGGCTTTCCATATGGATCTGTGTTGACTTCCAAAGTCCTCTGCCCACAGAAAGTCCATGTCAGCCAGCAAGTGATTCCTCAGCAGTGGGATGTGCAGGACACATAGCAGATAACCCCTCCCCTCCACACCTACCAAGACGATTGTTCGTTTATCTCCCTTACAAATAAACTAAGGCAGAATGGTACCGGGGCTTCACATATGAAGACCATCAAGCACTGAAATGAAGCTTATCTTCCGACAAGCTCCTCTTTTTCTATTTTTTATCTCTTTGGCAACCAGAACTGGATCAATTCCCAAAGTTCAGTGCAGTTTTCAGACTTTATAGGCATTCCATAGTTCCTAAGGAACAGAGTATAAAAATCTGGTAGAGTGAACCAAACTAATAAAACTGAGAATGCAAAATACCACCACCGCTCCCCTTACACTGATTCTAGCAATTGGGGGTTTTCCAGGTCCATTAACAGAAGTGTGTTATCATTTTTTACCAGAGGTCAGTGTTAAAAGTCCCCTTGCTGCTTCAGACCTACGCTTAGAAATTTGAAAGATGGGGAGATTTGGCTTTGCTCATCCTATTTAATTTGCACTATGCCTGGATCTGTCAGGTTCTAAAGAAAGATACAGCCCAGGAGATTTGGGAACTTCCTAATGTGAGTCAAGTTGGCAGCCCGCACACTTGGCTTCCACTGATTACAGCTTCAGTTTCTGACCCCCAGGAGGCCAAACCAGCAAGAGGGAAATGTGTATAGTAAATGTTGAGACCTAGGTCCATAATGAAAGTGCCCCTCTTTCATTATGCTCATTCCTGTCTTCTGGCAAAGTCCACTTTTTAGAGCCAATGCCTTCCCTATGGCATGGAATTGAAGAGAAATATAAAAAACCCACTTCAACCCAAATGCCCAACAATAGGACAATTGTCTAAAACAATGTGGCCTCCATAAGACTGAGTATTGGCAGCACCTATAAATCATTTTTTTTGGATATTATTTAATTACATGGGAAAATGCTCAAAATGCTAAATTAGAAAGTGGAATATAATACTGTAATTTATAGCATAGTCACACAAAAAAAGTACAAAATGGTTATGTGTGTATAGTGAGATTTGATTTAAATTGAATTTTCTAATATTTTTTACATGAGATGGGATAATAATTATTAATGTGTGTGTGGCAGGGGAACTCCGTCCTTTCATTCATCCCTGCTCTCTGAGAAAGAACTGAAGCTACTTAGATTATCTCTGAAAATGTACTTAGAGCCACAACAGAACTACCCTCCCATGGTGGGAAAAGCAAGGGGACTGGGAAGCTGATGGGTGGAGCCATCATCACTGGGATGAATGTTCTGTGGGAGAGGGGGCTGGAGGGAGATGGGGAGGTGAAAGAGAAAAGGGGGATAGGGAGAAAGATGGAGACCCTGAATGTTCTCTGGTACCAGAGAAGAAATAGGGAGAAGAAGACATTTAAGTAAGAGTTCCCATGTTGTAAGTTCTTCAGTGGCTTTCCACATATGACAGAAATGTAGGTGAAGATGGTTATTTCTGGCTGGATCACTGATGCTTCTTTAAATATGACTCTGCTCTGTGGAAGGGGATATCACAACCTCTTAAGAGTTATGTATGTTTTCCAAAATTTCCACAATGTATAAATTTTATTTATATTCAATAAAACAAGTAAATCAGAAATAAAAGCTGAATTCTCCCAACAATTTACTTGGCTAATGAACTATGGCTACTCTCCTTGGCTACAGCAAGTTACAATGTGTCTTTACCTTCAGTCGCAAAGCAAAAGTGACAATTAGTTATTTTTTAATCCATTAATTAACTCAATAAGTATTTATTGAGCATTATCTCTGTGCTAGACACAGTGAAACACACTTGACATATAGTATTGAGCAAACCAGCATGGCCCCTGACCTTAAGAAGAGTCAGAATGGAAGAAAGAGGCTAAAAGAGCATCTTTAGGACCATCTGGGTAGGGCTCCAAACCAGCCCTTGTTAATGTAAATCCCCTCCCTGAAGGTTCCTTGAAAAGTAAGAGACAAAGCCAAGGTATAAAGTCAATTCTTAATTAAGCATTGTTATGAATCAATTTTAGTCTGGAGCCAGTGGCAGATAAAAAAAATTTAAAAAAGGAGAAAAGCAAAAGTTCAAGACAGTTCTCTTGAAGGATAGAGTTCTTGTTATTCATTGTGATGCAATGCCAGAAAGTGGAGGGTTGGTGAGGTGAACTGGGGTTGGGGAAAGAATCCCAGCCTCCTAGGCTATGTAATTTGGAGGCTATTAAAATCCTCTCACCCTTTCTTTTAACGCATTTGTTGCAGAGGAGCAGTTGCCCAGAGTTTGTCAGTAACAGCTCAGCATATGCAGAAAATCAATCCCAAACAAAGTTCAAAGAAATTCTTTCAAAGCTCTGTTCGAGGTGACAAATGGTTGCTAATGAGCGATGGAGGCCCTCTCCTCATTTGACTGACAGGTGAAAGGATAGCTGACTGGGGAAGGACCACCTGCTCACTCCTGGCCCAATTAAGACCTCCAACTGTTTACAGTAACATGAGATTCACATTAATTGATTCCCTTTCTTAATCTGCCCCAGAAAAAAAAATCCAACGTGAGATGGAAACTCTGAGGAATGATCATAAAATAAACTGACATGGATTGTTTCAACATTTCCATAGCCCGAAGCTACCAATGGCTCCTCCTTTCTCTTCAACCAAAGTTCTCCCTACTTGCCTTTGAACTGTGCCCACTACCACCTACCCAACCACCTTTTACAGAGAGAGAGACATGCCAGAGTTTGATTCAATTCCTGCCATAGTTTTCTATCCTAACTGATGCAGATCAGCTAATGCACTTGATGGGTGCTTACAGCTCCTACAGAGAACCAAAGTTCTTGCCTCAGACAAAATCATGGCCATGAAATTGATGATGAACTTCTCAGACATTCTTCCGCTGGATTTGAGCTGACACCCTTAATTTGGATAAGAGCACTTCCTCATGTTTTGTGTTTCTAATCTGGGTCTGGATAGAATTTGTTATTTTTTTACATTGTATTTAAAAGTCAGATTGGCTTTGCATTTCCCTATTTTTCTCCTTTATGAAGGACTTCCTTGGTTGTTGGGAATGACTACTTATATCCACCAAAAGAGATGCACAAAAATACTCATGACAGCCTCATTTATGATCGTCCAAACTGTAAACAACTCAAACATCTATTAAAAATAGAATTAGTAAATAAATTATGGCAAAGTCATACAAAGAAATACTACACAGCAATGGAAAAATAACAAACTTCTGTTTTTTGCAAAAACATAAAGAAATCTCAAGGGGAAATTGTTGAATGAAAAAAAACAAAACAAAACAAACAAACGAAACAAAACAGAACAAAACCCATCCAGACAGGAGAGTAATTACCTGAGGGAACTGACTGGGAGGAGGCCTGAAGAAATCCCACGAAAGTACGAGAAATTTTCTATATCTTGATCTGAATCTGTTTACTCAAATACGTACATATATAAAAATTCATTAAGCTGTAGCTAAAATTTGTTCACTTTACTGGATGTAAAGTACACCTTAAGAAATGTAACAATCAAACAAATTTTGCTGTTTCACAGTTTACTGGGGCCTGGGTGGGGATGGGAGAATTCACTAAAACAATCCTGTTTGAGGACCATGAACTTGCTTTGACTGGCAAATGTAGTGGGGTTCTTCAGTAGAGGAGTAGTAGTGACAATAACAACAACAGCAATAAACTGTGTGTTTCAGTGGTCTTTACAGTATAAGAGTAATGTAGAAACCATGTGAATATTTATTCATTTTTATTCCATAATTTATACACATAGTTTCAGGAACACTAAAAGGTTTATAGTAGATGGAATAATGACCCCCAAAGATACCTACATCCTAATCCCTGGAACCTGTGAATGTTACTTTACATGACAAGAAGGACATTTCAGATGTGATTAAATGAAGGATCATGAGAAGAGGAGATTATCCTGGATTATTTGGGTAGCCCAATATAATCACATGGGTCTTTGCAAGAGGGAGGCAGACAGGAGATTTGACGGTAGGAGAGGAGAAAGCAATGTGACCATAGAAGCTGGGATTGGGCTGGTGCAGCCAGAAACCAAGAAATGCCTGCAGTCTCTAGAAGCAGAAGAGGCAAGGAATGACCTTACCCTGGAGCCTCCAGAAGGAACAACCCTGTTGACACGTTGCTTCACCCTCAGAGGACTCATTTTTTACTTTTTTCTTTCAGAACTCTAAGAGAATAAATTTATACTGTTTTCAGCCAAATTCGTGGTAACGTGTTATAGTAGCAATAGGAAACTGATACGCCGCCTGTACCGCAACTTGACCTTCTATCCTTTAAGTTCAAATTCTAGCTGCTTCCACCTCTTCTACCACACCAAGCACATGACACAGAGCAAGCCAGAATCCAAAGGGCTAAAGGTGGAGCAACAGGGTGTGGGGTCAGCATGGATAGGAAGCTCAGTGGACTCCACCTTGTCATCTTCAGGCTCCCTTTGGGCATAATCACAACCTGCCAGGTAAGAGTTGGTAAAATAGTCTTGCTACTAAAACCCAGCTTTCAAGCTGTGTAAGAAGTTGACAAAAGAGCTGCCAAAATACTTCAGTGAGTGTCATTCCTAGATGGGTCTAGAAACCTCCTGGGCAATACACATATTTTTATTGAGTTATGTCTATGGCCTGCAACTCAAACACCAAAGTCAATTTTCCAGCTGTGGTTTGAGTTATCTGGTTTGGCCACCTATGAGGATCCAATTTTCCGGTGGAATGTCAAGTCTCTCAGACACTCTGTGGTAATTGGGGTATTTTATTTATTTATTCACTCACTCATTCAATACTTACTGAGCTATTACTCTGTGCCAGATAAACAGGAAGTAGAAAGAAATTGGGAAAACTGAGTTTCTACTCTCAGAAACTGCTTGCAGTCTGCTGAGATGTTTCTAGAGATTGTGGCTGAAGGGATTAAAAAAAAAAAAAAGAAAAAAACAGTAATCTGAGAGCCACTGATCCTCTAACATAAACCATTTCTCACTGAGACATTGGATAATACCAAAAAGTCAGTGTGTTGAGGGTAACAACTTGGTCTTATGTGTTATGTGTTAACTGGTAATTGCCTCAGGTAAGTGCTCAATAATATGTAATGAGGGGGTGGGAAGGAAGGGAGGAAGGGAAGAGAGGAGGAAGGGCAGGGGTGGGGTGGGGAACTTCTGGGCAGGCCTCTACCACACACACTACTGTCACATTGGTCTCCTAGTTTCATACCGTTCTTCTGCCAATCTGTTATCTTGAGACTGAGAGTCACATTTTATTCATTTCTGTAACCCCAACACCCAGCACTTAGTAAAAATAATTTTGGATCAATGAATAATTCACAAGACACTGGGAGATAATTTCAAACTAAGCAGCCACTCAACCTACTTGACCTTCTTGTAGCCCTGTGGTCCAGGTCAGCTCCTACTACTCTTACCAAGCACTGCCTCACCCCTGGGACTACAGAATACATGAATATTATCTTTAGATCAGAAGACAAGTATGTCCTGTGGCCAAAGCAGATAGGGTGTAAAAGAAAAACAATGAATGAATGAGGATAAGATTGCCCCAGGTAAATACAGCATCACTTGGTCATTTTCAATTGCCAGCATAAATATTTATGGGGGAGAGGTCAGATCACAAAACCAACGAGAAGGTAGTGACGAAATCTGTTTCTTTCTAGTTTCAGAACAGAGAAAAGAAACCCTGGATCTCTGGGATGCCCTACATCATTTAAAAGAATTAATCATCTCACACCAGACGGAGACCAACAGTGAGGTTCATTGAGGGAAGTTTGGAAACCTGAGGAAAACAAGGTTTTCCAGCTGCCACTGCGTTTCTGAGTTTCTCAGAGGAGCTCTCAGCTCTGTTATCTGCTTCACATCTCCTTGTGTGTGATTTTTCAAGCTCTTCACTGTGAACTGGGGACTGACTGGGAGGTGCGAATTTCCCATCAGTTTCTCCTCTCAGGAGAAATTGGAAATATGTCCTCTTGAAACTGCCTGAAAATTTCTTTAGATGGAAGATTAACTGTCTCGCTGCTACAGTGTGTGTTCAGTGGAAGAGTGGCAGGCTCCTCTTCCCTTGCCCTAGCTCTCCTGTCATTTGTCAGCGAAGGATTCTGGGGTGTGAGCGTGGAGAGGGGGGCTGGCATCAGCCTTGGTTGGCTCCCAAGACCTGTTCCTGGCCAGTAGCCTCTCAGAACAGAGGAGTCCCGGCCAGGCCCTGCAGCAGCCTGGGCAATGTAAATAGGTGTTTGGCCTTCAGGTAGTGTGGGAATCGTATCTGCAGGTTTGCATTTTCCATCATTAAAAACTTTACAAAACTATTGGCCAAGATATAAAACAAAGCCACAACTGTTTCTCTAGCCCAAAGACAAGAATGGTCACCTGCGTTTGCTTGAAAGAAGAGCCAGGATTGCCCTGAGCAAGCTCTCAGAAGCATATTTTCTTTGCAGCCACCATAGTGGCTCCAGTAGCTTCCCCTTACTCCTGTGGCTTCCAACCTCCATCAGAGTAAAAGCCAATCATGACAGTCAACTTTGGCTGATCCTATGACTTCAGATATGCTTCCTCTGATACCCACAGGCTCAGCCCCTCACTTCTTCAGGCTTCTGCTCAAACTTCCCTTTGCCTGTGGCCTCTCCCATCATCCTATATAAAATAGGATAGCACCTAAAATATCTAAACTAGAACCTCTCTCACTTTCTGGCTCTCTTTTCCAGCTTTCCTTCACAGCATTTAACATCACATGACACATTGTGTATTTTTTGTTTGTTTGTTTACTGTCTGTTTTCACCCACTAGACTGTAATCTACTAGAATATAGGGACTTAGTTTTCTTTAGGTCACTTATGTATGTATTCCGGTACCGCGAACTGTCTTTGGTGCGTAGTTGATGCTAAAAGTATTTTGTTGAACAAATGAATGGATGAACACATGGCTCTGCTGGACCAAGATTCTTATTTTTACAAGGAACTTCTGTTGACAACCAGACTGTCCTATGCACACTGATATCGAAAAGACGGAAATGGACCTGAAATGCACTTAGCTTCTTAATAACCCATTTTAAACCTAGCACCCATGAACCTCATTCTTGTTAGCCTCTCATATCATCAGTCATCAGGAACATTTATTGGTTTGCTAGAACATGCAGGTAGTAGACTTGGTGTGACTAGAGAAATGATGGACAGTCCCTGCCCTCAAGGGGCTGAAAGCCTCGCAGGAAAGACAAAAATTGAAACACGCAATAGCAATGAGCCCTCTGGAGGGTTATGATGGGGGAATACAGGATGCTACGGGGACACAATGTCTGAGGCCTACCTGCTCCAGGGCCTATCCTCTTTTAAGAAGTCATAAAATAACTGTCCTCTCTGAGTACTAATAATCAGTTTTCCATGAATACAAAGTAGTGCGCAATTCAAACAAAACCAGTCTTTACGATAGTCCTTGAGAAGTGCCACGGAGTCAAGAATGTTGAGATTGATAGCAGGCCAATTTGGGGGAAGAAAGCTGGAAATGGTTCCTGAACTACCAGCGTGTGCTAAACACATGCTAGAGGCCTCCCCTTCTCTTTCCGTCTTTCTCTCAATCTTATTCTCCATGTATGCCCACATTTATGGACACATGTATAGGCTCTCTGAATTCTCACAAGAATCCTCCTGAGGTAGATGCAAAAGGCTCCACTTTAAAAGTGAAGGGATTGAAGTTCAGAGAGGTTATGTAACTCGTTCACAGTGATACAGCCAGTGAGTGGCTATCCTGAGATCCCAAGTCAGCTATAAATGGCTCTCGGAGCAGGTCTTTCCAGGTCTTATTTCCTGGGCTTGAACTTTTGCTGTCACTGTGGTAGGTCCCCTCCCCGTGTCTGCCAGTAACTAGCCTTAAGGGTTTTGCGTATGGTGAATGTTGCTTATAATCCCCGTGTGCTGACAATGTGTTGGTCTTACAGGAAAACAAGCTCTGCCAGTTAAATGGGGCAGGGAGAAGGTCAAATGTATGTCCATATAGGGATAGTCATGGATTCTGGTCCTGGTGAGGAATTAAGGCGGACTATCAGACTATCCTGGACACTCCACAGGGATTTCGTCTGGTGACTGGGGTGGAGAACAAAGAAAACAATGGACTCTTGTAAACTTCAGCACTGACTTTCTGGGTGACCTGGGCAAATCATTTAATGCCACATACTTCCTTTTCTTCATGGGTAAGATGAGGCAGAAATAATACTCAGCAGCCCCACACGGGGACAAAGATTCATATAAAGTCAAGCTCCTAAAATGAAGCGACATAGGCATGAACACAGGATTTTTTATTACTACAGGTAGAAGTCCATGGAGGGAAATGAAAAAGGGGAGGGCCTTTAAATTTTCTGTGACAGGATTCAGCTGCCCTCAACCATTACTGTCAGGCAAAATCTTGTACTCTATCTACTTCCTCCCTATGAGGGAATAATCAGGAGGCTCCACCTGCAAAGTCGCTTTCATTTGTCTTGTATTTGCCATCTAAAGAGCTCACTTTGGAAACTAGAAACTAATAACAACAGCAATAACAATGATCATTAACTCTACAATTGTGAGGCATTCTGTAGGCTATAAGGACCTTCATACATACTGTTAATCTGAACTTTGCAATTCAGTAACAAACTATTAGCTCCCCATTTTACAGATGAGAAACTGAGGCTCGGAGAACTAGAAGCTTGACTTAATGATGAAGACTCAAAAGCAGTTATTCTGACTCCTCATTCAGTGATCTTTCCACACACCTGAAGTCAATAATATGATGAGCCACATCATGTGTTACACAGACTAGCCCCCCAAAAGTCCCAGTTGTGAAATAGTCACCTTGAGAACAAAACCTCTTCTACCCAGTGCTGTTACTCAATTAGTTTTCATTTTCAAAGACTGCATGACTCGTTTTATTTTCACAAAACTCCAGGATGAGTATGCCAGGACATCATTCATTTGAGCTCCCCTCCTTGTCAGTTGGGCTTGGAGTTGGGAATCATGTTCTTGGTATTTTTCTCCAGAAATGAAATTAACAGAGCCTGTCATAGACTTGGCTCTCTTTTCATGACTTTTGGATGGAAGAGAAACATTTGAACAGAGGTAAAGGAAGGAGCTGGCACAAGCTTGGGGCCTAAAACGATGGAATAGCCATTCACAGATACCTGCAGTCGGTGCATTCAAAATCACATTGAGGACCTACACAGATCATCTGAGAAATTAACCCCTGAGCCAATTTACTGCACTGGTATTCCACTGGGATCCCTTTCAAACAGGTTGTCCTACATTACCAGAATAATTGATATCTACAGCTATAACAATTTCCGTATTCATATGGCATGTGTACTTCTATTTGCTTGGATATTGAAAGATTTTCAGGAGGCTGTAAGAAGCAATCATGAGAAATAACTCCACTCAGTTTAATCTTAAAGAGTATTATTTTTGCAGGCTTATTATTTCTTTTAGAATTCCCAAGCACACTGAGTGTCCATAAGCCATCATCCTGATACTCAGAGGCCACAAAATCAGCACTTTAACTGTGCAATGACAAATGATAATCTATTAGTGACTCCGGATCCAGAAATATTCTGTGTTGACACCTGAGTCACCAAAGGAAAATCCAACAATTGTCACTCTTGTAGAAAGTAGATTTATCGTGTCCCATCCTTTACATTGTCCATCCATTTGTGGTGTACATGTTAACTTTTCACTTATCCCTACCAGGGCTGGCTTCATGAGTGTGCAATCTGTGCAAATCACATTAGGCCCCACACTTAGAAGGCTCTCACATTTTGTTGAATACCCTTCTGTTGCTGTCTTGAAATCCTTAACAATTTTTGAACTGAGGATTTCGCATCTTCATTTGCACAGGCCCCTGCAAATTATGAAGCTGGTCCTGATCCCAGGAATGTAAGCTCCCATGTCAGCTGAGATTCTTGTGTGTTTTGTTCACAGATAGTCCCTAGAATAGGGCTTGGCACTGTTCTTAATAAATATTTGTTGAATGAATGAATGAGTAAATGAATGAACACCAACATACTCAATTAATGAGAATCTCCCATTCCCAGGCCAATCCAGGAAACATAGTTGCTCTTATTTATCATTTCTGTGCCTTGAGTTCTGAGTCCAAACATTCCGAAGTTAGGTTATAGGCCTAAATAATTGTTTAAGGATGGAGAACTGGCAAGAAAGGGAGAAAGAACGGGCCCAAAGAGAGATACAGCCAAGCCTACTAAGAAATACTGCCCAAAGATGCTGAGAGAAGAGGCATGGTGTGCTCCTGAGCCAGACAGCAGGGGGACGGTCAAGTCCCACCTCTCAATTCACCAAGGGGAATTTTCCCTAATGGAAGCCAGACTGCTGGGAGAGTTTTCTGACTTGTGACCTCAGACCTAGTCCATGCCCCTCAGGTCTCGTAGGAGGAAAGCAGCCCAGCTGTAGGCCCAGACACACCCCAGGCCTGTCAATGGATTTCCCCGGCTGCTAAATCGAGACGTTGAGCTCCAGCAGTGGGGCTGTGGATGCAAAAGCTACTTTCCCGAATTGTGCAGTGAAGACCAAGAAAGGAAAGAGAAACCGGGACCTGAGGAAGTCAATTCTACCCAGAGCTGTGTCATGGAAGCAGAGATAATTGGAGACCAGGTGGATACACGTTAGCATTGTTCACACAGAGTGTACAAGACTGCACTAGTTCAGTAGAGAGTTTAACATGGTTGAAGCCAATTTTCATAGATTTTATTGGTCAGATTCGGTCTTTGAGGATTTAATTACCATGTCGATATACCTTTGTTAATTTTTTAAAAAATCTTACGTGAACTTGATTTTTTAAGTTTTTAATTTAAATCCCAGTTAACACACAGTATAATATTAGTTTCAGGTCTACAATATAGTGATTCAAAACTTCCATACATCACCCAGTGCTCATCACAACAAGTACCCTCCTTAATCCCCATCACTTATTTCACCCATCCCCCCGGCCCACCTCCACTCTGGTAACCATCAGTGTTCTCTGTAGTTGAGAGTCTGTTTCTCAGTTTGCCCCTCTCTTTTCATTTTTTCCCCTTTGCTCGTTTGTTTTATTTCTTAAATTCCACATATGAGTGAAATCCACATATGGTATTTGTCTTTCTCTGACTGACTTATTTCACTTAACCTTATACTCTCTAGGTCTATCCTTGCAAATGGCAAGATTTCTTTTTTTTTTTTTTATAGCTGAGTAATATTCCATGGCATATATAATTTTTAATATATCATATATATCATGTATCTATTTTTAAAAGATTGATTTTCATTGATTTTCTGTTTGAGGCTATCATGGTAACAAGCAGATCTCTTCCTATGAAGTCCTTCATGATTAATCCTAGAGAAAGGGGGATACTAGAAACAACCAATCTGGGCAATGGTTGTATTCTTAAGTCTCTATCACCCTCGCTATTTATTAGAAATGATAAGTTATGAGCAGAAAATGAAGTTATCTGAGGTCTTTGGGGAAAGTAGACAACTTCAATCATAAGGAAAGACAAATAAGAAAAGTAAAGCCAGCAAATAGTAGTCCTCTGGATTACATGGAGAAAAAGCACAAAATGAGAAAGAGAAAAAAATCTGCACAATGTCCAAATTTCAGGCACTGCCAAAGTTTGCAAAATATCATTTCATTTAGAAATGCTATGATTTAATGGCAAAGGAGGACATTTTGTTGGAACGCCTAGCGTAACAAACACTTTTCTCTCCACTTAACAGCACTCCCCTGGCTTCATCTTGTGGAGAAAATAATAATTTGGATGTTTTGAATTATAGCAGTAATACTAAAGGCACTCTAGGCCCACCCAAATTCCCAGTGTTGAACGTGGTGTCAGGGCTCAGTAAGAATGCAGCAAGATTCCGGCAGGCAACTTGGTTTTAGGACATGGTTCAGGGTTTGCTGCAGTCAGAAGGAGTGAGCAGAACTTTTTTGTAGGACTGTACCTCTGTCAGTGCCCCTTTTGCCAGGGGACAGGGCTGTCTCAGCTGAGAAGTCCCAGGGCTTTGGACCATGAGCAAGACCCAGAGGGAAGAACGTGAGTCTGAGCATCTGGAGGTCTTGGATCTGCTCCTAGCTCTGCCACTAATCAGCCCAGTGACCTTGGGTAAAATTTCTATTCTCTCTGGGCCTCCCTCCTTCATTAGTACAATCTTTGACTTTTAGAACTACAAAGACCGTTAGAGATCATCCAGGTCTGTATTTTCCAAACTGTGTTCATTTGCATTCTGACTGCGTGATTTGTGCCTTTTCCATGTACCACTTCTATGATTCTTTACTTCCATAAATCTAATTTAAAAGAAATCAGTATCAGTGAAAATATACGGAAGGTAACTGTTAACTATAAAATTAAAGACAAACAAATCCATATTATTAAATTCTAGCTAGATAAGTGTTGCTCGTCTAAGAAGACAATAGCAACAAAAACAAACATAACATGCAGTATTTATTGAGAACTTGGTATGTGCCAGGCCTTGTTCTGAATGCTTTACATACATACAATATTTCATTTAATTATCACAACCCTATGATTAGTACCTATTCTCACCCTGTCACTCCCATTTTATAGATCAGACAACTGAGGCACAGAAAGATAAACTTGGGACCTGCTCTCTCTTTGTTAAAATGCTGTGTTAGGATGCATGCATGAATCTAAGACTTTCTCCTGATGTAATAAGGATTAAAAGAGAATTTTAACAGAAATTAATGTCTTCATTATGAGATTCAGTCTTATTTAACGCCATTAGTTTGTGCCACCCACTTAAAGTCACTCTATATGCCTTAGGTAATAACTATCCTATAATTCTGGTAGAAAATGATCTAGTCATGGAATAATTTGAGAAATGGAAGACACAGCCACACTATTGTGGAACTTTGTGATGTTGATCTCATTACTTCCACTGTTGGTATTTGTTCTTTTTTCTCTACTCTGCCTAAATGATTCCTACTGATATTTCAAGGGGCACCTCATCAACAACTCTCCCTGACCTCCACCCAAACCCTTTGGGGGCCTTAGGTCACCCCCTCTTTGGTGTTCCCATTATATCCTACATACATTTCAGTTATAGGGGCTTCCTCACACTTGATGACCTCTACCTTTGACCCAACTGGTTCTTTGACATAGAGAGTAAAGCTTGTTCTACGTAAGTCCATAAATCTATAAAAATTCCAAATCAAATATAAATTGAGTGAGTTGAAAAAAATGATTTTGAAAAGCACTCATTACATAAAAATAAAACACTGAACACAAATGCTATGTTCTAAAAGTTCTTTTTGGGCAACTGCTTCATCATGGATTAGAATAGACAAGGCTTCTCAAAACAAGAATCCAATGAGCTTGGATTGGAGAAGCTTTGCTCTCCTGGTTACTCTCCTTGGAGGTGCTCTTCTTTGCTGCCATGACCTGCATGGCATTCACAGGGTCATCAGTCTTAAAAACCTTATATTTCAATATGTGCTAATGCTTCTGAAAGCTCATGAAGATGTCAGGGACGAACAGCTTCTGGGTGGCATGTTCCTACTCTTAGTCTTCAGCTAATGCTTGCTTCCATTTCCCCCTCCTCCAACCTCCCACCCTCTGCTTAATGACCTCTTGCTCTCTCATTTCAACCAGAGTGCCCTGAATTGCCTTAGACTGTGATCAACATTAACCATCAAAAAGCTATTTTTGGCAGCCATTGTACCACCCCAAACACCAGCTTTGGTTGTTTCTGAGAGGGTGATATTTAGGCTAAAAAGGGTCTTGAAAGCAGAGCTCACAAGTTAAGCCACTGTAGGTCTAGGATCACCTATAATTTGTTTACATGTCTCTCTCACTGACTTGATAAGTTCTTTGAAAGGAGGGACTATGTCAAATTATTTTGTGCATCCCAAAGTTTTTCAAGCATTATAGACATATTGAGTTATTCGATTAACTAATTACTAGCCCAGTTAATGCAGCTCAATATTTTCCCAAAATTGGAACCCATGATCATGCAGCCACCACCTGAAGAGAGAGAGGGGGAGGGAGGGACAGAAGGAGAAGGACAGGGAGAAAGAGAGAGAAAGAGAATGCTATTTAATGAGGTTTATCGATCCAGTTTGGATTACTCTAACCCTTAACAAGTCTTTCCTTATATTGAATTGAAATTTTTCTCTCTGTGACTTCCACCAGCCATTCCTAGTTCCATTCAACACAGTAGCATAGCAAGAGTTGATGCCTCTTCAACTGAAGAGTTTTCATATGTTAGGAGATTGTGCCTACTTTTGGTTCTTTCATCCTTTTAAACAACATCACTTCGTCCCTCAAATTATGATTCCCAGATCTCTTGCCATCCTGATAGAAGCCAGAATAACCCAGATTCTGGATGTAGTCCACCTGCTTTCAAATCTAGGCTCCATAACTCACTTTCGGTGTGATCTCTAAGTCTCAGTACCCTCAAGTGTGGAATGGAAATTATTATTATAATAATAGCACCTCATGTGTCTATTGTGGGGACTAAATCAGATGATACACACAACATGCATGATACAGTGACAAACATTCAATAAACATTAAAAAATGTTAGATATTAATACTCCAGGTAGCAACTAACAAGAAGATCCAGCCCCTGGGGGCCCACAGCTCCCTTGGAATGAAATAAATTTCATTTATTAACAGAAATTATTTCTGTTCACTGGTTTATTGCTGTGAGTAAACACAATATTTTTAGAGTTTTAGAGCAGCCACATCCCCTGATGGCTCATCTTGGTCTTGTGGTCAATCAAAATATTCAGCTCTCTCGCTCTGTCTCTTTACCTCTCTCTCTCTTTAACATAAACTGCTGTCAAACCTACTCTCCCACATCTTATACTTTAAAAATCAATTTTCTGAAACTAAAAGCAGAACATACATTCATCCTTATTAAATTTTCTGCAGATCAGTTTGGCCTATCATTCTAACATGTCAAGATAAGTTTAAGTCTTGATTCTGTCATCTGACCTATTAGTCACCCTTCCCAACCCTGTGCCATCTCCAGATGTGATAATTATCTCTTTTTTCTTCACTGAGGTCACTGATAAAATCCTGAACAACTTCAAGGCCAACAACAGAGTCCTGTGGTACTGTTGACATTCTTTGGGCAGCAGGCCAACATTCTCATTTTATGGATGACGAGAGTAAGATTCAGGAGGGCTAAATAATTTGCCCATCCTCATACAATAGAGCCAGTTGACTATTTCCCAAAGTGTAAACCTAGGAAAAACAGTCCCCTGAGGGATTTTCCTAATAAAGGGTTTCCATGGCCAGATAAGTTTGGAAATCATGCATACTCTGTGTGCTTCTTGGAGATTTGCAATGCCCAACAGCACACTGAAGATTTTGTGAAGTCTTACAGTCAAGAATTCCATTATACTTGTTTAGTATAAACAGGATTATACTTGTTTAGCTCAGCATTTCCCAAACGTATTTGACCACAAAATCCTATTCTCAGGTATAGCTCTTATCCCATAGAAACAGTGTCCCATAGTCAGCTATGAGCAGACACACTAGAATACTCCCGCTTGTCATGAGATTAAGTTCTGAGATCCCATGTTCAGAGAGTTTTGTGACTTCTAAATGGAAAATAAGATGGGAAAGAACTTTGGAAAGGAAGAGTTAACAAATGGGCATGTAGTAAGATGAAGGCAGGAATCAATGTTGAGGGAACCCCTCCCGGGCCTCTGTGTCTCCAAAGCTGGAGTGAAGAGAGCAGCCAGAGCTGAGTGTTCTGAGTAAGATCCCCACCCCCTGCCTCTTGCCCATGCCCATCACAGCCTTCCAACATGCTCTGCCTTGAAACCATCAGGGCTACTCTCATTATGCTTTTATCCCTGGTCTTGTCAGTCATCCCAAGAAACCAGGGACTCCTGGGGGGTCGATTGCCAGTTTTTCAAGACGAGTCCCTGATTTAAAGTTGCAATCCCTCCATCTGGCATCCCCTCCCCTTCCTTGCTTTATTTTTCTCCACAGCATTTACCACCATTCGAAATAATATATATTTCATTTTTTGGTCTGTTTGTTTTGTTTATTGTCTATATTCCTCTACTAGAGAATATGCTCTATGCTGGCAGGGATATTTATTTTGTCCATTGCTTTATTCTCTGCACTTAGAATAGTATGTGGTTGATAGTTGGTGCTCAATAAATATGAAAATACTATTCAGCTTAAACCAGGGGGCCTAAATGAAATATAGCCTCTCAAAGGGCAAGGATCACATCTTGGGTTTGCCTTGACTTATTTATGATGTGATACCATCTGCTGAGTGGGTCTTTATTACACTAGAAATGAATATTATTACTCAGATAGATATCAATACACAGGGAGAGGCTATTAGTCTCGGAAACCACATTCTCTCTCTTCTGGTGACCTCATCCACCAGGCCTTGCGTGGGCAAGACTCATAAATCCACAACACCACCTCTGACCCTCATCCATGCCACAGCCTACCTTTCCTGTGCTTTACTGGACATTTCTACCATGCTAGGCAGCTCAAACCCTTCAGTACCATAGCCAGAAACATTATCCCCTCCCTTCCAAAAATGAGTAAAGAAATAACATAAAAACTTTCCTCAACTTTATTATTTAGGCATCTATTTATGTTGGTTGTACTAAAAAAATAAAAATAATTACAAAAGTTGACAAAAGCCACGACATTTTTTTCTGACTTCTCTTTCTTCCTTACAGTCTCTATAGCTGAAACATCCCTGCCAGCTCTTCCCTCTGCCTCATGCCCACCCTACTATCAGATTTCCATTATCTTTTTCCTGGGTAATTGAAATATTCCTCTCTGCTGCCTTGTTTCCAATGTCTTTCATTTCTAATCCAGTGTTTTTCAAGAAGTGGACTGTGTCCATTAGTGGGTTATGAGATCATTTAGTGTGTCATAACCAGCATTTTAAAAATAAAATGAATAGAACAGAACAAAATAGAAGAGAATAGAACAGGAAAAAAAAATCAGATTGGTTGCTTGCAAAAGTTCTGCTGAAGGTGTGTGCATATGCCCTGAGCCATCATTCTGTAAATATATTACTCACAATAGCTTCAAAGCCATCGCTCTAATCTAATGTAGTCCAAATAAGAGATTTAGGTGACATCACCGGCTACCTAAACCTTGCAAGGACTTCATTATGCCCTCTGAATGAAGTCCAAACAAATTTACCCAGCATTCAATGGTTTCCAAACTCAGGCTCTAGCCTCCCTTTGTAGCTTATTTTACAACACTTCATACTCGTACCTAGAATGCCCATTGCGCTGGAATGCCTATTCTTTTTCAAACACGCCCTAAGATCCCTAATGCCATGATCTTTCACATGCTGTTCTTTCTTCTGGAGCAGTGGCTTTCAACCAGGGGGAACAATTTTGCTCCCTGAGGACATTTGACAATGCCTGGAGACATTTTTGTTTTCACAACTGGAGGGGAGTGGGGGGCTATTGGCATCTAGTGGGCAGAGGACAGGGATACTGCTAAATATCCTAAAAATGAAGAGAATAGTCCTCCACAGCAAAGAATTATCGGGTCTCAAATGTCAGTACTATTAAGGCTGAGAAAGCCTATTCTAGAGCAGAGGATCTCAAAAGGCTACAGTATCTAAATCACTTGAGAAACTTATAAAACATGGAGTTTGGGGCACTGTAGATCTGAGGTGGGGCCCACAAATGTGCATTTCTAACAAGTTCCTCTGAGATACTGAAGCTGCTGGTCAGGGACCACAGAACCACTGTCTAGACTAAAAGGACCTCGGTTTTCACCAGGGCTTAACATTACCCAACTAAGGCTTTAGAGGCCACCCCCTTCACAGAGCCTGCCCTGGTATCAGCTCAGTTTCTTGGACTTCTGCAGCAGCTGGTCCCTGTCTTCAATGTCGCTCTCTCACTTCTGTCGCTGCTCCCTGGAGTTTTCTCCCCCTTGTGCTTCATTCACCCAGCCCCATGGAGCATGTGCTTCCCGGACCAAGACTTACACTCACCTTCTACTTCTTACTTCTCCAAAGCACTTTGGGCAGCTTCCCTGCCTGAACAAATTCCATCAGGCAAAACACAACCATGGCAGGCCTCTCCCCAGCCAGTTGTCTGCAAGCCTCTTTCGGCCCGCTCACCCCTCCACATTGGGGATTATCAAAGTGTTAAGGAAAGCGCTGGAGCATGAAAGGTTATATAAGTCTTTTTCAGGCACTTAGGTGGGAAACTGAGTAACCAAGGGACAAAATGACTGAAGTGACAAAAAACAATAAAAAGGGTAAAGGTCACCCATAAAGAGAATAAGTGCATTGCGACCTCATTTTTGTTCTTCACTATTTTGCCCAGAATCAGCACTGTCTACCACCTTCATGCTGGGCAGTGAAAAAGAACATGAAGAACAAAAGGAGAGATAAGCGACAACCATTCCCTTAGCATACCTTGGAGACTTACGTGCATCACGCATGAAATAATTGCATTCTGAATGTCAGCTTTTACCTAGCCAATTTCCTGTACAGTTACAACTCCACTGTTATTTTCACTCGGATCCCCCATGTAGGACTTTTTTAAAATGCAATTTTGCTTTAATCATGCCATCAAAACATACGATTCTTAAACATTCTGTTCTCCCCAAAAGAAGTATCCCCACAGTGGATATTTTGAATCCCTGTTTAGCCAGGAAAAGACTGTCACACTTTAAGTGTCATGAGCAAGAATTTAATTTAGACCTAATAAGACAGTTATTTTATGTTAAATACCATATGGTTATTAAAAACATATTTATTGAGGTTTAACAAGTATGTCAAGACAAAACTCCATAAACAGCAGGAATTGCTAACAGGATGCAGTTATGGATTCTCAAATCAGGCAATGTATCTTGTGAATGGATATACTTTATATTAGACCATTAAAAATAATAATAAAGAATCTCCAAGGGCCTCCATCTGGGAGGGCAAAAGGGGCAGTGAATTTGTGTACTGCTTGCTCACCCCTGGAGACCTAGAATCAGTTCCTATTTGAGATGGTCATGAAAAATGAGCTTGGGGGTCTTCCCTTCATCCTCATTTGTGCTCTGTGCAAAGCCAACTGTATCATTTGGCATGATTGATGAGGACCATTTATGGGAGCTTGCTGGGGGAGGGGGAAAAGAGTTTAGGAGGAGTCACTTGGAATAAGTCAGAGGGAGAGGACTTGTGGAGACCTAGGCCAGGTTTCTGATGCTTACCAATTCTCGTTTCACTTGAAAACTTTAAAATGTGTGTGTGAATATGTGCGTGTATATGTGCATGTTTACATTCACACAGTCACACATGCGGAATATCATATAGGAAGTGCCTAAGAACAGAGATAATCACCCCAAAGTAGTAGTGTTTGAAAATATTGCTTTTTTACATCATGTACCAAGTGTGGTGTCCTCTAAACTTGCCACATTGCTTAAAAGAAAACCGGGCTGGAAGGAAGGAGCTTCTCACCTTATGGCCCAGCTCTCCTCCAGCTGAAATGGCAGGGATCCGCCAAGGCCTGTGTTTATGGCCCCATGTGCCGACGCTATGGCAATGCCCCTAAGACAATGGCGCCTGTTCAACAGGATGACTTCACAGGAGGCTCAGGCCAAGGCACTTCAGATGGGCCATGAGTAAGAACCAGCAAAAACTAATATCCTTAACAGTTAGCAAACATGTCGAAGGAAATTATTCATAAATATTTGAAGAGCAGTGAGGGCCAAGTTTGGAGTGAGCAGCTGTTGGTCTCCAGGTTTTCCCCAGTGTATTAGCCCCTTCCTAAGAGAGTCAATGTTCTGCTCTTACTAAGATTTCAAATGCCAAGCCCCAGAATTCCCTCAGCTGCTTTTCACACAAAAGGTTCCTGGATGCCTCCGTGTAGTTCTGTAGGTATGCAGCCACCAGCCAGGTCTCTAGGTGGTGACCTAGAAAAGATATTTGGGTGGAATATTCAGCTGTCTTTAGAGCCATGATTGGAATTCTTTCCACGTCTCTTGGAGACTTGCGTGTGTATGTGTGTGTGTGTGTGTGTGTGTGTGTGAGTGTGTGTGTGTGCGTGTGAAAGAGAGAGAGAGAGAGGTGGGGGCAGTGGGGAAAAGAATATATAATCATCACGTCAGCACAATGAACAGGCCCAACTGCATGAGGGTAATTATGTTTTACAGTTTTGCTAAACACAAGAAAGTATTTTCTCAGGCCATTTAATTGAAACAACATCATGGGTTATACCTTCATTGTAATAAAACTCCACTGTGTGTCCAAGTGCCAGGGGATTTATTAACTTGCTCCGAGCTCTGAGAATCAGCAGGCAGGGTCAGACGCAGCTAGTGATGATGACATCATCGGTTTTGGCAGCTCTTTTCAACTGGTGTTGAGTGAGGTAATGTCCCCAAAATTAAAACTGACAGCAAGATTAATGATGATAGATTCACTGACTTTTTTCATGATTTAAATTGGTGTTCTGTTTCTTCCATTCTGGACAGCCAAGAGAGCTTCGTGCCATTAGCTTGGCATATCAGCAAAGCCAGATAACAGGAGCCCCTTCTCCCTGCCGCCTGGGGACAGGCTGGGACTTCGGGGCTGGAGGTGATTTAGAGATGAAGCCAAGGGAAGGCACACCCTCAAGTCTTTCACAGAGATCAGCACAGTGAGATACGCTGCCTTTATCAGATCAGCAGATACATGCATTATGTTTGTTATTTTGGTGTAAGAAAGACTATGTGCTCTGCTAGGGGTTGCTATGTGCAAAGAATACCTCATCAAATCTTGTTACTGAGTCAGAATTTGCAATCCCTAGAACTGGAGCTGGGCCGACCTTGCCCTTTTACTTTCTGTACTGAAAAGATTTGCTGAAGATACTAGAATAGAAGCATGAAGAAAATTCTAAGGCAGAAGATTAGAAGATGCATAAGCTGCATGGAAAAGATCCATTTGTGAGCCCTCTTAGAGACTCTTGTATCCTAGAAACAACTATCATCTTCATTAACTAATTATTCTATCCCCACTCTACTGTAAACTTCTTAAGGGCAGAAATTAACTGTTTCCATCTTTGTAATTCCAACAACGACCACAGCAACATATAGCAGGAACTAAAAAATATTTTTTGAATGTATGTTACTTAAAGAAGATACCTTAAGGATTTCTCATAAGAAATTGAGACTTCTAACTAGGTTAATGAAGTATACTTTCAAATAAGGAAAACACTTTTCTTTGAAAACACGGTCAAATTTATCATAATCACTAGTCCATGTGGACACGTCTCACGGGTCTGAAATAATGTGGTTTACTGTTTCAGAAAAAGGAAAAAAAAAATGAAAGAAAAGAAAAAAGGAAAAATCCAACATGACATATGATGATATAATAAAGTCATTCAGCAGGATGGCAAAATTGGAGAATGTCCTCAGTGTAATCTCATTGTGAGTGTGATCTTTTCTTCCAAAATGAAATCCATCTGTACGTTCAGGGATTATCTCACAATCTTAGAATTGATCCTGTTAGGAGTGGGGGGTTGCAGTTGGAAAGGAAATGTCCTGTCTTAAAAGAGGGAATGTAGGGTCCACTTGGCAGTGGGTGAGGATGTGGGAATTCATTGCGGCTCTTCCTGGTAAGTCCTATCTCTAAATAGAACATTCACTGTCTCCAGAGTCAGGAGACATTGCAGCTAGCCCTTGCCCCACCCTGAACTAGCCTAAACGTTTGGGTAAGTCCCTTCCCTGTCCTGGGGCCTCTGTTTCCCCATCGATCCACTGGTAAAATGAGTGAGTTAAGTCAACAAGCACTAAGGCCCTTTGCAGGCCAGTCATTCTCTGGTGCTAGAGGTTTAATTGCTCTTGAAAGGGGCACACCCAGATAGATCAAGTGACTATACGTTATACTCCTTACTCCAACTGTTCAAACAAAGTCAGCCCCTCCCCCCCAAAGTTGAGGGTACTGGTTGGGATAAAAAGATAATTTCCCCCACCCTCTGTTCTTTTGGCAATCTAGGCTCCAAATATTTTGTTTCTAACAGGTTCTGACACTTTCCCACATTTCTCTTACCCTATTTGTCCATCATTTCTTTCTCTCCTCACCCAAATGTGTCATTCTCTTCACACAGAACATCAGATTGTGGATGGAGGATTTGGAAGGAGTGTCAGGTTTCACTGATGAGAAGTATAGAGGATGAGACCCTCCTAATGGTCCCTTTTGTCTCCACCTATGACATTTCTTTTTGGAAAGAATTACTATATTTTACACCTTTCGAGTGTTTATCCAGCTCACAATGGTCCCTTTTACTAGGCATTGCCTTCTGATCCACAGCATAAGGCTGGGACTTCAGCAACCAAGTCCATAGTAAATGATGTCTACCTTGCTGGCCGTGGCTGCCCAGAACACAATGGGCAGCTGAACCACGCTGGAGAGTTGAGAAATCTTCATTGTTTGCAGGCTAGAATCCTCCCCACTCTGCAATACAATGCTTTCTATGAATCGCAACTCTAACTTTTCACCCTACTTAGCCTTATTTGGACAAGATGAAGACAGGTTAACATGAAGAGGGTGCCCACACACTGTGTGGAGTGAGAAGGGATAATACATGAAGTATGAACACCAGTTCAGCGAGGCAGGCTTTCAGAACCCCTGGGATGGGAGATTGAAATGTTGTCCCAGGACACCTAGCACTGACTTTGCTTTTTTCAAGATGAGGAGGCAGTTTTGTTGATGAATTTGGTTCAGCAACCAGGAGAGTCCATTCTTTGTAAACAGTCACTTATACCAGAAGTTCTTATCCCAACTGTCCCTTAGAATCAATCACCTGGGTAGCATTCCTAAACTGCCAAAACCTGAACTCATATCCCAGAGATTTCAATCAATTAGTCCGGGGGGGGAGGGAGGAGGCATTGGAATATTTTTTGAAAGCTACCCAATGATGCAGCCAAAGTCAGGAGCCACTTTCCTACATTAAAGCCCTAGACTGTAAGCTTGAAATCTTCCATGATGGTGACATAAGTCTGAATGTTAAAGGGCAGTGGTAGAACCAGAAGAGAGCATCCATCTTTCTTCTACAAGGTCCTTAGAGTTTCACAGAGTATTGGTGACAGTTGTGTGCCCTATAGAGGACCAAAAGGCTCAAGGCAAAGTCACATCAAAATATGCTATCTCTGCCTCTGTTCTGTGCAGCCACCTCCTCTCCACTGAGCCTTACATCCCAGGCCAAAATTGGAAAATGGTTTTTTTCTACCAATCCAATAAACCTACCGATACTGCATCAATCAGCTAGATGGAAATGCTACTGAGTGATTGCTAATTTATGTCCAATGATACAAGACACAGGATGTCAATAGAAGTATGAACAAGAGAAGGTGGTTGATATCACTGAGTGACTTCTGAAACTGCAATTTTAGTTGGAGTACCATGAGGCCAGCACTCTGCCCTAGTCTAAGGATAAAGACTCAGCTTGCTACAGCAAATCTAGGGTGACCAACTATCCAAGTTTGTCCTGCTTTTAGTACTTAAAGTCCCTTGCTCCAGGAAATTCCTCAGTCCTGGGAAAACAGTTGGTCACCATCTTTCTTGTCCAGATTTGCAAAGGACTGACCATGGAAGTCTCCTCTCAAAGTTAGAAACATTTCACTGTTGGCCATGACTGCTCATCTCTATCAGTGCTAAGCTTGCCTTTCATGCTGCCTGTTTCCAAACCTCTGACAAATGAGGGGTGACATTAGAGTGGAGGTAATAAATCTCTTCTGAAGCTGAACATTTTCCATCCAAAGCCCTGATAATAATAGAGGTCAGAGCTCAGATACTAAAATTTATTCCTAAAACTACCCAACCCAACTCAAGTCATTCAGGCCTTCTCCCCAGGGGATTTGGAATTAGGACCTAGAAAGACTCTGTTAATCTCTTCTAGTGACTGAGTGGTAACCTGCACGCCGGGAGCGGTTGGCAGCCAGGTGCTGCAAAGACAACTGTTGAAGAGAGGAGACCAGTCTGCAGTGAGAAAATGCTAAAAAGGCACCTAGGCAGAAGCAGAGAGGAGAGGAAGAGAAAGAAAGCTGCTTGGGGTTCTGCATGTGTCACTATTTTTTTCTTCCATGCCCTCTCTGATTCCCAACAGAACTCCTATTCTTTAGTTTCATAAAATCCTCACCATCCCCTTGTAGTTTTCAATTGCAAGCCTAGAAAAGTCCACCCAAATTGACTTAAGCAAGAGAGTTTATTGTTTCATATTAGTGAACAATGTGGGGTATATCAGCTTCAGGCATTGCTTGATCAAGGTCTCAAGTAATGAACTGTTTCTCTTTCTCCATCATTCAGGTCTAGTCCGTAGTAGAACTTTCTTTCAGCTCTCTGGCAGGCTCACCCCTCATACTCGTAAGATATTTCCCAGGATCTCCCAGCACTATTCCCTGCTAAGTTTATTCTCAGTGGCAAAAGTGAGACCCTTTTAACAGGATTTTAACAGTAAAAGTCTTTTGGTTCTCAGTGGCTCAAACTGGCCATACTTAGCCAATACCTGGAGTCTGGAAGAATGTGGAAAAGCCAGCTCTTCCTTTTCCTGGAAGAAAGGAAAAGCCAGCTCTACTGAAGTTCATGGATTGCAAGGTGAAAGAGGTGATTTACCAGAAGACATTGATTTATGGTAACATATGTGAGGTGGATAAATGGTAGGATAAAAAATAATAAGAGATGGCCCCTATTTTTATTAAAAAAAATTTCTCCATGCGAGACTAAACAGGTTAGAATTAAAAGAATCCTAACAATTACAACAATACAGCCCACAGTTAGAGCGCAAGATTTCAGAAATCCTCTCCCTCCCTATGATTTCAAATGGTCCCATCACAGGAGTAGACAGGAGGCCCACAGCCATATTGGTATTTTGTCCAAACAGAGGACAAAGCTACTCAGGTACAAAAATTTGTGATTTTGAGTTTCTAAATACAGCAAAAATGACAGTATTATGAAAAGATTTTTTTCAAAAGTCTTTGTTGTACAAATAGAAAAGCCACACGTTTGTCCAGAATACTGATTAGCCTTCTTTAGCACCAGCTAAAACTTTGAAATGTGAGACTTTTTGAGAACAGTTACTTCATTAATAACAATAATCATGAAATAAAGCATTAGCAACACAGACAATGAATCTTTTCAATATCATAACCCTCAAAGCTTGTATTTGCTTTGTTTGTATTTGTAGGCAAACCAAATCTGTCTTCCTGGCTCTGTTATCACCGGTCTTATCTGAAAAGACCCAATGAATATGCACAAACCAATCCATAGAAATAAGAAAACATCAAACGGAGAACTTAGGGCTTTTGTTCCATCTATCAATCCTATGTCTCTTGATATTATGACTCCTTATCCTCTGTAGAAACTTAGACTTTAAAGCCCCACACCTTGACTCAAGGGAAAATATCCAGAATTGTATTCCCACTGCACCTTCCAACTTCAGCAAAACTCTCCTCTCAAGCAGCACAGAATCACTCACTGGTCCCAACACATGTTCTGACGTTCCCCGTTCTGTGCCTTTTTTTTTTTTTTTTTACATGCCCTACTTTTTCTGGAATGCCATTCTCTACCTTTGTTAATAATATCCATCTTCCATGGGCCAATTTCAATGCCCTCTTCCATTAAGCCCTTTGTAGGCTATAGTTTGGAATTAATTCATCCTTCTACCTAAAAGCCTTCAATGGCTTCCCACTGCACTGAGGAAAGAATTTTCATTCTCTAACTAAACTTATAAGGCTTTAAGTGATCTGCCTGCCTGTCTTCTCATCTCATCTCAAGTTATATTCTAGCCAACCAAGATCCTCTTCCCTTTCCAGGATTTCCTTAGTTTTCTCCAGTCATAAGTCCTTCACACATTCTATTCCCTCTGCTTGGAATACTCTTCCCTTGATTTTTCTCAAAGCTGTCTCCTTCTCAGTTGTGAGGTTTCAGCTGAAATGTTACTTCTTCAGAGATCCTTCCCTGCCTAGCTAGAGCCACCATCTATCCTAACCTCGTACCGCTACTCTCTACCAGAGAAATATGTTCTCTATCTTCCTATGCTTTTTCTAAGTGTATAATTATGTATTTATTTGTTTAATTGTTTAATGTTTCTCCTTCCCACAAACTGTAATCTACAAGAGGTCAGGGACTTAATTTATTTCACTCATTCAACTTTAGATCTGGCATTTAGCATGGTGGCTCCACACTGGAGGAAATATTCAATAAATGTGTGTATCATTCCCTTTTTTATACACTTATAATTGTATCATAATCTGCTTTATATGATAGATATTTATTTTAGTCTTGCATCTCATGCTAGACAAGATTTTGAGAGAAGGATCATGAATAAATGAGATCATACTTGCAAAGCACCAGGCCCAATCTAGATCCTCAATCAGCTGTTGTTTTCATAGGGTTGAACATCACAGACTTCGGAGTTGGTCAGTCTTGGGATTTCATAAGATCCCATCACTTTTCAACTCTGTAACCTTGGTCAAGTTTGCTCAGCCTTTCCAGGCCTAAGTCTCCTCATTTGTAAATTGTTAATAATAATACCTACTTTATAGGATGGTTATAAGTCCAGGAGCTGGCCTAGTACTCTCAGATAGACCATGACGTTCTCCTATTAAACATAAACAATATCACAGAGCATCAACCTCAGACAAGACCATTTTGGTGACCATGATGGATGAAGACAAAAATAAGACCACTCCATAATCACATCTGAATAAAGTCAAAGCATGAACATTGCCCAAACCACAAAAATAACCACACTTCCCTCTTTACTGGTTAATAAGTGACTACTGCTTCTTAACCAATACAGCCTTAGCATTGTCTGGCATTCCCCACTTCCATATAAGACTTTAGAAACTTAACCTCTATCTAATCTCTCCTTCTGAATAAGATTTCCTTCGATACCCAGAGGATTATCCCTACTTTCTGACAGCGCTCATCCAGAGCCAAACCCTGTTTTCTTAAACCCTCTCCCAAATCACCTACCACAAGCCCAAATCCTACAGTAAGTTCTTTCTAATGCCCTCTTACTGAGATGCTCCATGATTCCTCATGATGTACATTCTCTGCCACTGCAATGATTAATGAACCCAACTTGCTCAACTACAAGTTTGCTCCTAGTGGTCTTTGGCTGAAGGTCACTGATAATGGTAATAACGAGAACATCAGCCACCACTTACTGATCATTTACCAAACACCAGGGCCTCTTCAATGCGATTTACATGTGTTTACTTCCTCAATCCTTAAGCCAAATTTAGGATGCAGGCATGATTATTATCACCATAGTATTTGAGGAAACTTAGCTTTAGAGAGTTTAAAATTTTGTATGAAGTCAGATAGCTAATGAGTGGTGGAGCTGGTATATAAGCCAGATCAGTCTGACCTTTACCCACTATTTGTTACTGAGCCCTCCTGGGGGCTATCACTGTGTCTTGAACAGAGACAGTACTGCAAGTTTAGGAAGATGATGAAGTCACCACAATGTGCGAGGCACAGAGAACTCAGCATGTGAGAGTTCCTTCAATATGTTTCATTGGCAATGTACCGAACAGCACTGTGGGGGCTGCAGAAAAGAATACATCACAGTCCCTGACCTCAAGGAACTTACAAACTAAATGAGGAGACGAGACTTAAACGCACAAATATTTAAATAACAATACAAGCTGCAATACAAGAGACACAGTAAGACAGAAGAATGCATGATTCAGTGCTAAATGAGGTGTGCGGGCGGTACTGAGAGAGGGCTCACCATGGGCTGCGGGCTCAACCCACAGACTTTAACTCAACTCAAAACCACAGACAGGAAATCGGCTAGGGAGCTGATTTGTTAGGAAGAGAGAGATGGAGAGAGAGAAAAAAGAACAAAGCTTTAATGGAAAAGAAGCTATTAAAATTATACTTACAGGATATACAGCTAAATGACTTCAAAATTTTACTTCTTGGTAATTCGTTTTTGAGGAATTATAAAGCAATCTCTAAAAGGGAGCCTTGTGGTTATTTCCAATGGACTCTGTATCAGGAATATGCAGGAAGAACATAAAGTTCATTGCTAGTTGGGAGAAGTGAGTTCTGACCTGACCCTATCTGGACTGTCTTGCTCTGGGTAACACTCGGGTTTGCGCCATTGCACTCTGGTGCCATAGAAAGATGTTTAATGACAACTCTGCACACAATATCCTGGAAGTATTCTCAGCCACTAAGAGCCACACTGAAACTGGGATTATTTCTTTAGGGGATAGCCAAACTCTTGTAGTGTCTTGCAAGGATTTGCGGAATCTCCTAGCACTTTTAGACCTAGAAGAGATAGAGATCAAGTACTTTGTATCAAGTGCCTTTAAATGTCTGAGTAAAGGCTTTGATATCAACTTGGGCAATGACATTGGGCAAATTCTGAAATCTCTCATCTGCTACTGGAATACGGTAACAGTGCTCAGCTCATGAGGTGACCATGGGGTTACATGGCATAATGCTTTCAAAGGGCTTAAAGTGTCCAACATACAGAGTACGTTCTCAGAATGTATTAGCAATCAATATTACTGTCATTATTCTCCATACTAAGTATATCTTAGAGACCTGGAAAGATGCAAAAGAAGCAGGAAATATAGTCTTCCTGGATACTCCTAAAGCCTCTGAATTGGGGATTTACTCTTCCTGATTTGGACAACTCTTTCAATTTTTTAATTTAGTGACCATCCTATTTTGCATAGGTTCCAGAGCTCAACCCACTTGAGTTTGACTCCTAGCTCACCACTTAAACTGTTTTTGACTCAGTTTATTTACAAAAGCAATTAGAATAATAATGGTTCCTACATCTTAGAACTGTTGCAGGGAACCAAAGAAATAAGGTATACAGAACCCCGCAGACAGTGTCTGAGACATCATTGGCTCTCAATTAACGTTATTGTTTACCATCATTATCATCGCTGCCATCATCATCACCACCATTAGGAATATTCCAGACTTTCCCTCTACCTCAAGAGATTCAAGCTTAATGATCTCCAACACGTCCCAGGCAACTCAACTTTCTGGGGCTTTATTTTAAAACACATCCTCTATTGACAAAGACAAAGCTTTGACCCCATTCTAAATTGCTGTGTGGGAACAGTGCACACGGCCAGCCACTCCTATATTATAAAAAATGGCCTACATTTGCAGGTTTGCTGGCTGAGGTCAGGGTTCTAGTCCTTAGGAAGAAGAAAAAGAAGAAGGAGAGGAGGAAGATGAAGAGGAGGAAAAGAAGAGGAGGGGGAAGAAGGAAGAAAAGAGCAGGGCGGGGGGGGGGGTGGTAAGGAGGGAGTGAGGGAGAGAGAAAAATAAAGAAAGAGAAGGAGAAGGGAAAGTAGGTGAAGCTACCAGTGTCTGTTAGGACTGAAATCATAGTTAAATTCTATCTGAGTTATGTGGGCAAATTATTTAACCTCACTTTTCACATCCAGTATCAGTGCTAGTGTCTCTTTCCTAAGAATGACGTTGTGTTAAAAGAAAGAATACATGTGTGTACATAGTACTTATCACATATTATATACTTAGAGAATGTAAGCATATTGTCATTACAAGTGTTCTCCATCCCATATGAAAAACAACTAGCCAAAGACCACAGCAGAAGAGCATTACATCAGTTAAAAGATTTCACATCATTCTTTTATCTTTTCTTTTTCTAAAAATGTAATCTTGAGTTCAGACTGAAGAGGAGAGCACAACGGTGTTCTGTTTGGGGTTTAAGCATGAAGACCACACCAGTGCAGTGGAAAAGGCTTTGGAGAGAGTCAAGATTTGGATTCTAGTACTAGTACCAATTACATTCACCTCTGGGTCTGAGTTCTAGTTCTTACAACTGTGAAATGAGTGTTGGAGATAAAGATTAGACTACACCATATTTAAAGTTCCCTCCAGCTGTAATTCTCTGGGATTCTAATCTAGAGCTAGTTAAACTAGTTCATCTCAAAGAGTACCTTACGTGGATTAGAACTACTGGGTTTTCAGTGAAAAATGTATATTCTGGGATTTCCACCTAGGCTTAGAGAAATCAGAATCCTGGGGGTAGAAGCAGAAAGTTAAAACCAAGAATGAGTGTGTGTGTGTGTGTGTGTGTGTGTGTGTGTGTGTGTGACCTTAGAGATCCACTGCCCTGCACTGCAAAAGAGATAGACTTTGGAGTAATAATGGAAATAAGAGAAGGGAAATGCAAGAGAAGCCTATGCCTGCTCAGGTAGATCACTATGAATTGAACGACATGTACAACAAACTGGGCACTTAACCCATTAGGATTACTGAAGATGCCAAGAAGAAATATTTATAGGTAGTTTTTAACATAGTCTATGAAAAAGGAGGTTGATTCAAACATAAATTACCTACCATATCATTCTTTAACCTCTAAATCTTTCTCTAATGGCTTGAAAAGGCAGCTTATTAAAGCAAAGTGAGTGTTTAAGTACTATATACGTACTGGTTAGTTTATAAACATCTACAGAGGCAGACAAAGTTACTAAAACTGACAGGTTTGCTAATAAAAAAAAAGTAAAAAAAAAAAAAATTAAGGAAATTTCAGCCTGGGGGAAAAGGCTTAAACATCATGGGGTATGATTTTCTTTCCTCTTCTTAGCTCTGCCTTCTGGGTTGACTCCACTCTCTGAACGAATCTTTCCATATGGTAGCGAGAGGATAGCCCGAAGCTCCAAGAATGCATCACAATCAGCGAATGACCCTAAAGGGAAAACCAAATGCCTCTAGCTAGGACTGGTGAGCAACTTGGCTAAGGCTCTCATTGGACTAGCTTGAGTCACATGACTGCTCCAGAGCCAATAACTGTGGACTAAGGATTGAAATATGCTGACTGGGTGTTTATGTCACATGCCCACTCCTGGATCTGGGGAGCAGGGTTCACCACACTCAAAACACACACAGGTTGAGGGGCACCTGGATGGCTCAGCTGGTGAAGCCTCCAACTCTTGATTTCAGCTCAGGTCATGAGCTCAGGGTGTTGGATCCAGCCTGCATCAAGCCCAGAATCAAACCCCAGATCGAGTCCTACATCAGGCTCCATGCTCAGTGTGGAGAGTGTTTGTCTCTTCCTCCTCTCTCCCTGCTTGTGCTTTCTCTCTCTCAAATAAATAAATAAATAAAATCTTTAAAAAACAAAAACACAGGGGCACCTGGGTGGCTCAGTGGGTTAAGCCTCTGCCTTCAGCTCAGGTCATGATCTCAGAGTCCTGGGATCGAGCCCCACATCAGGCTCTCTGCTCAGCAGGGAGCCTGCTTCCTCCTCTCTCTCTGCCTGCCTCTCTTCCTACTTGTGATCTCTCTCTGTCAAATAAATAAAGAAAATCTTAAAAAAACAAAAACAAAAACACAAAAACAGATTGAGAATGGAACAGCGTTGGTTTCCCCAAGCAGAATTAGAGTGATATTACTAGGAAAACAAAATGTTTGTTTGCAAGATATCCCTTGCAAAATCTTGAAGTAGCAACTGTCTTTTATGGGGTGAATGCACATATTTAAAACTGTGTGGTAAATTATGCCTCACCCTGTATGTATTTGTGTCCTGTGTATGTGCATGTTTTCTTTCTGTTATATGTATGATCCTATACACACTTGTCACATACATAGGGTCTTAATGGTCATGGAAAATTAGATGACAAATAGTGGTGGAAAAAATGAACAAAGTTTTGATCATTGTTTAATTTACTAAAAGAACAACTCCACCTAAGATTCGTCCTGCCTGTTGCCAACAGTGACAAAGTAGTTGGAGATACTGCAAATATGCTTCCGAGAACCTTCTGCAACTGTTGCAAAAATGGGGCTGAAAGCTCAAGGAATGTAATCACCAGGAAAATACTTTCTGTGTCTCTTCAGAATCCCTCTAAGAGACATCTTTGGGTTTTATCACCTCTGAAATCTTATTACCCAACATACTCGTCAATGCATAACAGGTATTCAATGAATACTTATTGAATGAATATTTATATGAATGAATCAATGAATGATTTCATTTTTAGAACTGGGTTTTACTCAGACACAGATTTTCTAGATTACTTAACTTGTGGGGCTATTTTATGGAATAGGATGGTCATTTTAAAAATATATTTTTTCAAAGTTGCATTAGTTTTTGCCCTTCTTCATCATTTACAAAGAAATAAGCCAAATTTTGGTATTTAACAAAATAAATTGACCAGGAAATGGTAGAATATTTTTATTCAGAAAATGAATTTTATATGATTTCCAGATGCTAAAAAGTCTGGCACTATTCAACTTTGGTTTCGACGTAGGAGAGCAAAGATAATGAAAAGCAAAACTGGAGGGTAAGGGTACTCTGACTTTAATTAGCTATTTATTATATAAGAAATTGATTTAAAATTTACCCAACAATTAAAATCTCTCAAGCCAGATAGACAGAAACAGAACACTGAATTGAGAGAAGTTCAGAAACATGTTTGGTTTTCAGATATTTCAAGAGCTATAATCTATTCCTCAGAATTCTAGAAGAAGGAAATCGAACCCAATAAAATATCAAGCACCATCCCTAACCAGGGTAGCTCCAATTGCATCAAAATTTGAAAGAAGGAGTCATGAAATATGCAAACTTTTCTCAAAATCATTAATATTTGCTTTTATTTTAAAAAGAAATCCTAGGCCATGAGCTACTTGAGCTATGACATCAAACTAAGAATGACAGGTATTCTAGTTACTTATTGCTGCATAAAGAAATAACCCCAAACTGAAGGGCATAAAGCAACCACCATCTCATTATGCTCACAAATACTGTGTGTCAAGAATTCAAACAAGGCACAGTGGGGATGTCTTATCTCTGCCCAGTGATGTCTGGGGTTGCAACTGGGATCATTCAAATAGCTGACTAGAACATCTGTGGACTAGAATTACCTGGAAACTTCATCGTTAATATGTTGAAATCTAGCCTGGCATGACTCGAAGGCTGATCTCAGCCAGGACTACTGACTGGAGACCATACACATGGCCTCTCTATAAGCCTTGGCTTTCTCATAGCACGGTAACATCAACGTAGTCAAACTTCTTCTTACATGAAAGATGAGAGGTCTAAGAGTAGGTGTTCCAGTGAACACAGTGGAGTCTCCATGATTTTTTATGATTTATCCTCAGAAATCACATCCCACTACTTCTGTTGTAATCTGTTGATCAAGTCATAAAGCCCACCCAGATCCAAAAGTTAACATAGAACCACTTCTCGAAAGGAAGAGTGTCAAAGAATTTATAGCCATGTTTTGAAACTTCCATGACACAGAATGAAGGATGGGCTAAGTTTTCAGAAGAAGCTCCAGGATGTAATTTTGCTTCATAAATGATTGCTGAATGCTTTTTTCTGTGCTAAGTGTGGCTGGAAGACATAAAATGAGTAAGGTATACTCTCTGTCTTACCTTCATGAAACTTATAGTTTAAGAGTTAGAAGGTAATATAGACATTATTTATTTTAATACCTTCTCTGAATCCTGAGACCAATGCATATCCTTCTTCTGCCTAAATAGTTAAGAGCCAGCTTTTTGAAAGCTGAGAGTTACTCTGTGGTAGGAACTGCCATGGATTATGTTATATAATACTCATCAAAACATTTTATGATATAAATATTGTTATTTATCTCCCTTTTACAGTTTCAACAGAACTTCTGAGAGGTTAAGTATTTCACCAAAATTAACACAGTCAGTATGGACAGAACTCAGAAGCAGACCAAATTCTACTGACCTCAGTATTTGATCTTTACCACAATCATTCCACTATCCTGGTCTTCTCTAGATCCAGATGGCTAACAAATGTGGTATTCTCCAGAGAACACCTTTCAGCTCACCACATAATACTTCCGTGTAGTTTCAACTCAAGATTTTTGGGGAGACCATGTTTTGACTAGCCATAGATAGAAGACAAAAGTGGAAAGTCCAGAAGCCCCTCTCGAGACTCCATCATACATTTATTGCATCCTCAGTTTCAACTAGAATACTTCCTATCTCAGGCAACAAAAACTTCAACTCAGATGGACTTTAAAAATAACCAGAAATTGAGCCCTGTCAGGCAGGCTTCAGGGAGCTTAGAGTGTTATCATCAGGGATCCTTGCTCTTTAAGTCTGATTGGCAAGATGGCATTTCCAGCCATTATTTAAGACACACTATCCAGAAAATGGAGAAAGACTATTTCTTCAAACCTCTCTTTCTTATGAAGAAGGAAACTTTGTAATCTTTCCCTCTTGTCTCATTGGGCAGGATTGGGTCATGTGCTTTTCTTGGAACCAGTCACAGACAAGGGAATTTGACTAATAAAAAACCAATAGGCCCATCCCAAGAGCTGGAGATGGGGGTCACCTTTTTTTTTTTTTTAAGATTTTATTTATTTATTTGAGAGAGAGAGCATGAGTGGGGAGTGGGGCACAAGGGGAGAGTGACAAGCAGACTCCCTGCTGAGCAGGGAGCCCAATGCAGGGCTCCGTTCAGTGCTCAGTGCAGGGCTAGATCCCAGGACCGTGGGACCATGACCTGAGCTGAAGGCACAGGCTTAAGCAACTGAGCCAGTCTGGCACCGAGGGGGTCACCTTTTTAAAGGTGCAAGTCTTCATGTGAAGAGGTTGATACTTGAACAAAGTCTGGCTTCCTCTAGAAAGGAGAAAATGGTAATGGATGACAGATGAGCAAATGAGTAGTGTCCACTACACCCTTCTCTGGTCTTCTATGGTGATTCAACCTATGTCACACAGTACTGTTCTTTGTCTTCTCTATTTGCTTCATGTAAGAGTAATTTCTTCATTCTTCCAATAAACTCTGAAGAATGTAAATTTCTAAGATGGTGAAGTTCATCTCAGACCATGAGGTAACTTGTTAATCACTGGGATGAAAGACTGAGTTTTGGAAAAGGTGAATATTTTTTGTTGAGGAGACAAGCCAATGCAAATACTCTTTAAGTGTACTCCATAGTACATTAATTCTATAAGTGTGTGTGTGTGTGTGTGTGTTTAAAGGAAATGGTAGATGGAAGTGGTAGAGAAGGGTCTATGCTTTAAAAAAAGAAGTCTGAGAATGATGCACACTCTTTCCCTATTTGACATAGTTATAGTCATAGTTATAGTGTGAATTAACATATTAAAAACTGGGTGCCTGGGTGGCTCAGGGGGTTAAAGCCTCTGCCTTTGGCTCAGGTCATGATCTCAGGGTCCTGGGATCGAGTCCTGCATCGGGCTCTCTGCTCAGTGGGGAGCCTGCTTCCCCCTCTCTCTCTGCCTACCTCTCTGCCTACTTGTGATCTCTCTCCTCTCTGTCAAATAAATAAATAAAATATTAAAAAAAAATAAAATAAAATTTAAAAAACATATTAAAAACCCTGAGAAATTCTGCAGTAGAGCAATCTAGTGTTTAACCTAGTATACCCTAACTCTTTTTAGAATGGAACACTTCTGAGCAATTCTATTAAAATCCTGCAGAACACATATGCTATGATTACACTTTGAGATACACTAATAATACCTTCTCTTGACTTGTGACATAAGATTTCAATATTCTTAAATTAATACCAGGTATGGAGACATCAAGAATATTACAGTTTTAAAATCCTACCACTAAATTATTTTTTTCTTGGAATTCAACTCAATTCAAATAATCCATGTCTAAATATGTAACATGCTGTGCATATACACATACATAATGCATATGCTTATCTATTTATCTATCTATTAAACTTTGACTGAAGCCAGCCCAGGTAAAGGAGTGAATTTGGATGGGGTGGGGTAATGATTTCTATTTGCAGCATGCTGGGTTTTAGGTGTCTCTAGGATATTCGAGTAGAAAATTTGAACAAATATTTGGATATGGACATAAAACCTAGAATTTAGGAGATCTAGGATTCAGTTCAAAAATGCTAGCGAGGGGCGCCTGGGTGGCTCAGTTAGTTAATCAACTGCCTTCGGCTCAAGTCATGATCCCAGGGTCCTGGGATTGAGGTCCATGTGAGGCTCCTTACTCAGCAGGGAGCCTGCTTCTTCCTCTCCCTCTGCCTGCTACTCTGTCTGCTTGTGCTCTCTCTCTCTCTCTGTCAAATAAATAAATAAAATTTAAAAAAAAAACTACCTAAAAGGAAGGAAGGAAGGAAGAGAGAGAGAGAGAGAGAGAGAGAGAGAGAGAGAGAGAAAGAAAGAAAGAAAGAAAGAAAGAAAGAAAGAAAGAAAGAAAGAAAGAAAGAAGGAAAGAAGGAAAGAAGGAAAGAAAGAAAATCCCTGCCTTAACTTTGCGGGTCACCTTTAAAAAAAAAAATGCTAGCAAGACATGTAATGAGGCTGAGACTGACTATGTGAAACAGTTGAAGAGGCAGGGTAACATGTTATTCATCTAGTAGAGATTTCAGGGGGCATAGCAGGAAGGGCTGAAAGAAAAGAGGGATGTTGGCCAGGCATAAAGCATGAAGCAAGAGTACATGAAAGGAGAGATAA
>CM052895.1:90654689-90686189 GCA_028534135.1 Potos flavus
GGGGCGGGTAGGGATAGGGTGGTTGGGTTATGGACATTGAGGAGGGTATGTGCTATGGTGAGTGCTGTGAAATGTGTAAACCTGAGTTTCCACAGACATGTAACCTGGGGCAAATAATACATTATGCTTTAATTAAAAAAAAAAAAATGATTTTGAGAGTACACAGAAACTTTCCACCTTCTTACAGAAGCCTCTGAAAAAAATTCTTTGCAACCCTTTATTGGACATTTCTATCAGCCTTCCAGGAGAGCTATCTTCAAAGAATATTTTAAATTTCATTATATATACAGCTTTAAAATATTAATTCAATCTGTAGAATTTTATAAAAATGTACCGGATTGGAAAATGACACAAAAATAATATCCACTGCTTTTCTTTTATAATATCATCCAACTAAAGTGACACATTTTGGAGCAGCATAGTTATTAAAATGCAGCCTTATGCTGGTATGAATGTCACTTATTTTTAAAAGGAAAGTAATTTTACATGATTTCTCTCTTATTTTTTGTCCTGATGATACTGGGAGATCTGTGATTCAGGGACTCCATCAAATGGTCTTGTTCCTTCTACCATGCTACTTTAAATGAAGACTGAAAGCTTTTAGAATCCTTCTTCCCAGGGGAATTTATGAAATGTCAAAATGGTCACATCAGCCGCTTGGACTAGCCTGGGAATGAAGACTTAATTTGGTCATGGGAATAGCAGATAAATATTTCCTTGAAGTTCTTTCACCATCCTGGTCTTTCTCCTCTGAAAACATTCCATCATGCTGTATCATTGTCCAAAATGGAACACTCACTGAACTGAACTCAGTTTATCAGGGATATCATTTAGGGCTCTTAGTGTCCCAAGTGGTAGAAAATTAAACTTATGTGACAACACTGAAGAGAGGTTGTGAGTTCATATTATCTAAAAGAAATTGGATGGGCTTCAGATGAAGCTTGATCCAGAAGTTCAGACAATGTCACCAAGCTTTCAATTCTTCTCTTTTCTCTGTACTATAATCCAGCATTGGCTTCATCCTCAGGTAGCTGTCCAGCAGGTCCGGACTCTCCAGTTATGCTATTAAAAGACCAGTTCTGTATCTCTCATCTTTACAGAACATTGTCCAGAGGGAGCCATGAGGCTCTAGTAAAGCTAGTAAGAGCCCATTCCTAAAGCTAGTAGAGGCACCAATCCTACCCAAATCTCGTGGCTGAGAATGGGAAGGAGGTGTTTTCCCATAGAACGTTCAGCATTCTGTTTCTAGGGAAAGGGAGGAATGCATTCTGAGCAGTAAAAAAACATGGGTCTCCTATTCCAGGTGTGTTCTGACCAATGCAGAGCAAGTGTGACTCTTATCTCCCTTGAACAGGCTTATCTAACAGAATTTTCTGCAATCATGGAAATGTTCTATATCCATGCTAATACAGCAGCCACCTAAACACACGTGACTACTGAGTACATGAAATGTGGCTAACGTGACTGAGACATTGGGTTTTTATATTGTTTAAATTAAACTTAATTTAACTTAAATAGCCACACATGGCTAGGGACTGCCATATTGTACAGTACAGTTCTAGAGACTTTTATTTCCATTAAAGCAACTGAAGATCACATTTGTTTTTTTGGCAGGCACATAATATTATTTATAGTGCATAATGGAGCTTATTATCAACAAAATTCCATAGCTTTTTCTTAATTTATGAGTCCACTGAGTCATGTCTTTGCCATTCTGTACATTTGCAATTAATAATTTAGACCTAAATGAAAGATTTTACATTTATGCCAGATTGAATTATTGGGGCATCCCCATCCTTAAAGAAATGTTTTATCCTGATTTTTTTTTCCATGATATTACTTGGTCTACCAACCTTATGTTGGTCTCTGTCATGAAGGGAATCTACCCTACAGCAGCACTTGTTTTTTTTTGTTTGTTTGTTTGTTTTAAATCTTGAGGGTTATAAATGGCTTTCAAGAGTCTGTGACACTTCTGAAATTACATGTAGATTTTTGTGTGCTGCTTCTTTTTTTTTTTTAAGAAAAGAACCCAATGCCTTTATTAAATTTTCAAAGGTTAAAATAAAAAATCAAAAATTTGCATCTTTGCACAAATTATTAAACCAAGGCAGGAATCTGTGGCCTGCTGTTAAAAATGACCCTCTCGATTAATACCAGTGTTTTCCCCCGGCTCTGTGTCTAGTTCCCTAGACCAGAAAAATACTGAGCTTTTTCCTTTTTTTTTTTTTGTTTTTTTTTTAGCTTTAATTGCCTGGCCCTGTGCCAAAAATGCTGCCCAATGCAAAGCAAAACCACAGAAGTCAGAAACTTTAAGTCCTGACTTCAAAATGGACTTCCATAATCTCCCAATTCTTGTTCACTTAGGTGGGTGTTTTTGTATTTTGCATTTTGTCCATAGATTATAGGGTTCTGTGTGAGAGGGTCACTCTTATAAATCATTATATATTATTCATTATCCTATTATCTCATTCTCATACACACGGCATTTAATTAACCAGACCTATACTAATAAACATTTAGAATTTTACCAATTTTTAAGGAGGGCACATTATGAGCAGTGGGTATTTCATAAGACTGATGAATCACTGACATCTACCTCTAAAACTAACACTACATTATATATTAATTGAATTTAAGTAAAAATAAATAATTTTTAAAAAGAATTTTACCTATTTTTTTGGCAGTGCAATCAGTGCTACGGTGAATATCCTTATTTGTGCCTCTCTGAGCACATGTCCAAGTAGATAATGAGAAGTGGAGTGTGGGTTATAGAGTAGGTACATTAAGATAGTAGTCCATGGTGGCTGAAAGTCTGGAAACATAGATAATATTTTATTATAAATTATATCATCATATCAATAAAACATTTGATATATATTAATATACGTAATAAACATCCAAAATTTATCATATGAATCAAATGTACCAAATGTTTTCAGACATGGTGGCCACCGTGTAGATACTACCAAAATGCTTCCTAAAATTATGAGTGCTAAACGCTGTGCCCTGGTAGAGTAACTAAAGAGACTATATTTTCTTTCTAGAAGATTTGAAGAAAGGCATTTCTATCTGTACTAGGTTAAAGATGGCCATTGAAAGCCATGAGGCCAAAGCAATTAGAGGCACATGGACGATGCCAAGCACTTGGCTTCTTTGGTGCTGTAGCTCTCCTCTTAAAACGGGCTCCAAAAGTTAGGGTTGGCATCTCCTCCGCTTTGCCTTGTCTCATGCTGTGAAGCCATTGGGGAGACATTGTATTTGCACAACCCTGGAGCAAGGGGTTTGCATAAATGAACACTACAAGAGCAAAGTGATGAAAAGGAGTCTGATCTCAGCTCTCCACCCCCTAATGTATGCCAGCCCTGCTCTCAACAAACAGCAGACTTCCCAAAGAGCAAACGTTAAGGATTATTAAACCTTCATTTCTTAATTTCCATTTTGATTCAAAAATCACAGGAGGCTATGATCTGACTTTATGATTTCTTTTTTTCCCATGCAGCTGGAATGGGGAATCTGACATTTATTAGCTGGTAAAAGTAGGGTTTTTCTTTATGGCATTAAATATTCTTTTTCATGATGGTGTTTTACTTCACAAATGGCAAATAGATCATGATGTGACCTGCGTAGAAATGTTTTCAAAGCAGGTTTGAGGATTCTGAAAAATTCCCCTTATTATGTAACAAGTTGAAATCCCACTAACTTGTTTGACACACTCTGCTGGCATCACCCATCATATTGGCAAGAGAAAGTTAACTGAACATGGGAAAAAATTTTGTGCTTCTACTTCATTATTCAGCAAAGTTGTTTCTCTAATGAATTCTAAGAACAACAAAGATCCATAGCTATAAAGCTTTTCATATTTCTTTTCAATCAGGGATTCACTTATGAAATACTTACTAAACATACATGTCGTACTAATCACCAATCTAAACTCTGTGAGGGATACAAACATGAAATATCCTTAGACCAGCTTATAGCAGGGTCCTATGTAGTTTCTTGCCCAGGATGGGTTCAGATGTCAGGCTCTTTATGTAGGTTCAAGTGATGGTATTAATATTAAAAAAAAAAAAATCCAGTTTCTACCCTCACAGAGTTTACAATCTAGGAGAGAATGCAAATGTTAAATAAAAAATTACAAGTATGTACATTCACAGCAAACTAGACGTTCTAACCCTGCTTTATAACTTAAAACCAGTTGAACTCTTGTCCCTCCCTCCCCCTCAGACAGCCAGCATCCAGTAAGAATGAATTCCTTGCTTTTCATTCCCCCCCTTTTGTTTCATTCTTTCTCCTATCTTATTTCATTCTCTCTTCCATGTAATATTTATTTATGGAGTGTCTCCTATGCGTCCAGCATTGTGTTAGAGCAGAAAATGTCAATGAAAGCAAGATACAAAGCGAAACTATGTCCACTAGTGCCCTTCTTGGAGCACCTGATGGTCCCAGGGCAGGTTTTCCCTTCAGAACTCCTGCATGGTGAGTATGCCTTTTCCTTCTCTGACTGATCAGATTCCTAAGAATGCCCAGGATCATAAATCAGAGGGTTGTCCCATGGCGAACAATTTACTGGAACTTGGAGATAGCTGGACAGTGTTTCCCAGGAATGAGGGCTGGCTAAATGGCCGAAGTTTATTAAAGCTCTCAGTACACAGCTTAAGACAGAATTCAGTCAACTGCCTCGGGTGGCTTTCACTCCATCTTAACTTCCAAGAACCACAGAGATGAAGTAAATGAGCCACAGGAATAGGGATTTCTTCCAGGCTGGAGATATTACAATCCTTCTCTGAATGTAAGAGTTGGCTTAAAAGGGCAGCATTCACTATTGAGGGGATAACTCCGAAGAGGTCTTGTGGTTATAATGGTTTTATGATTATTTTGGACTTCTGCAAAGACTCCTGTGTTTGGGTAACTGATTCCACGCTGGAGAGATCACACAAACATTCCTTAACATTAGTCTGTGGCTTTGTTTGACAGAATTAAAAGAGCTCTGTGTCCATTCCAGTCCCCCGTCATACCCCAAAACTGTCATTCAGATGACTGTGGATTCTTTCAGAATTAAACTCTGGTTCTTCTGTATTTTTTTCTAAATCATGTATGTGAAAACAGATTGGGTGAAGTCTACACTGTGTTGAAAAAAGAAGCTATTTAAGTCATACTACTACCCTCCAAAAACCTATAGATGAGGAAGTGATATGTTAGTTAAAATGCACACTATACATATACACATACATACAAACATACACACACATATATAAACAAACAAAGAAACAAGTTGGAAAAATAGCCACCCCTTTTCTTCCACTGTCAATTGTTCAGGAAATATTGCCCAAGCACCCATCCTTTAGGGGAAATCTATCTTATATGTTGAAAATAAAAGATTCTTAAGTCAGGTCACAGTCTTCTAAGAGCCTTTGGATGAAGAGATGAGATCTGTTAACTAAAATACATAACACATACCTATATACATAGACATACACAAGCAAGCAGGTTAGAAAAAATATCAGGGACGACAAAAAGGAATATATTCAACAAATATTTATGAAGTACTAGGCATATTCTAGTGCCAATTGAGAGCTTTTATTGTAGTGAGGTAGATAGATAATAAACAAGTAAATAATTTCAGGTAAGAGGAAGCTCCATGAAGAAAAAATAAAGCAGGCTGGGAAAGATAAAATTGTGGAAGTAGTGTTATATTTATAAAGAGTGTTGTCAGGAAAAAGGTGATATTTGATGTTAGACTATGTGAGAATAAGTGCAGGAAGTAGCCATGAATCCAGATCACGCAGAGCCGTGCAGATGACAGAAAAGACTTGGACTTTCATTCTAAGTGGGATAGAGGAGACATTTGGAGGGTCTTGAGCTGAGGACTGACATGATCTAAGATGTGTCTCCTATTAAGAACAGACCACAAGGGCTAAGGGCTGAAGAAGGAGACAAGGTGGAAGGCTAACGATGGTGAGCACTGATGATGGCTTGGACCTGGGATGGCAATGGGGATGATAAGAAGTGAACCAATGATATGATCATTTTGAAGGCAGAATTAATAGAAATTGTCAATAGACTAGAAGTGAGGTGTAAGAGAAAGAAAGAGGTTAAGGATGACATCAGGGTTTCTGGCCTGAACAATTAGAAGAATCATTAGTTGAAATAGTTACAAAAATGTTAACTTGTTAAGAGTATGTTGTGTTTTTTTTTTTTTAAGATTCTATTTATTTATTTATTTATTTGACAGAGAGATAGAGAGAGAGCACAAGTAGGCAGGATGGCAGGCGGAGGGAGAGGGAAAAGCAGGCTCTCCAGTGAGGAGGGAGCCCGACGTGGGGCTCAATCCCAGGACCCTACGATCATGACCTGAGCCAAAGGCAGCCGCTTAACCAACTGAGCCACCCAGGAGCCCCAAGGATGTTTTAATTGTAGTACAAAACCATATGTTTCCACTAGAATGGCTAAAATTTAAGACTGACAACATCAAATATTCGGGAGGGTATAAAACAATTAGAATTCTCATGCATTACTGATGGGAGTGTAGAACGGTATAACCGCTTTGGAAATCAGTCCAGTACTTTCTCATGAAGTTAAATTTACACCCACTTATGGCCCAGAAATTTATTCATAGGTATATAACCAAAAGAAATAAAAATTTATTCTTCAAAAGATGTATATAAGAATGGTCATAGCAGCTTTCCCTCTAATAGTCTTAGAATAGAGACAAGCCAAATTTCCATTGATAGGAGAATGTAAACAGTATGGTATATGGAGTATCACTCAGCAATTTAAAGGAACAAATCACTGCTACACATAGCAACATGGATAAATCTCCAAAACATTTTTCTGAGCAACATAATTTAAATACAAAATAAAATATATTGATTGGTTTCATTTAAATAAAGTTCTAGAACAGGAAAAGCTAGTCTATGATAACTTGAAAGAGTAAGTGCTTCTGGGCTTTGAGCTGGCAGGAGGGTTTTCTGAAATACAGCTTTCTGGAATGATAGAAACATTCTACATCCTGACAGGGATATGGTTTATATCAGTGAATGCATTTGTTAAAATTGATCAAACACTACACCTAGGAGTACACTTCATTTCACTAAATAATTGTTAGACCTCAACTAAAAAATGCTTACGTAAAAAGAAAAAAGTTAAATAAAGTATTTTAAAAATAAAAATATAGATACCCAATGATACATACCACTATGTGTAAAAAACACAAAACCTCATATATTTCTATCAATACAAATATGTATATGTATACAATTAAAAGCAGCATTTTTACATTAAAAAGAATCTGACTTAGTAGCTTTTCCTGTCTGATTCAGCACTGATAATAACCAATAGTAGCATTATCTTGTTTAAATGTAATGGCAGCCTTTATGAAGTGATTTATTTTACTTGCCCCACTTCACACATAAAGCCACTGAGTATTAGAAAGTAATGTGACTTGCCCACAGAAATATCACTGTTGACCAGTAGAGCTGGAACTTGAATCCTTGTCCATATTCCTCCAGCTTGTACCTTCAAATACCGCATTATATTTTCCTCCACAGCAAGGCCACAGGCACTCTCTAAGAAACCTTCAGATTTCTCTAGGACCTCAGACAATCTCTCCAGGTGCTGTCCCTGTCCTCCACCTTGCTTTCTTCTGAGGAATCCAGTTTCCATCCTCTCACCTTCCATCTGATTTCAACCTTCCTCCCCAGCTCCTACAGAAGGATGTTTCAGTTACAGTGTCTGTGTGGTCTTCGGTTTTATGTTTAGATATTGTCTTTTGGCTCTGATTTGACTGAACACTCTGAAGCCCTCGGGCTAGTCCTGCTCCACCAGTGCAAAATACCAGGCTCTCAGAACCCTCACCTAAGTCCAGATTTTCCAGGCCGAGCCTTTGGATAATTCCTCTCACCATCCAATGTGGAAATGTTGAACTAAATAAATGTTGAATTAAATAAAATTAATTCAGGCTGAATTTGTTTGATGAGGCTGGACATCTACTTCCTTTCCACCAAGAAACTCTATTTTTTGAGCCATAGAATGGAGATAATTTTACTATTCATAAATACAAAATTCAAATGTGTTGGATATGAGGAAAAACATTCCTTATCTACTGGAATTTTAAAAGTCTGACTTAAAGATTCTGAAAATTCAACTACTTTATGTTTTCCAAAATTGAAAAATGATTTCAAAAGGCTAGATCTGGCAAGACAGCAAGAGAAATAAGTAATAGGTTAGAATGTAAAACAAACAACCTTTCAGCAAACTACGCCTTTTAACCCAGGGAAATCCTCTGCTGCCTCAGAGAACACAGGTCAATGTATCGGTCTTCTACTTTATTAAATTATTAGTATTAAAAAATAACTCTGAGAAAGCAACAAAACACAGCACAGTGTTTTCTACAAATAAAATTTAATTTGCTATCTCAAGAGCTGCTGGCTTTTATCGCCAAAGGTTGGAGCATGATGTTTTCAGAAAGAAACTTTTTTTTTTTTTTTATCTAGTTTGGAGGAAACATGGCCAACATTAGTTCCAAATATTTTATTTCAAACATAAAGCATAGAACCAATACTAATAAACAACAGGCTCTTATGCCAACATTGGTGCATGTTTTTGTTATTGCATTATATTCCATGAGAGTTATTTTGCATAATTAAATAGAAAAAAAAAAACCTTGAACTTGGAATTATAAAACTGTCACCACAAACCAACAATTCCACTTGATGTGTATTAAGTCATCAAATTTATTGTAAAAAAAAATGGAGAGAAAAAATCTTTTCTTTGTAAATCATTAAAAATTCATGAGGGTTGAAAGCAGAGCAAACAGCCCATACATTTGCTTAGGGAACTACTACAGAAGAAGGCACTGCAATTCACAAGAGAAAATGAGATTTTCTTGAAATCAGAATGGCTGGTTATCAAAATGACTACCATGTCGGCTATTGGGAAGAAAGGACTTATAAATTCTGAGAATGTAAAATGTTCATCCCACTGTCTCAGATATGTTTGGGATAGGGGGGAAGGGTGGACCAGTCATGGTCTAAGGAGTCTCACAGTTGAACAGTTCAAAAGAATGGGCTACCATGGGATCTGTAGAAGCAAGAAGATCCAGAAAATACAGGTTGAGTTAGGACCTGGCTTCTGGACAAGAGTCAACCCAATCTGCATCACATTGTCCAACAGCTGAGACAATGGTTTTGCAGCCAGTTATTTAGACATCCAAAGTTATATCAGTTTATTCATTTGGAGGATTACCACAACTCTTGTGACAGTCCATTCTGTCAACATTATGAGTTTGCTCTGAAAAGCTTTTTCTTAACGTGTTATAACTAGGAGGCATTCATGAAATGGGCAGAAGTAGAGAGAAAGAGATCCAAGTTGCCAGGAATGATATCCATTCAAACTGGTTCAGATAAAAGTATATCTTTACTGAAGGGAAAGTTAAGATTACCCAAAGATTGGAAACTGAGTTCAGTTGAACCACTTAGAATCTATATTAGAAAGTGGAACTGCCTCTCATGGAGTCACATTGAACCTTTTGGGAGAAGAAGCTACAAGGGAATAGAGTACCTTTCTATTTACTCACCTATTTTCTCTAGTACTCACTGAATATCTGGTCTGTTTTTTCTTAATCTGTGCCAACTCTCCATTTTACTGATGGCTCTGCTGCCCCTCACTAATTTATTTGTGGTGTTGGATGCCATGGCCTAACGGTGGCCCCAAATTTACATGACCCCCCATCTCACTGACCACCTTTCTCTTTTGATTTTTTTTTTTTAAGGGAATTACTGGTCTAGTTCAGGTCACATATTTATCCCTGGTCCTATAAGTAACGGCCAGAGAAGTTGGTCAGCTTCCCAATCACCAGGGTGGGAACAGATTCTCTGAGAAGGGGTTGAGGCCACAGCACGCAAATTGACTATAACATCCACAATCATACAAGCTATACAATTAGCCCTTAAATAGCCAGGAAGTGAACCTACAGAACAGGGTTGTATGTGTATACCACTTAAATAATTGCTATAGTTCTCCAATTCTAAAATGAATATATTTTTCACATTTTAACATTTTTTTCAAAGTGAGAGGCATATTGCAATCAACCTGTACATTTAATGCAGTCTAATAGCTGCTATTAACTTGATGATGTATCATAAGTTCAAGTTTCTTCAAGAATTGAGGAAACATAGAAAGCATGATTCTAGTGGCTCACAGTTTTTTCAAAAGCTAAAAATCAAATCTTTTTCTATAAAATTACTATTAAGCACTATCTCCCTAATTGTTCTGTATTTGCCTCGTTCTCATTTGAAAGATGACAATTTCGTCATTTCAACAGGTAATTCTCCAATCCCATCATGTTACCCTGGCCTCCGATATTATGCCTAATTCACCTCTCTTTGGATTAACTCATTATTTCAATTAAAGTCCTTGATATATGTCAAAGACGTGCCCTTATTTGTGACAGAGCCATAAAAAATGTGTTGCTTTAATTCCTTCTATAAATCAGTTTCTCAATCCCATTCCCTTAATTATGTGCTGTTTTACTCTGGAATCTTTCCAATGTCCAGGTTTTTTGTTTTTTTATTTGTTTGTTTGGTTTTTTGTTTTTGTTTTTTTTAACCTAGAAGTGTTTCCAAAACTTAAGTACAGGATGCCAGTATAGTCTGACAAAACTGCCTTTCCTCTTTTGTGACGTTACCTTACAAACAGTTCCAAATAAGGCCTTTCCCCTTGCCAGATGATTAAACGTAGAGCTAAATTACTCTCAAGGTTCATCCAGCATGCTTACTTGTAGGGTATTTGCCCACCAGTAAATCTGGCCATTTTGGGTTATTTTTATACAGAAAATGAATCTTTTACTTTCTTTTCCAATGGAATTTCCTCTTATTATTTTCAAACACTTGAGTTACTTAGCCTGCTAGTTAGCAACAGATACTGCAAACTGGTGTTATCGGGGAAGTGGGATGATATGATACAAAGACCACTCCCCCTCAATATAAGTTTTAGTTTAGGTTGTGACATGGGCATACCATGTGGCTTTAGAAAAGGAGTTAATATTGCTGGTCTAGTAAATGGTTAAAAAGACAAGCAGACTAGGTGATTCCCAATAGTCCTTCAGTTCTAACATTCTACATTATCGTTTCTTAATGGCCTGGTTAAAGTTTTTCAGAGTGCTCGTAGGCTCAAGATCACACTAAATCCTGGACGCATACTTGTAATACCACACCAACCCTGCATTCATTCCCCATATTCTACATCTTCAGGAAAAAACTATCCAGGTGCTATCAAAGTCCCATTCCCCACCAAATGTGCACACACACACACACACACACACACACACACACAGATGTACATACACATTTTGCTTTGGAAGTGAAACTTTACGTATCCAGTACTATAGGAGGTTGGCTCTTTATCTTTTTTTTTCCTGATGGATATACACACAAAAAAGAAATGATGTCCTCATATTTCACTCTGATAAGAAGATTGCATACTGCCTTCCCTTCCGATAACCTAAAGAAGGAACTATTTGTCTGGAATGATTTATGCTATTTTCCAGTAATCTGGTTATAAAGCTGGTTAATACACCATAAATTTACCTTAATAGACTATGGCCTGCCCTTTGAATTCCTTTTTGTGCTTTTGTTTCTGGACATCACACTTCAGGCTCAGTCCCCTTAAAATGCACCTGCCATACCTGGACTGAATAGTCACTAATATGTGGCCTCCTCCCGGTTTTGATGTCTAGAACCCCACTTATCTGGCTTGTGGGTGCATTTCAGATCACAGTTCTGCTTGCTAAATGAAGAAATCATTGCCAAAAATTGAGTAGGCATGATACCAACTCTAATCTCCTAGGAGACATATCCTCCTGACCTGCTGATTCATACAGTGTGTGTTATGCTTAAATTTCAGGAGAAATCCCTTGCTGCCTTTTGTCAATAGTTATTTTTGCAAAGTCCTCATTACTTTCTAATTGACCAAATTTGTTATCTTGATTTCTCTCATTAAACACAGGCTTAGAAGTAACTTCAATTGTGTGGCTTTTCTTACTATCTTTTTTTTTTTAAAGATTTTATTTCTTTATTTGACAGAGAGTGAGAGAGAATGAGAGAGAGAGCACAAGAAGCAGGAGCAGCAGGCAGAGGGAGAGGGAGAAGCAGGCTCCCTGATGAACAAGGAACCCAACATGGGGCTCAGATCCCAGGACCCTGGGATCATGACCTGAGCCTAAGGTAGATGCTTAACTGACTGTCACCCAGACACCCTTGTGTAGCCTTTCTAATGGCTTTCTTTCTCCAGGTCTTCCCTCATTCCTAAATAGGCCTTTATTCTACCTTCGGTATCTCTCTCTCGGTCTCTCTCTATCCAGTCTATCTATCTAAGTCTAATGGATTTTGAAAAGTGACTAGAAGCTGGATATCTAGCTTTATAATCTTGGGTGTGAAGAACATTCTCCCCTCTCTGCTGCCCCAAGTAGTGTCTCCCCCTCCCCCAAGTACAATATGCCAGGAATAACTTGCCTGGGTTAGCAGAACCCCAGCATCTCCACTTCCTGACTATTCTAAGATGAAGTCATGCTTGGTCTTTCTTGCCCAGTGGGACCAGAACTCTGATGTGCCTTCCTGCACCTCAACAACTCCCCTACTCCTGCAAAGTGCTGGTTCTCTGGAATGACCTATACCTTTTGGGGCTTCAGGTGCTCTATCCTTGCTAGTGCAAATTTCTATTGAAAATCCAATAGGTCATCAATGTTCCATTTGGTTTGTTCCAGGGTAGAACTTCCTTGGGCTCCCAAATTAGTTTGTATGTGTGTACGTGCATGTGTGTGTTTTAATTTACTAAAAAAGCTGCTTCCCAAGGCTCAATGTTGAACCCAGAAGATCTGAATCAGAGCATGTTCCAGGGTCCTCTGACTCTCGAGCCCAGAAGACCCATCCCCTCTAGGGGCTAAAGTTCAGATCAATGTATTTCAACCCTCAGAATTATTTATTTCAGGAGTCTCCAAGACCTCTCTTCCACCAAGTGAGTCTGTCAAAACTACAGATTCAGACAGCTTAGAATTTTTTTTTTTAAAAAGGAGGAGAGGCTCAGTCCTGACTCTCAGAGAAGGTCCCCAGACTCCTATGCAAATGTCCTCTCTCCTCCTTTGCGCTGGCTTAGCCATAGTTTCTTTGGCCAGATACTTTGGTACACATTCTAAATGATCTGCACAGACATTAAAGCATTTTGCTAATGGCTTCTTTCAGTGTTTCCCTCTGAGACTCTGTGCACACCTGGTTGACTATTTTAACTGTCTGCTTGGCTGGCCAGCTTGGCCTAACAACCACAGTGTGGGTGTGGGTGTTTTTCATTGAATAAACTGCTTTTACTGTTTTTACTGGCTTGACCAGTCAAGCAGATTAAAATAAATTACATGTGCTTTTAAAAAATTAAACCATTTTTGGCACTTTGATCAGTGGTTTGATGAAATCTGATTTTTACTTGAGTTTGAGACAAGTTAAAGCTTAAAATTTCTTTCACCTATCAGCCTCCTCTCCTTTCTATGAAGAAAGCAATGGACTAGTCAACCCAGCATTGATTCTCACTCAGTTCATCAGTTTTCTCATCTGTTACTTGGGCATAAAATCTAATGATTCTCAGTCACTGCTTAAGATAAAGACCTTTGAGGGGCGCCTGTGTGGCTCAGTGGGTTAAAGCCTCTGCCTTCAGCTCAGGTCATGATCTCAAGGTCCTGGGATCAAGCCCCACATCGGGCTCTCTGCTCGGCAAGGAGCCTGCTTCCCGCTTTCTCTCTGCCTGCCTCTCTGCCTACTCTGTCAAATAAATAAATAAAAATATTTAAAACAAAACAAAACAAAAAAGATAAAGGCCTTTGAACATAGTGGAATCCACAGGGGTCCTTATCCTTGCTTTGCCCCTCACTAGCTACATGATCTTGGGAAAATTACTTCACCTTCTTTGTGCCCTAACCCTCAACTGGGAAATAGCAGCATTAATAGCATTAATAGAACTTGCCTGATAAGGCTGTTATGAGGAATAAATTAGAGAATGCATGAAATATCACAGTCAACAATAAACACTAATAACAGCTAACATTTACAGACCATTTCCTATGAAGCAAGTCCTTAGCTAACAGCCTCTTAGATGATTACATTTAATGGCATCTACTATTATTAGTTGTCCAAGTTATTTAAATTTCACAAATATTTGGTCATTACTCAGTGATTAGGGTTTTTGCGGATATAAAGATTACCAAGGTAATATTTCATAATTAGTTTAGTCTAAAGAAAAGAGTAAGACAAAGACACACAAAAAAGCAAGTTGAATGGTGAGTCCATGAGTGATCTGCAAAGTGTTATGGCAACAGAAAACAAAAGAGAGATGACTTCTCTAGAAGCCTCAGTGTTATCAGGAGGCCTTCCTGAGGGAGGTGATATTTAAATGATGGATTTGTTTAAACAGGCAACAGTAAAAACAAGAATAAGAAATCAGCAGTAATAATAGCAGCTAACACTTGGAGAGTGCCTCTTGCATTCCAGATGCTGTGAGAAGCAGGAGATTTACATTATTTCATTTAATCAACCCCATGAGTTAGGTATTATTGATCTCATTAATTCACCCCTTGAATTAAGTATCATTATCATCCCTCATATTATTCTCGAGGCTGAGAAAAATAAAATAACTTTCCCCAGGACACATATGCTGTAAGGTCAAGACAGGATTTGAATCCAGAGCCTGTGTTCCCAACCACCACAAAAAGACCGCTTCCAGGCAGTTGGGAAGGGAGTGGTAGTAAAACTGACAGGACAAGTTTGTACCAAAGAGGGTCTGCAGGTGTGCTCAAGGGCACTGGTTTACACTTGGCTGCAGGAGGGGATGAGGGAAAAGCAGGGGCAGGAGACAAGGTTAAGCGTATCAGCTGAAGTCCCCTACACAGAGAGGTTGCCTTCAGGAAAGCTGTAAGCAGAGGAAGTCACAGTCAAAGATGTACTTGAAGAAAACTCATTTGGAAAGGGGCTTCGCTAAGGCTAAACTGAGAGGGCCTGAGGACTGGCTGGGTTCAGGGAGACAAAGGTTAAGGCAGGAGTTGATGATTCCCAAATTTTCATTGGGACATAATACGGAGGACATAATACAGGGGAAAGCATGTTGATAATTAGCACAAGTCAATCACATGTAAGATTTTCTATTTCTCTCATGCTCTTCTCAAGTTGTAAAAAAGCACTAGGGTGCTTTCTCACTAAAGAAGTTTAAGATTCCTCCAGGGAATCTCCCAATGGAACTGGGGAAGGGGGAAAGCCTCCCAACGTCCTTTCTGGATATCATCGGTCCATGCAGTTTCCTTAACCATGAGCATAGCACTCATTATGGTGACTGGATTCTCCATGGCTTTTGCATCCTTGCTATCCTTTACCTTGGATGTAAAATAGAAATACATGGCACAGGGGGCCAGAATTTGAAAGCCATCCTTGTCACTTCCAATTACATCACTTTGGGCCAAGTCACTGATTTCTGTGCACCAAATTATCTCACTTAATGCTCTTAACCAATCCTTAAGGCAAGCATGGTTAATCCAATTTTGCAGAATAGTAAACTGAGGTTCAGAGACGTGAAGTAACTTACCAGTGGTAGAGCTTCAGCTTGAACTCACATCTATCGAGCTCAAAAGTTTGGGGTTATCAGTTAAAAAAAAAAAAATAGCATTCATTTCTTTGTAGTAATTAGAGTCTCTATTTTAAGTTTTCGAAAGTATTATGTGCATCTTCTCAGGCAACCTTCCAGTTCTTCCTAATCTTTTAACACGTAAGTTTCCAGAGCAATTTTCCCAAACATCTTAGGTTTGCTGAAAGAGGCTCTTGCATAATTCCGACCCCTGGCCAAACTCTTAATGATGTTATTTCATACCGTATGCATTGAGGTTGGCCTGAGTCAGCCATTTTTCTCACTTTTGATTTTTTTTTCCTCCCCCTACCCCCTTCTTTTCAAGTCAATATTCATTTTAAATGCAAGAAGTCAGTCTCCTTTTTAGCTGACAAGGCTGGTTGTTCACACATCTTTTGGGTGCATAACTGACAAGTGTCCACTTAGGTGTGGGGCTGACTGTAAACAATCTTCAGAGATATTCAAGGGAAAAAAGGCAGAGGAACTAGCAATTTGCTGAGCAAAGGATGTGGTGATCTTTAGAGCCAAAGTGATCCCCGAAAGCCCTCTTGATTAGGAAGGGTGAGATTGGCGGCCCCCAGGCATCCCAACTCCAGCCCTCTTTCTTGGTTGTTTCCTGCAGTGAAAAAAAAATCTGCACACCTCAGGCAGTGAGAAACCCCTCTTCCAGATACAATGCTTCATCCAGCCCAAAAGGACTCCTTTTCCCTCCTGGCTCACTCACTAACTCTCTCTTTCTGGGAAAAAGGCATGCCTTGTGGTATTTTGATTCTGGCTGCACATCTGAATCACCAGGGAGCTTTAGAAAATGCCAGTACATTGGACCCTCTCAAGACTAGTTACATTAGTGTCTGTGCAAGTAGGTCCAGGGTGCTCATTCTTTGGGCAGTGTGCAAGTTGGGAACTTTGTAGAATATCCTTCAGTTTGGGCTTGTCTGATGTTTTTCTCATGGTGCGACTGCCGTAATAGGTTTGAAGAGGAAGACCGCAGGGCAAAGTGCCCTTCTCATGACAGGATATTGCTGTTCTCGTCACAACTTTGGGCTCTGCTATAATAGAAGAGCTACACTTTAATGGTAGTTCTGGAGTCAGATGGCCTGACCTCATACCCCGGCCCAACTGTCTACACACGCATGACCTCGAGCAAGTCCATTTTTTTCTCCAAGTCTTAGATGCTTTATTTGTAGACTGGAGTAACAATTCTTATGCATTTGTAGTATTTACAATAGTGCCTGGTACATGCTAAGTATTAAACAAATGATAAACATTATTATTTATTATTATTAATCATCATCTTGGGCAAAGTTCTCCCATGTTTCCTTAAATATGAAACATAGGAGTTGAACTAGATGATATTTAAGGTCCCTTTAAGTTATAATCTTGGATTCTGGATGAATCTTTTCAGATGGTTTGTAAGTGAAAAGAAGATAGACTCATCAATGCATGCTGCTTTATAATTCCCCATCCTAATTCTCTGATTACCTTTTGTAACAAAAAGCTGAATTAGCAATTCTGTCAATACAAGTTAAGTTCCTCTGTATCTCAGAAGCAGCTATAATAATAGGAAAACACTAGACATAGAGTTAGAAAATATGAGTCCAGTTAGGGATGGGAGTTGACATTACTAGTTGTTAAGTTAGAGTTGTGTTTCAGTGGTTGAGATGGGTTTACCGTGACCCAGCCATGCACCCTTGAATGGGCCCCATGGGGACAACCACAGTAGGTGGAGGGCTAGGTGAGGGATAAGAGTTGGGATGATGGAGATGAGCAGAGTGTGGCAGAACAGAGTAGGGAAAAGAATCACCTATAGGAGCCCTTGGCAATCCCATTCTAGCAGGTGGAATTTGGCTATCACAGCTCCAGGGTTCTCCCTAACATGTGGCTGGCTGTTCAACTGCAGGATTAACCCCAGATTCCTCACCTGTAAAATGAGGATCATAATTCCTGGCTCCTGGAATTACCGAGCAACTTTAATGAGGCCATATATTTAGAAAAGCTTTACGAACATAAAAAATGCTATTCAAATGTATCATTATTTGTGAATATCTAAGATGGAAAACAGCGAGTAGTAAGTGGAGGTGGGCTTATTGTCTTTACACAAAACTATATTCTTCCTATCTACAAAGGTCAATGATGTGGCCCAATGCATGAGTGCTGCAGAAGAAAGCCTTGCTTTCTATCATGTTTAGGAAGTTTCCCTCTTATAAATCTTGGGGCCACTGGGGAAAACCTTCCACCAATTCAGTAAATAGAAGATGTATAGGGGTCTAGATTCAGCAAGGTTGAGAACTAATCGCAAACTTGCTTCTCTCAGATAAGAGCCTCTGTTAATTAACATTTTAAATTTTAATGTGTCAATAATTTAGAATCCCAGTTTGCTTAGGTTGTGATTTTTTTTTCTTCTTCCTATGAAGAATAATTTTGCAAGGGTAAAATCACTGAGCAGGGCATTCGTGTAAAGTTCTTAGAAAGGTGAGTTGAGGTTAATTTGCCTCCGGATGTCTGTTGTTTTGTTGCAAAGGCTGGTTTCTGATTTTTATTTTAATCCTAGTCCTATAAGATTCAGGGTGATGAATCTGATCCCCAAATTTGAGACACATGGCTTGAAATTGGGATTATCTCTGAAAATAGGAGTGAAATGCAAGTAAGAGGTTTTGCTATTCAATTATTGCCCGGGTTAGTGCATTTGCTATTCAATTATTGCCCAGGTTAATGCCCAGGTTAGTGCACCTAAAATGAACCAATGTAGTTACTTGGAAGGTGAAAATGTCAATAAGCTCTTTGTTTCATCTAGAGCAGAGGTTGGCTAACTACAGCCAATGAGCCAAACCCAGCCCTCCGCCTGTCTGTAAATAAAAGTTTTATTGGAACAAATTCATGCCCATTTGTTTACTTGTTGTCTAGGGCTGTTTTTGCACTACAACAACAAAGTTGAATAATTGTTGACAAGACCGCATGACTCTCAAACCCTAAAATATTTACGGTCTGACCCTTTACAGAAAAAGTTTATCTACATTAGACCTGAGATAATTTCAGGCATTTTAAAGCAAACAGTTTTATTTTTAATAGTTATAGGTTTATTTTAATATCTATTAGAAAAAAAGTTAAAACTGCCAAAGATGTCTTTTTACATATTTTGTTGTTGTTGCTAAGTACTAAAGAATATATAGAGAGAAAATTTTAAGTTAATTTAATGAAAAATACTAAATTATTAATACAATTAAAAAATGATGGTTGTAGGCAAAACTCTGATATTTGATAAACACAGACACAATAAGCACTAAAAAATTGTTTGCTTTTTATATTTCCCTCATTCTAAGAAAATTTGGCCTAAGCAAGGATTTTAACAAATATACTTTGAATGTATTCTTTATTTTAGTTTTAAAACAATTTGGGGCAGGAATTAAATAGGTAACAATAATGACTTCATACATATGAAGATGAAACATAGATGAACTTTTCCTTTGCAATCACACAGTAATAAGCAAATCTGTTTTGGGGGAGGAGACAGAATAGAGCTTGTTTGGGGGGGGAGGGGAACTTAATTCTAATCTTTGCTTGTCAGAAAATGGTCTTGGCTTACTGGAAAGATCCATAAGGTCTGACAGCAGACAGTCCTTCAGCTCTGTCATGTGACCATGGACATAAGACTCACTGATCTGGCCCTGCCGCCTATGGTCAAATACAAAGTCAAAACCACAATGAGATCTCACCTCACACCCGTCCAAATGGCTAAAATCAAAAACATAAGAAATAACAAGTGTCAACAAGGATGTGAAGAAAAAGGAAACCTCATGCCCTGTCAGTGGAAATGAAAACTGGTGCAGCCACTGTGGAAAACAGAATGGAAGTTCCTCAAAAATTAAAAATAGAATTACCGTATCATCCAGTAATTCCACTACTGGGTACTTACCAAAAGAATACAAAAACATTAATTAGAAAACATATGTGCACCCTTATGTTTATTGCAGCTTTATTTACAATAGCCAAGATATAAAAGCAACACAAATGTCCATCAACACATGAATGAATAAAGAAGATATATATAGATATAGATATAGATATAGATATATGCATATATATAGGAGTATTACTCAGCCATAAAAAAGAATGAAATCTGGCCATTTGCAACAACATGGATGGATCTAGAGAGTATAGTGCTAAACAAAATAAGCCAATCAGAGGAAGAAAAATATCATTCAATTTCACTCATATGTGGAATTTAAGAAGTAAAACAAACCAAAAAATCCCCACAGACTCTTAAAGGTAAAGAATAAACTGGTGGTTGTCAGAGGGGAAGAGGGTGGAGGGATGAGTGAAATAGGTGAAGGGGATGAAGAGTACACTTATGGAGCGCCTGGGTGGCTCAGTCAATTAGAGTCTGCCATAGACTTAGGTCTTGATCTCAGGGTCCTGGGATTAAGCCCTGCATCAGGCTCCCTGCTCAGCGGGGGAGTCTGCTTCTCCCTCTGCCCCTCCCTCCGTGCTTGTGTGCTCTCTTTATAAATAAATAAAATCTTTTTTAAAAAAGAGTACATTTATGGTGATGAGCACTGAATAATGTATGAATCACTATATTGTACACCTAAAACTAATATAATACTGTATGTTAATTATACTGAAATTTAAAATAATAAATTTTTTAAAAATACAAAGCCTTAAAAAAAAAACCATATACAGCCCCTATAATATATACCGCCTTGAACATACTTTAGACAGGTGGTTCTCTAAGTGTATACATTAGAGTATTTGTAGGCTTAGGTTTCTTTTAGTAGTTTGGTGACCAAATAATCTTAAGAAAGAAAGATGTGAACTTCTTCAAACTTACTGCAGGATTTTTCAAGATCTGCATAGAGATAGAGGATATAACTTTGCTCAAACCTATCAGAACACAGAAGTGTTGATTGTTCTGATTGAGCTCAATTCTCATTGAGCATTTTAAGTATCTAGACAAAAGTGGACATAATCAGATGGACATCAATATGATTCAGAGCCTAGTATTTATCTCATTTTGACATTTTTTGGAAATTCCCTTTTGGGTATATCAACTTAATGGAGACAAATTTCATGATAGTAGATGGTACAACTTAAAAACATGAAAGAACTTGCGTGCAAAGAATACTTTGGAATTTTGAAAAACAGTCTGTGCTAAAACTTTTAGAAGGCTGATTAAAAATAAATACCAACATTCTTTAAAATGTGCAAAATTCTACTTCTACAAATTTATCCTTTGGAAAAATCAGACATGTGCATAAGGAATTTACTGTAGAGCGATTTATAATACTGAAAAATTGGAAACAATTTAAATGTTCAATAATAGAAGATTGTTAGGAGGGTTTAAATATATTAGAATATTAAGCAATAAAAATCATATTACAAAAGAGTACTATTGACATAGAAAATTATTCATGATATATATCTAAGAGGAAAAATACTATTAAACAGTATTCATAGTATCCTACTTTTATCTTTCATAAAACTATATAAGTGAATATACATGAAGAACGTTAAAAAGACTTACAGGAAGTATAAAGAGTGGAATTATTTTTGGTGATGAAATTATGCAGTAAGCTCTCCTTCTTTGTGCTGAAATGTTTTCCAACTTCCCTGCATTGAGCTTATATAGGGAAAAATGATGCAATTATAGCAGAAAATCTTATAGAAAATAGATTTCTCTTTATATCACTTTTTCCAAAAGAATTTATGAGATGACACATTTTGCAAATACACTAAATTATGTATTGCTAGAATCAGATTGGATTTTCTCCCAGGTGCAAGTTTGGCTAAGGATGATACCAGAACCTTGGAGGCTTCAAGCACTCTTCTTGTTTCATTCTGTTCAGAAACATGTCAACATGAAGAATGGCTATGCCCACATCTCAAGAAATGACCTGTGGTTTATAATCCAGGTGAACAATTTCCTTGCAGCATGTCAAAGCCCTGACTCAGCTTGCCCTATATATCTATTTTACTTATATATAGTCGAGATCTCCATAGTCTTATCACTTCTTTCCCCATCCCTATTCCTTCTAACCCAACAATGCCAGAAGTAAAGTATCTGAATCAGAGTTGATGGGGTAGGGATTTTCTTAAGCTGGATAGGGTTCCAACCAGGACAGTTGCTTCTATATAAGGTAGTTAGCTCTTTCTTCACCTTTTTGGGCAAAATTAAACCAACATGCACAAATCTCTGTCCATGGAATTTTTTAAAATTCTCCCATTGTCATACATTATTTAAATTTGTGTTCCTGCTGCGTGTCACTGTCCTAAGGTACCCTGCCATGAATTCACTGTGTGAACTTGGGTAGGAAGTCTCCCCACTCTGGACCTCAATTCCCTTGCTTATTTAATGAAGTGACCAGACTTACTCAACAAATATTTATTGTGTTTTCTACTCTAGGGTTAAAGGTTCATAAGAGAGATACAGCCCTCATCTTAATGGAGCCTACAATTTAGTAAAATGGGCACATATATATGTGCATATGTCCCTCATATGTATGTGGGTTGTTGTTTTTTTCTAGCAAGTCCAAAGGACTGTGGAAAGTATTACAGAGGAGAAAGTATAGAAATTCTACTGGATCCACAGTTGGGTCATCTAAGCCAGACTCACAAAATCAAGGACAATTTCCTAGAGCTAGTGACATCTAAGAAATGACATCCAGAAGACATACCGAAATATGAGTAAGAGTTAGTGAAAAAGAAGTAATGGAAGGAAACAATAGCTCACGCAAATCCAAGAAACTAGAGGATGAGTGAGTAATTCAAGAGAGTAAAGGAAATTCATACGGCCAAAATGACGGTGCAAGATGGAAACAGAGCAAGATGGGGCAGACCATGTTCAAGAATTTAGATCAACACTGTCTAAGATATATAATGTGAGCCACATACATAATTTTAAATCTTCTAGTAGCCACATTTTAAAAAGTAAAAAAGAGCTGAAGTTAAATTTAATAATATATTTTAATTAACCCAATATATCTAAAATATTATTTCAATATAAAATCAATATCAAATTATTAATATATTTTACATCCTTTTTTCTAGTAAATCTTTGAAGTCTGATGTTTACATTTATAGTTCATCTCCATTCAGATTCATCACATCTCAACTGCTCAACAGGCACCTGTGGCTAGTGGCCACCATAGGGCTATAATGAGGAATGGGATATGAAGATCACCCATGCTGCTCTGTGGATAATGGATTTGATGCGAAAAAGTGGGAAGCAGGGAAACCAGAAAGGAGGATATCATAGAATCCAAAGGAGACATTAGGGTAACGTCAGGGAGAATAAATAGACCTCAGTGGAGTCATTTAGGAGGTAAATGTAAACATTTGACATGCACATTAGCATATGGAGCACCCAGACCCAAGAGTTACTTCACAAGGCAACATGATGTATTCACTTTTTCCTCTCTGACCTTGTCAAGCTGGAAGCCCCAGACCTATGCGAAAAGTCACAAGAGCCAAATAGGTTTCCTAGGAGTCATGCAAGGAATGGTTTGGGGGAATGGTTTGTATGCTGTTTTGACCTTTTCTTCTCTGTTCAGAGTGAGATAGAAGAATCATACAGAAAGTCTGAGAATGTTGTTGCTTCCCCGTGCTCCCCCCCCCCCCCCCCCCCGTTGCTGACACACTGAATCTAGAGAGAGAGGAGGGGAGGAGGAGACAGATGGAGAAAACTGCTTCTATGGGGTGATTACAGTCAGAGAGGGGCTTGAAGAGACATTCCCGGGCCCCATATTTCTTTTGCCACCAGTAACTTCCAAATCAAATGAGCTCAAGCTGCAGATCAAAATGAGATTTTTCTTATTGACTTCCCTGAAAGCTTAGCAGGCTCTCTGCAAATCAAGTCATGTGTATCCTGCATCATCATCAACCATTGCCGATTGCAGGGATGTCGGAACTGGGCTGATGTTGGCAAATATGTCACTGATGCATGAGACCAGGGAAAATCCAGCTCTTATTGGCCTGGCAGTGCTGACCTGGTTTGTCCATAAATGAAGAGCAAATGCAATTTGCAAAACACATAGAACTGATAAGGGGTTACAACAAGGTGGGGCTGGAGTCACATTTCTAAGAGCAGGCATGCTTGAAGAGGAGACAAAGCATATTTCAAGCTCAAATTTGGACAGGCAGTATTTCTTAAAGGCTGCTCTGTATATATCACCTTTCTCATTATCACCTGAGGAGTTTGTTAAAAATACACATATCTGGATCTTACCCCAGGCCTGCCAAAAGGGAGTGTCTGGGGGCTGGGCCTGGGGCACTCCATGTTTAACAAGCTCCTGGATGTTCTTAGACATATTAAAGTTTAAGAATTCCTTGAGGAAAGAAAGTAGGACAAGAGTATTTCCACTTGTTTTTTGGAAAAAGCACTGAATTTGGAATCAGTCTACCTGATCCTTTATCTAGACATGGCTGCCAACTGGCTGGATGACATCATGGCAAGGAGAAAGAAAACAGGATGTGAAGTCAGAAGGGGCACAGACCTACCTTCTTTGCAAGAACTGTGTGATGGTGGTTAATAGCTGAGCTAAGCATCACTGTCACCACTGGAAGATAAAGACATTGGCTCTGGTGATCTTGAAAAATCAAGCTCTGACATACAGCTTTGATATTCTATTTCTTTAAATCACCTAACCTCAGTTCCTTCATCGGTAAAACGAGCAGGTTATCTTCCATTTGGGCTAGGCTATTTTGGGGATCCAGTGAAACACTGTTTATATATATATTTTTTTTTAAATTTCAAAAGGTTGACACATAATATGAAGTGGTAGTATGAACCCATAATAGAATTATCTCCACTTAGGATATTATTTGTCTTTAGACTATTTCTATGCTGATAAAATCCCCTTAAAAGCATAGTATTTTTTTTTTAACAAAGCACAATACAAAGTAAAAAAGGATAATTTTGCTCATTTACTATAAATTACACTAATATGAAACGGGCCAAATTAACTTCTGCTGACTGTCTCTTTAACACAATCACTAGCCTTACAGAGACAAAGAAATTCACCCCAAGAAAGTCAAGGTTTTCTGTCCACATATGCAAAAAACACCCTCATTAATGATGGTGTCTTCACTTGGCATTGAAGTCTATCAATAATTTGGCCACTGTCTCCTTACATGTAGCCAACACTAGCAAAATTTGATTATTTGATGACATGCCTTGTGCTTTTCTACTTTACGACTTTGTGTTTATTTCATGCCATATTCCTGGTTTAAAATGTCTCGCTTCTCATCATCCTATCAAACTCTTACCTATGAAAATATCACGGATGTATGCAAGTATTTAATTTTAGATGTTGAGTTTGAGTCTGTGTATAAAATCAAAACAAACACACAAACAAAAACATAGCTGATGACCAAATATCCAACAGTAAGAGACTGATTAAATAGTATAGTCATACGATAGAATACTATACACCAGCCATATGCTGTTGTAAATAATATTTAATGGCATGGAAAGATGATCATGATGTATGGTTAAAAAAAGTACCATTTAAAAAATCATCAGTAGGTACAATATGGAACATAGGAGGAGGACATACCCTGCATTGGTCGGTCTCTAATTTTTTACCACATCATAGGAAATGTATTGTATAGCCACACAAAAAAGAATGGAAAAGCAGGAAAGGTCTCAGCACTAACACAGCCAGACCTCATGGAGAACTGAACCCCCTACTCGCTGTTCAAAACTGATAATGCTCTGCAAGAGGTAGTCAGATACTCCAGGGATTGATAGGATATCATGACTGCAGCTTCTCTCAGCCTCTGCTGCTCTCTCAGTGCCTTTCTACTGTCATCTGTGTGTCTCAAATTCAAAAAAATGAATTGGAGGGTCTGATTCAGTCACTTAGTGATCACCCAATATGGAGCCCCTGCATTGGGAAAAGCTCTCAGGCCAGACCATTTCATGGCCAGTGGTTTGCTCAGCCTACAGACAGATGCCTGTAACCTTGATCCAATTACTCGTGTGCAGCATGGCACAATCACATGACACAAACCTGGAACGTACGTGCCAGGCACTGCTCTGGCTGCCACTCTCAGAAGCTTCTAAGAGCATGGCAAGCACTCAAAGATTCATGTCTCCTCTCCAGTACATTCATCAAATAATATTGGTTGTTTTGTCTGGGAGGGAGAAATGGGGGTTTATTCTCTGGAGTTGAAGAAATCTCGAGATAGCAAGTCCACGGTTGGTATGACAATTTGCAGTCATTAAGAATTCAGGAGCATTCTAACTTTTCTGCTCCTTATCCTAGCACATAATACAGAAGTCATTATTTCTACTCACTAATAGTTTCTCTTCTATCATTTCAAACACATGGTAGGATCGCACTTCTCTCCTCCTTTGAATTTTAGTGTGACATATAACTTGCTTTGACAAACTGTGAGGAGAAATGACATGTATCTCTTCCATGCAGAAGGTTTAAGAGCCAGTGCGCAATTCTTTATATATGTCCTTCTACTTGCTATCGTGATTTTGAAAGCACAGATCAAGAGGAAACCTCCATCAGCTGGTGACAGCACACATTCTTTGCTGAAGTCTATTAGACATTTAGTTAGGAGAGGAAGTATAAAGCCACGGATATTTGGAGATTGTTCTTATTGTAGCATAAACTAGTCTATCCTGACTAATACATAAGGGCATCCTCAAAGTGACTTCCTGGTCTACCTTGACTGCTGGAGATTTAACCATCACCTTTATATTCCACGTGTCAAGAATGAAAAATGGGGAGGGCCAAGAGGGCCATATCTCCCAGGGAATGCATCTCTCTTAAGGAGCCTTCCTGGAATTTCCACACTTTTTCACTTATATCTCATAGACCAGGATTTAATTTCATGGGTAATGTGTCTGTCACAAAGTTTGCTGGGTATTGTAGTTTTTTTTTTTTGGGGGGGGGGGATACATTGCCGCTCTGAATGTAATCAAGGCTGTGTTATTAAGAAGGAAAGAAAGGATATTGGGTAATCAACCAAAAGCATCTGAACATGACTGATTTTCTTCTTTTTTTAAAAAAAGATTTTATTTATGTATCGGTCAGAGAGAGAGAGCACAAGCAGGGGAAGCAGCAGACAGAGGAAGAAGCAGGCTCCCCACTGAGCAGGGAGCCCAATGTGGGGCTTGATCCCAGGACCCGGGGATCATGACCTGAGCCAAAGGCAGATGCTTAACTGACTGAGCCACCCAGGTATCCCTCTTCTCTTTTTTTCCCCCTGATTTTATTTATTTATTTGAAAGAGAGAGAAAGCAGGGGAAGGAGCAGAGGGGGGAGGGACAAGGAAGGGGAAAGAATCTCAACGAGGGGCTTGATCTCACCACCCTGAGATCATAAGTGGAGTCAAAACCAAGAGTCAGACACTCAACAAAATGACCCACACGGGCACCCCTCACTTTCTTCTTTACACTTCCCTGTTTTTTTTCTGAAAGACCTGTAGTAATTTAATATGAGAAAAAAAAATATTAGCAACCTCTTATTTATCCACTAGGACAGCTCAAAAACCACCTACTTCATGAAGGCCTCCTTTATCAACCCAGTAGAAGCCCAATTTCCCTCCTATGAGTTCTCCCTAAATCTTGCTTGTTCTCCCCACTTTTTTTTCCCCCACGTTTGCCTTTATATCATAGCTACCTGTGTAAGTGCATGTCAGGTTCCCTATCTTATCATAGATTCTTTGAGGGCAGGGTCCACCCTTTATTCTCCTCCATCTTTTAGGACACGTTTCATGGATGGTAGGTGTTCTATATTGGAAGAAGAGAAAGAAAAAAGAAGGAAGGCTTGTCAAATACTATTTATTTTCTTTTAAATCCCAAATCGAAACAGAAATGAGCTTATCCTTCCTCCAAAGGAAGCACATTAAGGAAGTACCTAAGTGTAAATCATCAAGTTTAGGTCCTTGTCAAAAAGAAAGATTTAGATAGAAAGAGAACTCCACAGACATTCAAGAGGGAAAACGATGCAACACAAGCAGAAATATATGAACTGGTTGAATCTAGGTATGATCAAACTTAGGAAGCACATAGATAGGTTGTGCTGGCAGCTGAACGTCCCGGAAGATAGTACATGAATATCCTCTAGAGGATGCCGGAGTTTCCCTCCCCACTGCTCATGCCTCCTTGTCACCTTGTATGTGAAACTTCTTTATAAATAAGTGCACAGTATTTGTCAGTAACCAAAGACCCTGAAATTTTATCTAAGTAAATGTTCATACACAATTCTAATATATAACAAAGAGTACTGTGGGAAGAAGCTGATGTACTGGCATTATCCTCTGGGCAAAAATATTTTAAAGGATGCTCATGGATTGGAAGAACAAATATTGTTAAAATGTCTATACTACCCAAAGCAATCTACACATTTAATACAATCCCTATCAAAATACCACTAGCATTTTTCACAAAACTAGAACAAATAATCCCAAAATTTGTATGGAACCACAAAAGACCCTGAATAGCCAAAGCAATCTTGAAAAAGAAAAGCAAAGCTGAAGGCATCACAATTCTAGACTTCAAGCTACATCACAAAGCTGTAGTTATCAAGACACAAAAACAGACACATAGATCAATGGAACAAAAATAGACACATAGATCAATGGAACAGAATAAAAAACCCAGAAATGGACCCACAACTATATTGTCAACTAATCTTCAACAAAGCAAGAAAGAATATCCAATGGAAAAAAGACAGTCTCTTCAACAACTGGTGTTGGGAAAATTGAACAGCCACATGCAGAAGAATGAAACTGGACCATTTTCTTACACCATACACAAAAATTAATTCAAGGGGCGCCTGGGTGGCTCAGTGGGTTAAAGCCTCTGCCTTCGGCTCAGGTCATGATCTCAGAGTCCTGGGATCAAGCCCCGCATCAGGCTCTCTGCTCAGCAGGGAGCCTGCTTCCCCCTCTCTCTCTGCCTGCCTCTCTGCCTACTTGTGATCTCTCTCTCTGTCAAATAAATAAATAACAAATCTTAAAAAAAAAAAAAAGAGAGAAGCTCTTAATTTAAAAATAAATAAATAAATAAATTCAAAATACGTAACAGGCCTAAATGTCAGACAAGAATCCATCAAAATCCTAGAGGAGAACATGAGCAGCAACCTCTTTGACCTCAGCTGTAGCAACTTCTTACTAGATACGTCTCCAGAGGCAAGGGAAACAAAAGCAAAAATGAACTACTGGGACTTCACAAGATAAAAAGCTTTTGCACAGTTTGAAGGAAACAATCACAAAACTGAAAAGCACTTTCAGAATGGGAGAAGATATTTGTGGATGACATATCTGATAAAGAGTTAGTATCCAAAATCTGTAAAGAACTTATGGAACTCGACCCCCCCCAAAAGTAAATAACCAACTTAAGAAATGGGCATAATATGAACAGACATTTTTCCAAAGAAGACGTACAGATGGAAAACAGACACATGAAAAGATGCTCAATGTCACTCATCGCTAGGGAAATACAAATCAAAACCATGACGAGATACCACCTCACACCTGTCAGAAGGGCTAAAATTAACAACACAGGAAGCAACAGATGTTGGCAAGGATGTAGATAAAGGGGAACCCTCTTACACTATTGGTGGGAATTTGAGCTGGTGCAGCCACTCTGGAGAAGAGATGAAGGTTCCTCAGACAGTTAAAAATAGAACTACCCTATGACCCAGCAATTGTACTACTAGGTATTTACCCAAAGGATATCAAAATATGATTTGAAGGGGCACATGCACCCTGATGTTTATAGCAGCATTATCAACAATATCCAAATTATGGAAAAAGTCCAAATATCCATCAGCTGATGAATGGATAAATAAGTTGTGGATAAATACACACACACACACACACACACACACACACTCACACACACACACGTACACAATGGAATGTTACTCAGCCATGACAAAGAATTAAATCATGCCATTTGCAATGAAGTGGATGGAACTAAAAGGTATTATGTTAAGCAAAATCACTTGGCAAGTACTCAAAGTTCCTCAGGATCTCCAGTGTCCAAGTCAGAGGTCCTATCTCCAGTATCCAAGTCAATTAACTAGTTCAGGTTTCTGGATTCTGGTTTCCTCTTTTTTTTTTCTCCAAATTTTTTATTTAAATTCCAGTTAGTTAACACAGTGTAATACTAGTTGGAAAATCAGAAACTGCAAGATGGCGGTGGAGTAGGAGGCCTGAATATCACTGGGTCCCAGGAGTTGAGCTAGATAATTATCAAACCATTCTGAACACCTACAAACTCAAGAGGAGATCGAAGAGAAAAAGAGAAGCAATTCTAGGAACAGAAAAGCGACCACTTTCAGGAAGGTAGGACATGCGGAGAAGTGAACCCGATGGCAGAGATGGAGCCGAGCAGTGGGCTATCAGCTCAGGCTTACCTTAAACCGTGATCTGAGGTACAGTCGGGCCACTGCTCTTCAATCAGGGACCCCATAAGCGGCAGATCCGGGGAGACCCCTTCCTTCCTCCTTCGGGAGGAGCAGCACGGTAGCTCGCAGCAGGAATCTGCTGGGTTTGGAGACTTCAAACTGGGCCGTGCGCCAGAGACAGAAACGCTCCGTCACAGGCCAGGTGAGCTTGGAGCACGGCCGGAGACCAGGGAGACGGGAGGGATGGACTGCTTTTCTCTGAGGGCGCACTGAGGAGTGGGGCCCCAAGCTCTCGGCTCCTACGGGCCGGAGACTGGGAGGCCACCATTTTCATTCCCCTCCTCCAAAGCTGTACGGAAAGCGTTTAGGGAACAAAAGCTCCTGAGAGCAAACGCGAGCAGATTACCTAGCCTGGCCCCTGGTAAGGGCAGTGCAATTCTGCCTCGGGCAAAGACATTTGAGAATCTCTGCAACAGGCCCTTACCCAGAAGATCAGCAAGAATATCCAGCCAATTAAAAAAAAAAAAAAAAGAATATCCAGCCAAGACCAAGTTCATGGATCAATGAGAACTGCAGAACCCCAGAGTTAGGAAAAAGCAACACATAGAATTCATGGCTTTTTTCCCCATGATCCTTCAGTCTTTCAAAGTTAAATTTTTTTAATTTTATTTTTTCTTATTTTATTTTTTTATTTTATTTTTCCTCTTTCCTATTTTAACGTTTTTTAACTAGCATCTTATCAATACCTTTTAAAAAATCTTTTCTAATTTTCACTGTTACATTCATATTTTATCCCCTCATTGTATTTAACCTTATTTTTTGTATACATATAGGGTTGTTTTTTTTTTTTTCCTTTAAAATTTGGGGCTACAATTTCTTCTAATAGATCAAAATATACCCTATATCTAGCACACAGCTTGGTTCTAGTCTCCAGCCTGATCATATTATTTCCTCTTTTTTTCTTTTCATTTTTTTTCAACCAAACTCTTATCAATCCCTTTTTCAGAACCTTTTTTAATTTTCATCTTTGCACTCATATTCCATCCCTTCATAGTGTTTACCCTTATTTTTGTATATTTATAAGTTTTTCTTTCTTTAAAATTTTGGGAGGTAGTTTCTTCTAACAGACCAAAAAAACACCCAAAATCTGGTGTGGGGCTCTGTTCTAATCACAAGTCTAATAGATATATATTTTTTTCTCTTTTTTATTTTATTTTTTCTTTCTTTTTTTTTTTTTTCCTCTCCCCCCCACCCCTTTTTTTCTTCAACCCTGGTTTCAGCTCTCTTCTGATTTGTTTAGTGTATATTTTTCTGGGGTCATTGCTACCCTTTTAGTATTTTGTTCTCTCATTCATCTCTTCTTATCTCGATAAAATGACAAGGCGGAAAAACTCACCACAAAAAAAAGAACAAGAGGCAGTACCGATAGCTAGGGACCTAATCAATATGGACATTAGTAATATGTCAGAACTAGAGTTCA
>CM052895.1:90686689-90719878 GCA_028534135.1 Potos flavus
AAGAAAGGAAGAAAGGAAGGAAGGGAGAGAGGAAGGGAGAAAGGGAGAGAAATCAAAGAAGGGAGGGGGAAAGGAAGGCAAGAAGGAAGGAGAAAGGAGAGGGAAAGGACAAGCCTCTTTCCCAGCAGCTCCATCAATTTGGATCTCTGAGCAAATCACTATGGTCAGAGGTAAGAACTACATGGCTCTGAAGCCCTATCCTTGAGGACTGAAATCGGCCAAGGTAGAATGCATGCTGGGTGGGCAGAAACAGTAAAGGTCCACAACAGAAGGCATGAATGATGCTGTTGCATGAAGAGAACCACAGGAGTCAGGAGCCCTGGGCACTTCCTCCCCACTCTGCAGTAACCAGTGAGGAAGTCTTGCAAATTCAGTTTAATTCACTGCCATGAACCTGTACTGCATCTTACTATGTGCGAGGACTGTGCTTTAGCATGAGAAAGCAAAGCTGAAAAGCTATTGACAATCATCAACAAATCTACTAACTGGTAGGAGCCACAGCTACAAAAACAAATCATTAGGAAACCATGTGCTAGAAAAAAAGTAGAAGTTAGTGCAAGGTGCAGAGGTTTATCTTTGAATTCCCCCAGAAGCAGAATCTGAGATTAGGATCTGAGTGCAAATGATAGATATTTGGAAGGCAATCTAGGAAGCAGGGGTAGAGTCATGGGGACGTGACCTGGAAAAGGAAGGGTGCCAGTATAGGGGGGACTATTATACTACTATACACACATAATATCACCTGTAATATATAATGTGTTATAGTTACCACCTATAACATATATTATTATATAATTATAAGTTAATTACATTAAATTATAACATAAGTTACCATTGCGAGCAAGGAGAACATAATTAGCTGGGAGCCCTGCGGGTGAGTATAGGCATGAACACAGGCCTCAGAATTATTTAACAGGCAAGGTGGGGGCTGATGGTGAAGAAACTGGAGAGTAATTCCCCAGGCATTTCTGGCCTGTCGTTTGGGTGGATAGAGTGGGCTTCGAAGGCAAAAGGAAAGCCTTCAGGCAAAGAGGTGAACCCCGGGTTAGCAGTCAGGCCAACTACACTGCGATGGTGCGGTCTGAAGGATCTGGGTGTGGCAGTGGCAATTTCTGATCTTTGGGTAAAAATCACGTTGCTCATTAAAATCCTCATTTTAAGAAAGAGGAGATTGAACCAGAAAATCCCCGAGGGCCTAATCAGCTCTAAAATCCTAAGATACAAGAGTTAGTCTAACAACCTTATATTTTATACTTCCATGTCAGCATATCTCAGGCTGGTTCTAAAACAACTTAAAAATGCATGGGAAATGGTGGGTTGGTGGGAGGCGGAGGCAGCTGGGAGAATGATAATGTTAATAGTTTTATGATCAAAAAGTCCTGGACTTCACACAAAAATATATTGATCAAAATAGCCTAACTTGGGGCACCTTGGGTGGCTCAGTTGGTTAAACATCTGCCTTCGGCTCAGGTCATGATCCCGGGATCCTGGGATCAAGTCTTGCATGGAGTTTCCTGCTCAGCGGGGAGCCTGCTTCTCCCTTTCCCTCTGCTGCTCCCCCTGCTTGTGCTCTCTCTCTCTCTCCCTCTCTCTCTCTGTCAAATAAATAAATAAAATCTTAAAAAAAAAAATAGCCTAACTTGCTTAGACAGGATTTGCTTACGTCTAACGCTGTGGTTTTTGCTCCTGTACTTGTAAGGTAGGATCACTGACTACAGACCTTTTTTTTTTTTTTTACAGGCTCCCTGCCGAGCAAGGAGCCGGATGTGGGACTCGATCTCAGGACCCTGGGATCATGACCCGAGCCGAAGGCAGCCGACTGAGCCACCCAGGCGTCCCTGACTGCAGGCCATCTTAAGAGGACCCCCAAGGCTGTGGATTCATAGAGAAAATAAGTCAAGATTAAAGTGTGGTTATGAACTACTGGTTCTTCAGACTCCTGACTATGTGCTCTCCCCTCCGCATGGACAGAGACAAGAACTAAGAGGGAGATGTAGCAAACAAGGCTTTATAAAAGAACTTGGTTTTTTTCCATGCCCAGGGTCTTAGCTCTACACCACCTTCACACTTCACTTCCAAAGCTTGCTCCTAACCCAGGGAAGTCACTGGTATTTGTTTATTATTTCTAGCATTTCTAACCCTTGGAAGTGTTTTAGTAGCTGTTATGTCAACAGGGCCCCCAAACACTTTTGCAATAGGCCTGTGGCTCTGTAGCTCCCCTTTCCAACAAAACCCATTTCCCAGAAATCTGCCTCTAAAACGCACCCCCCTGTGAACCTACACTGGGTCCTGTACTGTAGCATGTAAGTTCCAAGAGACAGGTTTCTCTTCTTCTCATTATTTAAGATGTGTTCTGGTAAATTAGATCTCTTCTCCATTTTTTCCCTCCTTTTCTTTTTCCGTTCCATAGAACATCACTATTGTTGCTTTTAAATGAAGCTTAAGAATTGCATTTGATTGCAAAGGATGGAGCATTTAAAGTGGTAAGTCCGGGGATGGAAAAAATGAAAATCATATAATCCAATAATAAACCATGACAATGGAGGGGAAACTCTTCCTGAACCACTCTTGACGATAAAAGTCTCTAAATGCCTATGTACTCAACTCAGAAAGAATCGCATTTCTCTCTTGGTCAAACACAGGATCAAACTCCTGGTAATTAATCTTCTCAGTACACGCACAATACTGGATAGCTTGCAGTTGTTTTCCTCCCTCTGTTTGGGTAATTTTCTTAGAAAAGGACTTAATTTAGCAAGTTTGGGGAGTGACTTGAGCATTGCTGAGCCCTGTATATTTTATTGGGGATGGGAAAAGGACACCATTTTCTCATAGGGAAAATGCTATTTGTGTTCCTATTTTACAGATTAGGAAACTGATCATATCTTCCTCTTTTCTTATATCCTAGGAGAGAAATACTAAAAACCATAGCCCTAATTACTACTTCCACTACTATTATTAATAATGACAAGTATTAATAATGCACCAATTGCCTTAATTAATTTCACTAGTTAATACATATCGTTGAACACCCAAAGTTTAACATAGTGCCAGACATTACTGGTAAAAATAAGAGAAACAAGAAATTATGCTCAGATATATCCAAACAGTGTAAGGGCACAACATAGTACCTTGGGAGCAATTGTATGCAGTGAGCTTCCTTAAGCAAAATACTATTATTGCCCCACACTCTATCTGGAAGGAAAACAGAGAAAATAAACACTGTGGTATTCTTAATGGAATTCTTACCCAATCTTGACATGTTTTTAAAACTAAAATGTATGAATAAAACTCTTAATGAACCTCAGAATAAAAGTGGCACAACATGTATCAAATATCTTTGTTGATAGAGGTTCATAAGAAAGGACGCTTTTTTAAAAGAAACAGTAATAAAAATTGAAAAAAAATGTGAACAAAATTGAATGAAAAATGTTTTTTTCTTTGCTTTGTTTTAAATAGGAATAAGTGCTAATTTGGTGATATTTCATGCTCATATTGCAAATAAATTATATAAAATAAAATGCACACACACACACAATCATTTTCCAGAACTATTGATGCTTTCCTGATTCATGTTTTTAAATGATGTCATGCCCTTAATTTGACAATATGAAATACAAACACTTTTTCACGTAAAAAAGCATCGTTTTCATGACATGTAAAGAGTTTTTATAAACCGCCAAGAATAAGCTTAATAAACAACACAAAAAGAAAACAATAAAACAATCTAATATAAATAACGCACAACCTAATAGAAAATGGGCAGAAGAGCTATGAACAGAAAGTCCACAATAAAAGAAATATTTTGTTCAACTTTAGTTATATCAAACAATAAGACACCCCTTTGGCCTATCAATAAATACCTGGAAGACACTGTCAAAGAACATATATTTCATTGGCCCCCAGATCACAATAAACATTGAAGGTAGCTCAAATGTTGGTCTCAATGCTCTTCATAAAGAGTGCAATTGTTTTTTCCCTTTATTCTTCTTTTATCTCCAGGCTGTGATTTTTCTCACTTTGCCCTCTTCATATTTTCCCTCCAGCAACAATGTTGGCTATGTCTACGCAGAATACCTAATCCAGATAGTTGAATCAAAGTATTTTTTAGATTGTGTATATAACATTAGAGATGAAAAGTTCAATGAATCTAAATTCCTATGTAGAGAAAGTTACAACCAGTGGTCTCATGAGGGTACTCATTATTCAGACCTTAGTTTTTTTTTTAAAGATTATTTATTTATTTTAGAGAGAGAGAGAGCATTCATGTGTGAGTAGGCAGGAGGATCATAGGGAGAGAATCTTCAATTAGACTTCTTGCTGAGCCCAGAGCCCACAGGGGCTTGATCTCATGACCCACGAGATCATGACCTGATCTGACCAAGAGTCAGATGCTCACCCGACTAAGACCAAACCCTAAACCCTTAGGTTTTAAACACAATATTTCCACAGTTGTCGACATTCTTTGAGAAGAGATGTCCAGATAGGATTGACAAAGCTCTTTTTTGACATGAGTCAATGGGGAACAAAAAGAGAAGAGGGAGGCCATTTAAATGAATTTGATTTCCAATTTAGGTAAACTTTTATTTTGGAAAAAAAAGTGAGTCAGTTTATCTACGAAATTTTTACTGAAATTACCTTTTTAAAATTTAATGTAAATTTTTAAATATAAATAATAATTTTCCATAATGATCCTTTACATAACTTATCACATTTAATTCTCATTATAATCTTATGACATAGTGCTATTAGTATTCCTAGTGTACAGATGAAGAGGATGATGTTTAGAGATAAAAGAATTTGTCTAAAATCACATGACTAGTAATGGCAGAGATTTGATTCAAACCCAGGCAGTCTCTTTCTAAAATCTAGATTCTTGAACACTGTTGTTCAGTCTATAAACTATTGCTTTGTCTAGAAAATAATTTTGTTTGTTTGCCCTCATGCTATGGATCCAAATGCATTTCCATAGAGATGAATTTTCTTTCTTAGACTCTACTGCTCCTTTGGGTAAGACTGGTATTCAGTGATGTCTAGAGAGGGCAAAGGTCATTTGCTCTGTGCTTTCCTCACCTCTAAGTTCTCCCAGTAGATTAGCTTCAAATACATCTCTGGGTTGGATGTTCTCCAAAATGTTCTCTTTCATCTCTGCTTTAGAATGCTAATCAGCCTGAATCATCAAGCAAAATTCCCCATTAAAAAACAAAACAAAACAAAAGTAGACCAAGTCCAGTGGTATATCAGAGGTTTGGCTAAGACCTCAGGGAAAGAGCCGAAAGTCTGCCCTGTGCCATGATCTCTTCACAGATATTTTCTACCTAGCCTAAGAATATAGAATAAAATGGAGAAAATTTTCAGAGAGATAGATTTCAGCTTCATCTGCACTAAGCTTATTGAGAATTGGAGCTCCCTCAGGAAGAAGTGAGATCCCTTGTCACTGGAGGTATGCAAGCAGAGGATGAATAATTACTTGGCAGAAATGTAAGGAGGTCTCAAAACTCAGATGAAGAGTTAAACTAGTTCAGAAATTTTCTTTTTTTTTTAATTGTTCTATGTTAGTCACCATGCAGTACATCATTAGTTTTTGATGTAGTGTTCCTTGATTCACTGTTTGCGTATAACACCCAATGTTCCATGCAATCCGTGTCCTCCTTAATAACCATCACCAGGCTCACTCATCCTCCCACCCCCTCCCTTTTAAAACTCTCCTTTTGTTCCCCGGAGTCCATAGTCTCTCATGGTTCGTCTCCCACTCTGATTTCTCCTCCTTCATTTTTCTCTTTTCTTAATGTCCTCTGTGCTGTTCCTTATGTTCCACAAATAAGTGAAACTATATGATAATTGACTTTCTCTGTTTGACTTATTTCACTTAGCATACTCTCCTCCAGTCCCATCCAAGTTGATGCAAAATTTGGGTATTCATCCTTTCTGATGACTGAGTAATATTCCATTGTGTATATGGACCACATTTTCTTTATCCATTCATCTGCTGAAGGGCATGTGTGGATTACCCACACAACTAGGCTCTGGGTCTCTGGGGGTCACCATGGTGACTTGAGAATGGTGGAGAGGCAGGATGCAGCTATGGGTATGGGCCCATGTATGATAGGGAGTACTACTAGCCTGGGCCCAGGAAGTGAGTCACAGCAGCAGCCTAACCCCCTGGGGATGGCAGGTCTGAGTCCCAACTCAGGCACCAGAGGACAGGGTGTAGAGCAGCAGCAGCACAGCTCTGGTGATGGTGGGTCACATCCGTAACTCAGGACCCATGGGGCAGTGTACAGGGCACCGGCTGCATAGTCTCAGTGGCGGAGGGTCATTAGAACTCAGGAGGCAGGGTGTAGGACAATGGCAACTCTAATTCTGTAGATGGTAGGCACTGTGGTACTCCAATCAAGAAGAGCAGGGCACAGCAACAACTTGGGCCTTTTGGAGCAGGTCTCAGCACAGGAACACCTCCAGCCCCAGGAAGGAGATGAAGTGGTAGGGACTCCAGGTGGCTCTATCTATTGAGTTCAGCATCAGTGAAGACAGCAAGGGTCCTCAGTAGCAAAGGCTGCAGATGTCCAGGAAGGTGACAAGGGTTTCTGGGATCCTTCTGTTTGCCTTGTCCCATGGGGTGAATTCCCTCTGAGGGGATCTTGGCACTCAGCTGCTCCAAGCTGCGTGTTGGGGTAATGCAGATAAGTGCTTCCTATATCTCTCTATGCCACAATAAATTAAGACTACGTAGTATTGGTGAATGATAGACACAAAGATCAATGAATAGAACAGAGAGCCACAAACAAACCCACACATACAGAACTGAGTGATTTTTAACTAAGTTGTAAAGGCAATTATGGAGTAAAGATAGTCTTTTCAGCAAATGGTTGCATGTCCATATAAATAATTGCATGTCCCCCCCCCAAAAAAAGTGAACTCTGACCTATACAACACTTACTAGAATGGCTAAAACAAACAACAAATGCAATACCAAGTTTAGGTGATGATGTAGAGCAACTAGAATTCTCATATATTGTTGGTGGGAATATGAAATGGGAAAGTCATTTTGGAAACAGTTTGGAGGTTTCTTACAAAGTTAAACACAAAACTACCATACTTTACGTAAATGTAAAAAATAATAATAATAAACCAGGATGTGGCAGGAAAGATGGAACTGAGCCTGTGGCAAATAAACTTAAATGAATTTCCAATGAATCACATAACCACACCAAAGGGTTTGGAGACAATGGAGTTGGCCTAAGTAACTTTGGAAAATGATGTTTTGAGAAGGTAGTCCTATTAGGCTAAAGACGGAAAGTATTATACACAAGTACTATACTCTAGCTAGTAAATTTGTTTAGGACGGGAGCATAGGTTAGAAATTCTGAAACACTATTTGTGTATAAGGTTGAATAAATAAATATATGCATCATAAGTAATGAGAGTCAAGTTTCTTACTGTCATAGAAAGTAGTTAAAAATAAGGAAAAAGGGAAGACTAGAATGAACCCTACAGTGCTAGATGAAAGTTGAAGGTATCAATATGGAATAAACAACTATACATCTGTATGTATACATGAGTTAGTACACATACATGTTTTTCCTAGCTCTATCCACTGAGAGAACCTAGAAAGAGTGAGACTTCAATAGCAATAACCACACCTAACACCCAGACCCTCTAAGTTACATTTTCCAATAAAAGGAACCAGCCTTCTTGGAGAGTTGGCTGGTTTCTAGAGTGTAGTAGAGGAATATACACCATGGGCCTTGAGTATCTTGTGGTGCCAGAAAGTAAGGAAGTGCCCAAGGGCTCAAAAACAAAACAACAACAACAACAATAAAAACCCAAATGATAGCGTATGGAAATGCCACAGGAGCCAATCTGGAAATGCTGCCAGTGACCAAAATTCAAACAATCAAGCAACAAAATAAATAAAATAATTCTGGATCATAAGCCAAGTAACAAAAATGTACACAACCATACTGAATAAATAAATACATGAAGGAGAAGTGATAACTCTTCCTTACAGAAGAATTCCAACTAATGCATGTAAAAAGAACAAGAGAAATACAAAATCACCATTAAAGCATCACGGTAGGCAAGGTCCATCCATGGATGCTTAAATTGGTGAGTGAAAGTTTAAGCAGAAAAAGAATATCTGCATAATCCCAAGTATCTTCTCAAAAATATTTAGTAATTTCAAAAGAGAAAATGTTTACAGTGGAAAGTCCAGGCAGCCAGCCAGGCAATGGATGTTAGCCAAGTGGTCAAGGTTAATATCAGCAGTAACACACGCTGATGTGTTATGTACCCCTAATATGTGCCTGGAGTAGGGCACCTCACCTCTTCTGTATTCTTCCCAATAATGTCTAACTTCAATATAATCAAGAGAAAATATCAGACAAATTCAAATTGCCCAACATTCTACAAAATAATTGGCAAGTAGTCTTCAAATGTGTCAAGGTTGTGAAAGACTAGGGAAGACAGAGGAACTGTTACAGATTGGAAATGACTAAGGAAACATAAAACTAAATGCAATGTGAAATCCTGGGACAGAAAAAAGACATTGGTGGAAAAACTAGTGAAATCTAAATAAGTTTTGTACTTTGGTTAATAGTGTACCAAAATTAATTTCTTGGTTACATTAGCTGTTAGCATAAGTGTATACTGCATGAAAGCTATAGGTACTATTTTTGTAGGTCTTCTGCAAATTTAAAATAATTTCAAAATAAAAATAATTTTTCAAAAGTAAACAACAGCTTATATGGTTACAAAAACTCTCTCTTATATCTAGAAGAAAAGCCCTGTTCTCTGCGTTCCAGGTAACTAGTGTAGCATCTTTCATACCAAAAGCTTGTCATTTAAAGAAAAAGAGTTGCCTGTTATAACAATTATTTCCTATTCATTCTCTCTCTCAGGTTGTTAGGATTTTATCCTTGTTCATGAATTCATTGGCTTTTCATGAGGATAAAAAAACCAAGGGAGAAAGAAATCATTAAGAAGGTGAAGAAAATGAGGAAAATTCTGTTTGCTGGAAAAATTTCAAGCTGGTAAAGCCCTATTTTTATGTTTGTTATGGCTCACTTGCATATGTATGCACGTACGTACAGTCACCTGAGCCTGATGAGAGTCATGAATCTCTGGATTAAATATTGCTTGCTCTCACTGCTTTTGGACTCTCTCTGATATGTGTGATCAATGCACTGCTGCACTTGGACCTTTTTCAAATTCCTTCTCATTTTAACTGTTTCCTTGTGCCAAGGGAGGAAGATTTGAGGGAATAATGGAGATAACCTCACATGGTTTCCTCAATGGGTTTCAAGAACAGACCCAGCCCAAGCTTCCAAATGGAGAAGGCAGGCCAAGGCATGTTGAGCTCCATGGAATCAAATGATTTGGGAGCTATAGGGGCCCATATCAGGTCACCTATCTTCCTAAAGGACTTGCCCTATTCTATAAATTTTTCTCCTTGAACAATATCTCAGCGTCAACATCCCATCAATTAAATTTGGAGAAATAAGTGTGTACTGGGAAGTAAGGGAAGAGATGCTTTTAATCATCAGGTTGCCCTATGAAATGGAACTTGGCAGTCACCTGGGAGGACATGATTCTGACAGTTTTCTTGGCTACAAAAAGGGAGAGATAGCTGCCCTTCTCCTTGTCTTAGACTTGTCGTAAGGAAACAATGGAATAACTAAAAAATGGCGTGAAAAAAATGTAGATCAGTTTTCATTGAAATGTTAGGATTCTCTCTTTTCCATTCTTATTACCCTCAGGGTAAAATGAATATTCTTTGAATGTGTTTAACAAAGCCCTTCATATCTAACTCCAACCTTCCTCTTATCTCTGGACACTCCTCTCTTCATATCCCTTATCCAGTCACACAGGACAGTGCCTCATTCTCTTACCCACATTATTGCCTTTAACATACTTCTCTTCCTTCCTGGAATAGTTCTCTCTGTTCTTATCCATTCATGTCTCTACTTCAACTGAGTAATTTTTGCTTATCTTTCAGGTTTCAATTTATATATTTCTTCCAGAAAGCCATTGTCAAAATCCTCAGAACTTGGTCCACTGGTCTCCTTTATATGTACATCCCCTACCATGTCATAAATTCCCAGAATTAAAGAATCTGCCCTTTTCACCATTACATGTGTATCTGTCTCCTAATTGGGTCTAGCACAAAGTAGCTTCTCAATAAATGCTCACTGAATGAATGAATGAATGAATGAGAGATGAATAAATGCATGCTTTCAATACAAGTTCTTTGATATAGGTCCTATTCAGGGGACTGAGATGTGGGGAAAGTTTTTCAAAGACTAAACTGATGGAATAATCAATGAACATGCAAGAGAAAATTGTGTAGTGGAAAGTGATTTTAAACCAGGAAGAATCTAAAACTTAAGTCCTGGGCTTACTATTACAATCGTTATTATTATTTTAGCAATATAATATTATAGCAGCTTACATTTATATATCCTAACTATATGCTCAGCATTTGGCCAAGTGCTTTGTATATATTAACATTTTTAATCTCCCCCACAATCATCTGAAATCAATACTGGTTTTAGCCCCTTTTACAGATGAGAAAACAAAATCAGAGAGGTTGGGTTGCTTGTCCAAAGCCATACCGCTGTTGAAGAGCAGAGTCATAATTCATATCCAAGATGCTGGACCCCAGAGCCTAAATTGTTAGAAGCTAAATTCTCCCATCTCACCAAGTCCTCCTCCTACCTCCCCTGTCAGACAACCAACCTCCAAGGTCTTCCAGGTCCCCAAAGTGCGACAAAACTAGTTTAAATCCAATCCTGGCTGAATTCTTGAGTTGGGGCTCTGCATTGTTCCCCATCATCTTCTCACTCACTAATAAGGCTACCCTATTGAGTGGTTGTGATTGCAGCTTCTCCCTGCTTAAACCCAGGGCAACTATTTCTCTCACGGATCCCTATCTGAGCTGCTAAGTTTATGCTTTAATACAATTATGTAGCTCTCACTCCCCTACAGGTCCTCTTTTTTCTTCATTTGCTTCCAATAAAGAGACATTATTTGTTTGGGAGCTTTCCAGAGTAACATGAATCCATCTTTTGAAAACTAGTCCCTGCATCTGGAAAATTGAATGATGCTTTGGCGTTGGTTTAGCAAGAGAGTCGGTCTGTGGAAACAGCATTGTTATTTTATTATCTTTAATGCTTTTAAGCCATATTAAGCAGATTTAATTTCCAAAGATGTCTTTTCTTGCCACCACCCCCCCTTTTTTTAAATAGACAAGTCAGTTTCTACTTTCAAACTGGTTGCTTTCAAATATGCCACTGAGCATTGATTTGGCCACTTAGCTGAATTAGCCACATGGCCCATCTGTACCTTCCTGCCCTTCCCCAGCAAAACAGGTGTTGCCTTTAACATAATGAGAAGGCTTTTTCTTATCAGACCACTTCTTATCATAAAATTATATACACACACATCCCAAAATCTCAAATCCATCATATAAATAAAAAAAACCACACTCCCTCAGTCCACAAACAGCAGTTCTCTTAAGAAAGAGATGTCTGACACCCCCTAATTCATGAACCAGAGAGATTTTGATCACCCTAGCCTTCCCAGTATGGCTCTTTATTCCTTGCATCAATACATGCTCTAACTGGAGATGCTCACGGTGCCAGCATGCGATAGCTTCAGTAATCATCTCATCTGCAGACCAAGAGACAGCTCTGTTTCTTCCCACCCCAGGTAAGATTCTGAACCTTGGAAAAGCTAAAAACAGCTGGTGACTGGTTATTTACTTGTGTTCCCTATCCTTGAATAAAGCAAATAAAAACATACTGCAAAGATAAGACTTCTTTATTTTAAAGAAGAAAATTTCTTTAGAATTTACTCCTGTACTTAAAAATTCATATACAAAAATTCCAACTCAAACATTGAAACACATCACCACGATTATAGGACTAAATAACAATGGAGTGAGGGGCAGAATCAAAAGATTCCCATGAATTTCCTTTCCTCAACTGAATTTTTTAATCAAAGGCTAAATTTGTTTGCAAAATGTGTCCGTTAGCATAAACACACAATTAATTGTTTAAAACATAATAAACAGTAAGAGTTTATGGAACTGAGAGTAAACTCTGCCCATTCTATTAAGTTGACCGTAGGTCATAAAAGGGGATACTAGGAGCGCCTGGGTGGCTCAGTCGGTTGGGGCTCTGACTCTTGGTTTCAGCTCAGGTCATGATTTCACGGTCCTGAGATCCAGCCCTATGTCTGCTGCATGCTCCGCAGGAAGTCTTCTCGTCTCCCTCTCCCTCTGCCCCTACTCCTGCTCGTGCTGTCTTTCTCTCTCTAAATACATAAATAATTTTTTTAAATTTTTTAAAAAGGGGGGATTATAAAATATAAAGAAACTAAGGTCTGATGCTAGAAACGATCCAGTGTTATTTCATGTCCTTTGTCAAATAGCTGGAGGATGAGATCTCTGTCTTTTTCATTAAATTATACAAACGGTCTGCAGTGGGATCTTAATATAGAAGTGCTCCTCACCCACTGCTGATAAGGATCATCTACATGGTTAAAAGAAAGAGCTTCGGTTTTACTTTTTCTCTTTTTTTTTTTTCTATTATAATCCATTCTACCCAATAATTCAATCGTACAAACATCGCATACCTACTAGGAGCAAATGACAGTGTTGGATGTGCACAGGCAGCTTAAAGTAACAAAACTTTCCTTTATTTGTATGTTAACTAAAGACATTTATTACCAACAGCAAAAGCAGCACACCACTATTAAACCTACCATGTGTAAATATATTTAGGAAAAACTTTTTTTTCCCTTTTTTCCTTCTTGCCTAATTATCTTTAACACTACTATTTCAGGGTGTGCTCCTGTTTGTGGATCCTTTGGGATCCAGAGAGATGTGAGAGGTGGTCCCAGACTTTGAGGACTGTCTAGCACCCCTACTCGGAACCTCCTGCAAATATCTAGCCAAGAAAAATCCAAATGATTTAAAGATGAATAGTAAAAAAGGAATAAGTACAGCATTGATACAAATATACTGTGGCGAAAAAAGTGGAGAAGGGCAGCAAAATTCACTGGTAGATAAAGAACACTCACTAGAAACGTATTAAAAGGAAGCAGACTTTTTTTTTAAGTGACCAGACTTCATTTCGTGAATTTAAAAACAGTAGTGAAACAAACATGCCTACAAAGGAATACTACAGAGACAGAGAATGCCAGGTAATGGATGATAAGACTGTAGATGATGAAACAAGAACTGGTAGAACTCGGTAAGAAATACAAAGAAACGTTGAAAAATAAAAACCTTCCACCTTTGAACAAACAAATGGGAGAAGAGACACTGTAGGATGTTCAGTAAGAGAAATAATAGACAACAACAAGAAAGGCAAACAATACGGAATAAAGAGTTTAAAAGGATTAATGATTAAAAAAACTTATAAAAAAAAGGATAAGAAGTTGTAGCCATCATGTAATTGGAGTCCACATTCAATAAAATGAAGGCAATAGACCAGAACACATATGAAGAATAAGATCCAAGAAAACTTTAGAGATGGCTGAATTTACCCACCGAAAGACAGTAGCATGTACCAGAAAAAAAATGATACAAGAAGATAAACAATGATAATATCTGGGAAAGTCTTGAATTTTAAAGACAAAGAAGGAATATTCTGGAGTCAGTGAAGCACATTAAGTCACTTATAAGGTAGAGAAAAATGCTCCCAGTTTTTCCACTTCAATATTCAATAGCAAGAGATAGTGAGAAATATCTGTATCATTGTTCGTAAACTTTACCTCAAAAAAAAGGTAAGCAAATATTGAACTCTGGTCATGCTGAAATACTTGGGGGGACAGGTTGTACTAATATCTATTGCTTATTTTTAAATGCATGAAAAAATAAAATGGATTGAAGAAGTGTTGGATAGATGGCTAGGTATGTGATAAAGAAAATACAATAAAATAGTAATTGTAAAATCCAGATCGTGAGAATATGAGATATTTATTGTAAAGCCCTGTAGCTTTTCTCAACATTTGAGGGTTGTGAATCCTTAGCCTTAAATATTCCTATCAATAAGATAAAGAATGAAAACAAAAGAATTTTATATGATTTTAAAAGTTATAAATAAAACAATAAAATAAACCAAAAGAAAGCATAAGGAGGTAAGAGAAATAAAATCAGAAAGTAATGAGTTATACAACAGACTAGGAAAACTAATGACAAAATCAAAAGCAAGTTATTTTTTAACTTTGAATTTTGCAATACTTTTTGGTATGCAGAAAAATTGCAAAATCAGTACATAGAGATCCAGTATGCCCATTACTCCAATGTTAACATATTGCATAACTGTAGTGCAACTATTGAAACCAGACAATTAAACAAATGCAATACCATTAACTAATCTACAGACTTCATTCAAACTTTGTCAGTTTTCCCACAAATATCCCTTTTCTGGCCCAGGATGAGTTCCATGATTCCACATTGCATTTAGTTGTTTAGTCTCCTCCAATATGCGATAATTTCTAGCTTTTTCTTAACTTCATGACCTTGACATTTTTGATGAGTATTTGTTAGCTATTTTCTGGAATGTCCTCCAATTTGGGTTTCTCTAGTATTTTCTCATAATCGGATTCAAGTTTGCATCTTTGGCAAGAATATCTCAGAAATACACTATATCAGAACATACCCATGTCTATATGTCTCATTACTGATGATGTTAACTTGGTAAGGAGGTATATGCCATGTTTCTACATTGTAAAGTTACTATTTTTCCCCTTGTAGTTAATAAATACCTTCTGGGGAAATATTTTGACACTATATAAATATCTTGTTTTTCACTGATTAATTTTAGTACCCATTGATGGTTCTTAATTACAATTATTGCAGTCTCTGGCTAATAGCGCTTTCTCTTTTTATCATTCCTTCTACATTTATTAATGGAGAGCTACTATAAGGAAGAGCTGTGTCTCTCCCCATTTATTCATTCAATCATTTATTTATATCAACAGAGACCCATGGATGATTTATTTTATTTTACAGATTATAATGCAATCTATCATTATTAATTTTCTTGTCCAAATTGTCTGTGTTGGACACTGGTAGCTTCTTCAAGTTGTTTCCAGTGTCCTTTCAAACATGTCCCCATCAATGAAAAAATATTTCCTTACTTCTGGAGTCACAGTTTTTTCTAGGCTCATCTTGTCTATTTTCTCTGCCGCATCCTTGAAATCCACTATTTCTTAAAGAATCCCTGGTTCCTACTGTTGGAGAATGATCTATGGAAAGCACAACTTAAGTGCTAGGTTCAGTGTCTAGCCCCTCTCTGTGGACACACCTAGGAAGTATCTCTATGTATGCATACTAACACCTGCATACACACATATCTATATTTACCTCTGTATCTATGTGTATATATTAAAAAGTATTAGTTCATATTAATATCTCTAATTTTAATCCAACACCACACAGCCTATTCTTTGCCTTCTCCCTTTCCTTATTTTAACTTGTTTCTCTGAAAGTAAGAAACCTGCTTACATTACATGTATTAATTTGTACAGTTCTAGTATATGCATAGTTTCAGGCTTGCTCACCATATCCCTATGAGAACCACATTTAGTGGCTAGCATACAATATTTATGTACAGTTCTTTTTGTCATTAGCCTTGTAGTGTACAGTAAAAATACTGTTTCCAGAGTTACTTAGGTTTGTTCTTTTCTTCCCCATCCTTTTCAGTGTGCTTGCTATTCATCTGTAATACGTTAGTTTCATCTGTGATTTTTATATTCTATTTTGGATTCCACCGATATCCTGGTGAATACTAATTTTTTTTTCAGTATGTGAAGTATTATCATGGTTCTAAGCATCAGAGCTATACAAAAACATTCTTAGTTTTGCATTGTTCCCCACTCATCTCTCCTACCCCATTCTCATTCCCTCATTCTTCTCACCCCATCACTAACCATCCCTGTAGGTATCTTCTTAGTTTATGGTTTACCCTTCCTGTATTTCTTTTGCCCAAATAAAGAGATACATGTATTTTTTTAAAAATATCCTTTCCTTTCTTACCTGAAGGTTTACATATTCTTTTTGCCTTTCAAAACCTGGTTATTTTGAAACTAAAATAAAAGATAAACTACCTAACCTAAACAAGAAAAAGAGAAAAACAAGTTTTCTAATAAAATTATAAAAGTTTTACAAAGTAAGAAACGATTTTACTCAAATCTATGTCAATAAATTTGAAAACATAGATGAAATGGATAACATTCTTGGAAAACATACCTTACCAAAGCAGATTCTAAAAAGGATAGAAAACTGTAAACTCTGATTTTCAAAGGAGACATAGAGAAATTAGTTTGATTATAATCATTCTCCATTCCTGCATCTCTACATGTCCAGATGATTTCACAGGGGAATTTTCTGAGCTTAAAAAGTAAATAATTCCTGGGGAGCCTGGGTGGCTCAGTCGTTAAGCATCTGCCTTCAACTCAGGTCATGATCCCAGGGTCCTGGGATTGAGCTCTGTATCAGGCTTCCTGCTCAGCGGGGAGCCTGCTTCTCCCTCTCCCACTCCCCCTGCTCATGCTCCCTCTCTTGCTGTGTCTCTCTCTGTCAAATAAATAAATAAAATCTTAAAAAAAAAAAAAGGAAATAATTCCAACGCTACCTAAAATGAAACAAGAACCTGGCAAATATCAAGTATGTGCTCCTACAGGCACACATACACATACACAAATAATGAAACTACAGGTCAAACTCGCTTATGAATATTGAAGCTTATTAAATAAATATTAACAAACCCAATCTAATAACATATTTTAAAAAATAATACATCTGACCAATTGGGGTTTATTCTAATAATAAAAGGAATTTTCAATATTATGATATCTATTGGGACACCTGGGTAGCTCAGTCAGTTAAGCATCCATCTCTCGATTTCAGCTCAGGTCATGATCTCAGGGCTGTGAGATCGAGCCCTGCATTATGCTGCATGTCCAGTGTGGAGCCTGCTTAAGATTCTCTCTCTCTCCCTCTCCCTCTGCATTCCCCCCACTTAAAAAAAAGATACCTATGAATACAATCTATCATATTAACATAGATTTAAGCATAAAAATCTTATGATCTTCTATCTCCATAGATGCTGAGAAGTCATTCAAAAAATTTGATCATTCTTAACAAAAATACCCAATAAGATAAAAAAAATTTTTTTCTCAAGCCAATGATCACTGGAAAACACTAGAGTCATTTTTTTCTCAAAAAATGTTCTATTGACATTTTACCCCTGAGTCACTCACATACTAAATTCCAGAAGCAACTTTCCTGAATTATTATAAAAACAAAATACTCTGACATTCCCAAATGCCCCTCTAAGGAATTGGTATTACCCTGATGTGAGAACCACTGAACAATGAGTATTTCCACTACCATGACAGTCAAGACAATCATACACTACCATTGCACTATTCTTTAACACTGTATTGGAAGTATTGGAAAACACAATTAGAAAAGAAAAAGAAAATATGTGTATGAAAGTTAGAATTGAGGTAAATCTACTACTTTTTGAAGATGACACTTGGTATACCTGAAAAACCTAAGAGAACTATTAAAAATGATTATAAAAATTAATAGTTGAGTGAAATAAGATTGAAAATTTGTATAGAGAAATCAATAATCTGCATTTATAAACATATAAATAAACAATAACCAGTTAAAAGATATGATGAAAAAAGAATATATTTATATTAGCACAACATAAATAAACTTATTGGGGATAAATTAACCATAAAAATGTGGCACTAAATAAGAAGAAAATTTAAAACAGAGCTGAAGGCTACAGAATAACATTTTTTTTTCAGAATAACATTTAAATAAATTAAAACGTCATATTTTTGGACAGAAAGACTCAATATAATGAAGATTAAAATTCTTCTTTTGTTAATTTATAAATGTTATGTAATCCCAATTTTTTTAAAAAGAGTGTTCTTATGGAGTTAGTTTGGAATTAGACATTCTCATTTTATCTTCATATATATATGTATATATGTAATATGTGTGTGTATGTATGTATATATATATATTATATATATGATGACCAGTAAAACTTTGAGGGGAAGAGGAGGGCAGAATCTTTCAAAAGCAATGAATGGTGGGACCACGACCTGAGCCTGACCTGAGCCGAAGGCAGACACTTAACCGACTGAGCCGCCCAAGCTCCCCATCATGGACTGTACTTTTTGTGTTGTATCTAAAAACTCATCACCAAACCCAAAGTCACCTAGTTGTATTTTTTTTAATTAACATATAATGTATTATTTGCTTCAGGGGTACAGGTCTGTGAATCATCAGTCTTTCACAATTCACAGCACTCACCATAGCACATACCTTCCCAGTGTATGTCACCTATATTTTTTCCTGTGTTTTCACCTAGAAGTTTTATAGTTTTGCATTTTACATTTAAGTCTATGATCCATTTTGAGTTAATTTTTATGAAAAGTGTAAGGACTGGGCTTATTTCTATGTGTGTGAATGTCCAGTTGTTTCAACATGATTTATTTAAAAAAATAGCCTTTCATTGTTGAATTACCTTTGCTCCTTTGTCAAAGATGAGCTGACTATTTTTGTGTGAGTCTATTTTTGGGGTCTCTATTATTTTCTGTTATCTATTTATCTATCTTTTGCCAGTACCACACTGTCTTAATTATTATAACTTTGTATTTAAGTCTTAAATTCAGGTAGAGTTAGTCCTCTGACTTTATTATTCTTCAGAGTTGGGTTGGCTATTCTAGGTATTTTGCCTTTTTATATAAAATTTAGAATTGCCCTGTTAATATACACAAAGTAACTTACTAGGATTTTATTGGGATTGCATTGAATTTCTAAATCAATTTGAGAAGAATTGACATCTTAACAATACTGAGTCTTTCTATATATGAATCTGAATATCTATTAACTTAGATATTTAATTTCTTTCCTTAGAATTTTGGAATTTTCCTTATATGATCTTGCATATATTTTGTTATATTTATTCCTATGTATTTCATTTTAATGGGGAATGGGATGCTAATGTAAGTGGTGCTATGTTTTAAATTTTAAATTCCAATTGTTCTTTGTTGGAATATAGGAAAGTGGTTGACTTTCATATATTAACTTTGTATCCTACAACCTTGCTGTAATCACTTATTAGTTCCAGAATTTTTTCTAATGATTCTTTGAGGTTTTCTACATAACTACTCATGTCATCTGGGAACAAAGACAATTTTATTTCTTCCTTCCCAATCTGTTTACTTCTTATTTCTTTTTCTTGCCTTATTGCATTAACTAGAATAGGATGTTGGAAAGCAGCAGGGGGAGGGGACATCATTGCCTTGTTCACATTCTTAAGGGAAAGTATCTAGAAACTCACATTATGTATTATGTTAGCTCTATTGTAGATGTTCTTTACTGTGTTGAAAAAGTTTCACTCCATTCCTAGGTTGCTGAGAGTTTTTATTATGAATGGCCTGGTGCTATGTCTTTTGGAGGTTTAGTAATTATTGACTCAATTACTATATACATACTGGCATATGCAGATTACTTATTTATCCTTTTATAAGTTTTGATACATTATACCTTTCAAAGAATTGGTCCATTTCAAAAAAAAAAAGAATTGGTCCATTTCATCTAGGTTATCAAATTTGTGGGCATAGAATTGCCAAATATTCCTTTATTACCCTTTTAATGTCCATAAGATTGGTAGTGATGGCCCATCTTTCATATTTGATATTAGTTATTTGTGTTTTCTCTTTTTTCCTCTTACTTTGTCTAGCTAGAGATTTGTGAATTTTATTGATTTTTTTCCAAAAGAAAATAGCTTTTGGTTTTATTGATTTTATTGTTTTCTTATTCTCAATTTCATTGATTCTTGCTCTTTTTTTTAAAATTATTTTTCCTGTTTAATTTGGATTTAATTTGCTCTCCTTTTTATAGTTTCCTAAGTTGGAAGTTTAGATTGTTAATTTTAAATTTTTCTTTTCTTCTAACATATGCATTCAATGTTATAAATTTCCCTTTAAATATTATTTTTACTACATCCCACAAATTTTTATAAGTTATATTTTTATTTTCATTTAGTTCTAAATATTTTAAAATTTCTCTTGATACTTCTTCTTTAACCAATGTGTTCTTTAGAAGTGTGTTTAATTTCCAGATATTTTGTGAATTTCTAGCTATCTTTTTGTTATTGATTTCTGGTTTAATTCCACTATGGTCTGGGAGCATACTTTATTTAATTTCTATTCTTTTAAATTTGTTAGAGTATGCTTTATGGTCCATAATTTGGTCTATCTTGGGTTAGACCATAATTTGGTCTATCTATAGGTTCCATGCGAGCTTGAGAAGAATGTGTATTCTGCTGTTGTTGGGTGAAGTATTCTATAAAAGTCCATTTGATCTAGTTGATTGATGGTCCTATTCAATTCAACAATACATTCACAGATATTCTACCTGCTGGATTGTCAATTACTGAGAAGGGTGTTGAGGTCTTCAAATACCAATATGTCCTTTAATAGGTGAATGAATAAACAAACTGTGGTACATCCATATGAATTATTCAGTGATACCAAAAAAAAAGTGATCAAGCCATGAAAAAACATGGAGAAATTTGCTATGCACATTGCTAAGTAAAAGAAGTCAGTTTGAAAAGGCTACATATCATACGATTCCAACTATATAACATTCTGGAAAAGGCAAAACTATAGAGATATCAATAGTCGCCAGGGAGGGAGAAAGGGATAACTAGGTGGAACACAAGTAATCCTCAGGGCAATTAAACTATTTTGTATGATACTGTAAGGGTAGAAACAAGACATTATCTATTTTTCAGAACTCATAATAGTGTACAACACAAAGAATGAACTCTTGTGTAAATTACGGACTTTTGTTAATAAAAAGTGTATTAATAATGGTTCATCAATTTTGATAAATGTAAAACCCTAATGCAAGATGTTAATAATAGGGGAAATGTGGGGGAGGACAGAGGAAGCACAATATGGGAACTCTGTGCTCTCTGTATCTCAATAGTTTCTATCAAATTTTCTGTAAACCGAAAGTCATTCGAAAAAATAAAGTCTATTAACTAAAAATTTTAAAAGTAGTGACAAAGCTAAGCTCTCCATTTATATGAAAAGACCTATCGGATGCATGAGTGAGAGAAAATAGCAAGAGCAGAATAGTGTACCAAATATGTTACCTTTTATGTGAAAAAATGAGGAAGAAATAAGAAAGTACATTCATATTTGTCTGTTCATGCATAAAAAGCTTCAGAAGAATATCTAAGAAACTAACAGCAGTAGTTACCTATAGGGTTGGTGGTTTAACTGGCTGGATGGAGGATAGTAATAAGAGACCAAACATGTAGATCTGTCATGTGATTATAGCACTATTTTATTTTTTTAATTATGATTTTAAAAAACAAATTCCTCCAAAGGTTTGTCTCAGCTCTACAGGAAACCTGAACTTGAACATCCCAGAACAAATACGATATTTTCATTCAATACTCTGAATAACCCTCTAGAATTTACCCTAAAGAAACTTTCACATGTGCACAGTATAGTACTCATAGAAACTACAAAGATATACATTGCAGCATTATTTGTAATAGCCAAAATTTTGCACTAAATATGCACTGACAAGAAGAACTGGTTAAGAGAATTGTATAATAGAGACATACTAGAAATTGCGAAGGACCAGTTTAAAAGAATAAAGTAGACTTACATGCATTGATGTGGAAAACGTCATGATGTATTGTTAAGGCACAAAATAAAGTTGCAGAAAAATGTGGACAGAAATTTTTCAAGTATAATATAATTTTGTTTGTAAATGCAATAAATAAAGATTCGGAAGGATATATAACAAACTGAAAACAGTGCTTACCTAGGGGAAGTACGTGGGATTTTAAAGGTAGAAAGGGAGAAGTTTACTTTTTACTCTTTCTACTTCCTATTGTTTGACTTTTCTCCCCCCTGCAACTAGGATGTATTGCTTTTTATACATGAATAAAAATATAAAGATTTTTAAAAACCCAGTGGAGTGTTTGTGTCCAGAAGCAGCAGCCATCTCAGGGGCTGTTTGCCATTACTCTGTTCATTTCTTTTATATCAGGAAGGGCTAAAGGAACCTCAGTGTTCTCCATAGCATTGTTAACCGGGGCACTGAATCTAACTTGCTATACCCTGTAATTGGATCCTTCCAGTAAAGCTGCCTCAATAAAATGTCCCAAGTGCTGCAGCCAAGTGTTTAGGAGGCACATAGGACCCTGGTGGCAGCTTTGGGGGTGGGGAAAGGGGCCTGGGTCTGGGGCCTGGGTCTGAAATGCTGTAGGAGGCATGCATTAACGTCCCAGCAAGCTTAACTAGCAACAGAGGAACACGTCTGCATTTTCCATGCAGGCTTAGGGAGACTTGTTTGCAAGGCTCAGGATCCCTGGTGAGCAGTTTTCTGTGGCTTCAGTTACAGCACAATTGCGAAAGTATTAATGCAATGAGACTTTTGTATAACTACATTAGGAAAGGGAAAAATTAGCTCTGCGGTTCCTCCAGCAGGCATTCATAACTGCTAATAATGAATATATCTCAAGAAGGAAGTGATTGTTGAGAATTATTCCCTAAATCGCACCTTGCACAATACCTAAAATGATGGACAGAGAAAGGCCTACAACTTCTTGTTTCCTTGGTCCGAAATCATGATGTAGGTTCCATCCACATGGTCTTTCCTTTTATTAATTTCATCTCCAGGGTCCACGAATTCCCTTATGATCTAGGGAATAAGTTCCCTACCTTGGTCATTTTTGTTTTAAGCTTTCAAAGTCCAAGAGCTGAATCCAGATGTGGCCTTTTAAATCATGCCAGCTTAGGGTCTCAGAGTGTTTGTGCTTAACACTTGTCTGTCTCACTCCCCCTTGTTCACACAAAGGGAACAGAGGTCTTCAAGGATGAAATTACACAGAGGTGTCAGGCATAGAGTTGGCACTGAATTCAGGTCTCTGGAATTTTATTCCCAGATTTCTGGGGTCATGTGTTCATTCCTTCACACTTTCATTCATTTCTTCATTCAGTAAACACTTACTGAACAACTATTATGCATAGAAGAAAGATAACATTATAGTTAAAAGCGCCAACTTTGGAACCATATTGCGTAGGTTGTCACTTGAACTCCAGTACTTTTTAGCTGTGTGACCTTCATTAAGTCATATAGCCTCTTTGTATCTGCTTCCCCATATTTAAGTGGGAATAATGGTGGAGCCTCATAAGATTGTTGAGAACATATGTAAGGGGCTTAAAACACCTTATAGTATAAAAAATAGTAGCTACTACTTTGATTGTTATTGTTATTCCTATTCTTACCATTTTTATGATTATGTACCAAGCATTGTGCTGTGAACTTTGAACATGATGATAAAAACAATATGGGGACGCCTGGGTGGCTCAGTTGGTTAAGCGGCTGCCTTCAGCTCAGGTCATGATCCCAGGGTCCTGGGATCGAGTCCCACATCAGGTTCCTTGCTCGGTGGGGAGCCTGCTTCTCCCTCTGCCTCTGCCTGCCACTCTGCCTGCTTGTGCTCTCTCTCTCTCTGAATAAAAAAAACAAAAACAAAAAAACCAATATGGGATTTTCTTTCACAAAATTTACAGACTAGTGGGGGCCTAAACATTAATCAAATATGCAGAACCACAAAAACAAATTGTGAGACTGCCATTGTGACTGGTGCTTACAATGAGATATGCTAGGTGTGGTGCCTGGGATGGGGGCAGGAGAGAGTGGAGGGGAAGAGAGCCGGATTTAACCTAGTCAGGATAGTCAGATAAGGTTTATCTGGGGAAATAATGTAGTTCTAAAGTGTAAAGAAGGAATTTACTACACAAAATGGGAAAAGAAGAGTCTTTGAGTAAAGGAAAAGAATGTACAAAGGCCCTCTGGCAGCTGGGACATAGTACCTACATGGAACTACAAAAATGCGTGTGAGGTTGGAGCATAGATATCAAAGATGGGGCAAGATGAAGTTGAATCCTTATAAGTATCACATCTCCTGGGGCCTGGTAGGCACTAACGGATTCATCATTATCCTAGTTAAATCCTAAATAGGAAGCCACTAAAGAGTTTTCAGCCTGGGAGTGCCAGGCTGAAAAAAATTTTGAAAAAAAAATTTTGAAAAAAATCACTCTGGCTGCTAAATAAAGAATGGGTTGAAGGAATGATCTTTCTTGATTATCCATTGTCTCTCTTTCTTGGCACTCATTTCACTGTATATAAATGGAGGAGGGTGTGCATTCCAGAGAAGAAGTCAGTGATCTTTACAAAAGTGGAAACCAGAGAGATACCTAGAAATGTTGAAAGTGGAAAGTGGGATAGGAGAACGCAAATTTAGCCTGCTTGTCAACTTAGGGAATTGCACACCCAGTCGTCCTTCTCTAAATGGCCACCACATCAAATAGGGACAGGAGTAATTTGTTGAAAGCAACGAAAACTGGTTCCGGACACCTATAGCAAAAAGGGGATTTGTTAGAAGGTGTAGAGGTATCCCAGGATCAAAGGAAGGTTGCAAAACCAGGCTCAAAATTATTAGAATCCAAGTGACTAAAAGCATCTTGGTAGAGGAGTCAATGGAGAAGAAATCTCCACTCCTGTTTGTCTCCAAAAAGAAATTAGAATGGATGCTCAACCACCAAAAAATAATAGATAACCATTAGAGTATTGGTTCAGGAACCATCTTCATCTCCCACACCTAATCATCTCTACCACCCTCCCTCCAAACTCTCCCCCATGAATCCCCTCAAACACGTTTTCATCACCCTGTCAGATTCCATGCCATCTGATCCATCTTTCTAAATGATGCCATGAAGAAGTGCCTCTATACTCCACCTTACAGTCATGGCCTCCCACTTTGCCTGCACATTTCCATTACGCTCGCTGCTTGCTTGTGGTGAACATCCTACTCTATCTTGGATTTTTAAAGACAGTAACCTACTTGCTGGCTACTTTCAGGGATATGCGGTGGAGTAAGAGAGAGGGCATTGGGTTTGCATATAGAGAACAGGATGCTGCCTTCTGCTCACCATGTGATCTTAAATAAATTGCTTTCCCTCTGTGAACTTCGGTTCCTTCATCCATGAAATGGGGGCAGCAACAACAACTACCTCATAAATTCTGAGACAATCAAAAGAAATAGTGAATGTGGAAACATTTTTAAAACCAGTGGTTCTCAACCCTTGCTACACTTCAGAATCTCCTGTTGTTCGTTTCTTAAAACACAGATGCCTTCCCAGATCTGCTGAATCAGAATACTCAAGGAGAGACCCCAGGTAGCTATATTTCTAAGAAGTTTCAAATGTGATTCAAATGTGTAGCCAGGGTTGAAAACCACTATGAATACACATTTTAGGACATACACATTCCTTTTTTTTTTTTTTTTTAACTAGCTGAGCTTACTTTAAGGACATACACTCTTCTGTCCAACAACACTGACATTTCTGTAGTCTGGCTACAATGCCTTAACCCTTCTCCCTGCTTTTATTCCTAGGCCTCTCCCTACCACCCTCTACTGAACCTGCCCCAGGAGCCTTCAATCATTGTCATTTAGACATCAATAGTCTCGCTTGAATACTCCCAAGTGCCTCTCACTGCTCTTAGGTTAAGGAATAGACTCTCGAACATGAATGACCAAAGGCCCTACATGATCTGCTCTGTTGACCTCTGACCTCAATCCTTCCCTCTCTCCCTTCTCTCACCAAACTCTGGGCCACGGTTCTTTCTGGTTCTCTAACACACCAAGTTCTATTTCCATGGGGTCCTTTGCATTTGTTCACCCTCCTGTCCAGAATGTTTTGCTCTAGACCTTTGAATGGCTACCTTTTTCTTAACATTAAAGCCACAGGGAGAGCTTCCAGAACATCCAATTTCAATTACTTCCTCTCCACCTGCCATCCTCCATCAAAGCACTTAATTGGTGTTCTTCAAGTCACTTACCATCCTCTGAAATTATTCATTTATTTGTTTTCTTAATTTTATCCATATTCCCTAGCTAGACCCTGTATAGCTAGACCCTGTAAGAGAGGACTATTGCAAGTCAAGGTGACTGCTTTATCCCTGGTGCTAAAAGATGCCTGTTACATAGTAGGTACTCAGTAAATTAATTCAGTGAATGAATAAATAAATATACATTTTCTTAGGCAAAGGAGACTCATGCTTTGTCATCCCCAATACTTTATCAGAGGTATAAAATGACCAGAATTTTTGCTGTGATTCATCTCCCAATTGCTGAATTGCAATTCCCAAAATTCACAGCCAAGTAGTATCAGGTGACCAAAGACTCAAAAAAGGTATCATAAATTGCTTAATACGTTTTCTTCTGGGGCTTAGGCAATGAACTTGATATTTACTGTTTGGCAAAGACTTTCTGTTTTTCTTTGTTGGTAGGTGTAAGTTGATTTTTGCAGCCAAAAACACCTCCTTCTGGCTGGCTTCCCCATTTTTCTCCCTTTTACTAGCATACCCTGGAGTAGTATAACCAAGCTGAGGTGAGTTATGTGCGGGGAAATGGGCCTTAATGAATAGAAAATCCATGGAATTCATTTGATGTTAGCACATTAACACTCTCTTTGCCAAGTCTTCCAAATTTCAGCTTTCTCCCACCAAAAAAAAAAAAAAAGAAAGAAAAGAAAGAAAATAGTGGAGGAGGAAATATCTCTCTCAAAGATCATGACCTTGGAATTACATAAGCAATTCTATACATTTTTTTTTTTAAATGAAATGCACTACAAAACAGCCAACCATCATCAATGAACTCCAGATTTAAATGTCAACAAGCCCCATTGGTACAATATATGGGTTAGGAGCTTGGGCCATGACGTCCTACTTGGTGCTGTGGCTTACTGGCTATGAATCTGGAGCAAGGGACTTAGATTCCTCATCTGTAAAATAAGGGCAATAATAGTACCTACATCATATTGTTAACCACTGTTAGGATGAGATGAGATAGATATATGTCAGGTGCCCAGCACAGCCACAGAGTAACCATTCTATGCACCTTCACTAAAAACTACATAAATAAATGACATTCCACCCTTCCCACCATTTAGTCTTCACTTCCCACAATATCCTTCCATGCTATGCTCCCCTTCAGGAATACTGACTAATGGGATCAATTTGGACAGAAAGTTGGGTATGATTGTGGTTGTGCTTCAGCTTTCCTGAGTCCATGCTCCTGAAAAACAGCAAATATTTCTGTATTAGAAATGCCCTGATGGGGCACCTGGGTGGCTCAGTTGGTTAAGTGACTGCCTTCAGCTCAGGTCATGATCCTGGAGTCCCAGGATGGATCGAGTCCCACACTGGGACCCCTGCTCAGCAGGGAGTCTGCCTCTCCCTCTGATCCTCCGCCCTCTCGTGCTCTCTCTCTCATTCTCTCTCTTTCAGATAAATAAATAAAATCTTTTTTAAAAATTCTATTTAAAAAAAAAGAAATGTCCTGAGGTACTCTAGGTCACCGTCTCTCTCCCATCAAATAGAGATAATACTATATCCTATAGACAGAATGTGGGGTGCAAATATTCTTGAGAGTTTGGCCCTTTGTCATGTCCTTCACCAGGTCCTGGACATATTATACTAAATAAGACAAGGGCACTGCCTCCATGGGTCTCACAGGCTTACTTCAAGTCTCAACTCTGCCACTCACTAGCAAAAACATGGGAAAGTCACTCATCTTGCTCAACTTCAGCCTCCTCTTTTACAAAACATACAAAGAGATATCTAGAATCCCATACTCTCAGTACTGAAATGGGACTGAAATAACATAAAGTTTTTCTAATGATCAGAAACCACTCTGGCTAACTTAAGTGGGAAGGTACTTTGATAAGCGTGTCAGATGACTCAAAGTATCAGCTCTCAAACTCAAAATCCAGGAAAACAAGCTATATCCAAGAGATCCACAACTATTTTCAAAAGGAACACCCAAAGGAGAATATGACCATTGCTAGAAACCAGTGCCATCACTACAGAAAGATGCAGCTGTTGCCACTAGGTCCACCGCTATGAATAATTCTACCTAAATTTCATCCCCAGCTCACAACCCAAAGGGCCAGGCGGGAACATCCAGTTGGCTAAATCTAGATCATCAGCCCACTGTCTAGTTGCCAGGGGTTGGTGAGAAGGGAACTAGATCCTATCAGCTTCCAACGTGGGAGGCAGAGCACTACTTTTCTCCAGGAGTTATATAGGACAGATCTCTACAGAGGAGGGGTATTTGGGTGCTGAGCGTTCCCCCAAATGGTAAATACCTCCTTGAAGACTATAAACATACTGTGCACAGAGTTGTTGGTTATATCTCTGAATCATGCTGACTGGACAGAGTTCAAATGCCTATGAGTGGGGTTGATTAGGACTTATAGACCTAAGGAGCACATTCGTTGTGTTTTAAGAGAAAGAAGGATGAATTATCCATATATGAAAGAGATTTACTGTAAGAGCCCATGGGCATTTCCTAGAAAAATTCCAATAGTTTCATGCTGTTAGGACAAGTCATTTGTGTAACTTCTACAGGGGAAATGTCTTATTGCTTTATTCACTAATATCAACCTGTCATCTCGTTACTATTGATTAGTACTGAATGGCCGACGGCATGTTGGCAGAGAGCTGGTTCCTCCAAGATTGGCCCTGACCTGCAAATCCTCCTACCCAGCACCAGGTACTTTTTGAAGGCCATAAAAAATTCTCCAGCCAGTGATTTCTTCCCTTATTTCCTTCTCTGCCTCAGGAAAAAAAAAAAAAAAGAAAGAAAGGAAAGAAGAAAGGAAGAGAGGGAGGAGGGAAAGGAGGAAGGGAGGATGGACATATATGAATTAAGGGACAGAAGTATTTTAACCTTGTTGAGAACTGTCTTAAAGGCTACCTTCACTCAGGAAATATATTTGTTATGGAGTACTGAAAATTTTTAGAGAGAGGACAGGAGAGGGGAGAAAAAATAGCTAGCTTTGGAGCTTCAGTCTTGCTTGGAGTCCCCAACCACCCTGGTACCCTGCCAAAAGCATGATTTCTCCCCACCACCTCAATCTTCCTAACTACCCCTATATCCCTTTATAATAAGCAGCCTAGAGTGCTGTCATTTAATACACATACACAGGGCTCCCCAGAGCTTGGAAACTCTCGCGCAACTGTCTCCTTGATAGGCATCTAAGAAACAAATGAGGAGAAAGGATGTCTAAAGGCTCCATTAACATTGTTAGGTTAGAAACGTTGACAATAAGTCGATTCTTTTTGACATGACTGTCCTGGTAATGAAGGGACATTTCTACATGACTCTTCCTAATGTAAGATAAGATATGGATGGCCTCTGATTTTTTTTGACACATGTCCAGTATATCAAAGGGGTGGGAACTGGTATTAAAAAAAAAAAAAATAGGTTGCTTCAGTGACACATTAATAGGAGCCCTGGTTGGGAGATTAATGATAATGCTACCTTGTGCTTGAGTGTTCTGGCAGCTCACCTGGGAAAGAAAGATTCCTACAAGAGGGGCTAGAAAACCCAGGGACCTCCATCTAACATCCAGATGGAGTTCCCTCATTTGCCCATAATCCCAGAAAAACACCAGGAGGAGAGGAATTGCTCATGCTCTAGAACATCACTTTTCATCTGCCTCTGACTGGGTTCTGAGTAAGGGTAACTGTATAGGCCTGGTTCCGACTGGTTCAAAAAAAAAAAAAAGGATCTCCTGGGATTGGTAGCAGACAAGAATTGAACTATGTGTGTGAGATAGGCTGCTGGAGCAGGGAAAGCTGACCCTTTAGAAGGCAACAGAATGGAGAACCAGCCAAGAATGGCAGAAACATAGCTCTTTCAGCATCTAGTTATCTCCAGATGCTCAGGTCTGCCTACAGAGCTCAAAGAAGTATTAAGAAGGTCACATTTGATTGAAAACGAAACAAAATAAAACTCAGCCTCTGTGATCCCAATTCTCCTTACCCTGCCCTACATTTTTTTTTCTTTTTCCATGGCACTTACCACCTTCTGACATATAATAAAATTTACTATTATTGTTATCTTAGGTTTAGCTCTGTCTCACAGCATGGATCTTTGTTTTGTGTGTCCCAAACGACCAGAACAGTGCTGGCACATGGTGGGTACTCAGTAAACACTTGTTGAATAAATGACTCGTTCAAGAAAAGTGCCAAATGTCAATTTTTTTTTAAAGATAGTATAGCCCAGATATATTATCAGACTATCAAAAAAAAAAAAAACCCAAACAAACAAACAAACAAACCAAAAAAAGCCAACACCTTTATAAAGTTAGTTAATTTGATTTTGGCAACCTAATTATACTGTTTGAATGAGAAAATGTATTGTTATTATTACTAAAGAAATAATTGTCAAAAAGATTCAAGGGGAAAAGCAAGTACTTTGGGAAAGGTGAGCATTCTATAGGTTACTAAAAGCAAAAGATTGACTATTGAGAAGCTGCTTGTTCATTCTCATGCATTTATTCCCCTTTTGATAATAATACAAACAATTCTTGTACTAGGAAAAATAACAACAACCAACGTTTATCAAGACTTGACAATGACCCAAACAGGAGGCACAATTATTTCGATCCATTATTTCACTTAATTATCTTAGCAACATACTGGAGCACCGGACAAGATTATCATTGCTGTTTCACAGAGAGACTGAACAACTCCTTCTACACCGTACAGTTTGTGTACGGCAATGCTGGATATTAAACAAATGTTTCTCATTCTGGGCTGCAACTTTAGGCCCCATGTCATACCGTCTTTTTTTTTTTTTTTTTTTTTTTTTGCATTCTCTCTCACTTTTCTTTTTTCTTTTTCATTATGATGATGATAATGATGATGATTTGGCTTTTATTCACTGTCTTTTCCTCTAGCCAAGACCAGTAAAAAGAAAAATTAAGGAAGGGGAAGAAGTAAGTTTTTTCTAGGAGTGGGGAAAGCAGAGAAAGTAGATACATAATAGAGGACCCAAACAGAATTTCAGCCAATCTTCCCTAGAATACATGATACTATGGATGCAGTTAGGAGATCAATATGAACTCAAATATGCTTATTTGACTCTCCCTTTCTTTAATCAGTTTAATCTCAACGGATGAAGAATACACGTCTTACCGAACAGCATGTCCCACCTGTGACCTGTGTACCTGCTCTACCTCCCTTCTCATGTTGGCTCTTAGTTCAGTCAATTACAGTCCCACCTCCAGCTTCACAGGGCAGATGGTGCCAGATGGTTCACTTACAAGTTCTGCTACTGAACTGCTGAGCTGTTGCCAAACTATTCTCCTTTGAGCCCTAAGAGTTATTCAAAGATGCCTCAGGTGTCCCCGGGGAATAGGCGGGGGACACTTTACCCACAAGCGCTCTGCTTTTATCTACTTCACACCGTAAATTTCTGAACCAGATTTGTCTGTAAAGATTCATCAGAAATAACAGAAAAGTATGAAATCACAAGATAGAAAAGCACAGTTTACTAGAAGGAGCGCTTGGCTGACAGTCAAGGAAATCGGGTCCTGGTTGTCCCCTTGCCCTGGCAAGGGACAAATCATTTAATGCTCTGGGACTCAGTTTCCTTGTCTGCAAAATGAGAAGATCGTGTATTAATATTGGTTAATCAGTTGTGACGAATGTACTATAGCAATGTTAACAATAAGGGAAACAGTGCAGATTACAGGAACTCTCTGTAATTCCTACAACTTCTGTATCAATGTAAAACTATTAAAAATTCTATATGTTTATTAAAAATGTTTAAATAGAATTTATAAGATCTGTTCCAGCTTTAAAAATTGCACTTGGCATTAACCTTTAAAGAAAGCTACCTACTTATGGACTTCCAACTATATCTGGAAACTCAGAGGAAAACTCTAATTTCTGAAAGAGTTTCAAATATTGGTTTACCTTAGAAATTTATATTCATCTGGATCCCAGAGTTTTCTACTTTGGGCATCTTTTGTTATGGAATCTTGGGTTACTTCAGCCACCTTTGCTCTCCTGGTCCTCCTTCTCCACCACTGGTTTTCTAGCTATCTTCCCAGTTTCAATACCTTCGGTACTACATAAAAAAATGAATCATTTTCTATGCACCTACTATTTTGGTTCGTGATATGAACCACAATTATGTATGGTTAGATAGAGAGCCATAGACAAAAATGTAGGTATAAACATAGATACAGATACATATACAGATAAATACATATATAGATATATAGACCTTTATCTTTACTGTACTAATGCTATTCCTTTAAAGTCCTGGTGGTGCCAAAATGAAGCAGACAGTTGAAGACTTGACTAAGTTTAATAAGACAAGTCTCAGTCATCAAAAATAAAATTTTCCCTATCAAATTTCAGCCATTGAGTTTTACTGTCATCTTCTGTGTTCTTTCTGAATCCTCCATCAGCATGCAACTGTATTTTGCTGGTTTCCCAGTTCCTCACGTAAGCAGTATGTATTTAAAACATTACTGATATTCACAGACAATTTAAATATATTTTGGCATTTTGAAAACATTGGGTGAAAAGAGGAGTGTTTTTGGCTCTACCACTTCATTTCACTGAACTGCCCTTCTTGGCAGGGCTTTCTGCCCTCTTTCCTGACCCCAAATCCCTTAAAGATAGTTAATGACAATGCACAGGCTTCCAAAACCCCCCAAACACAATCAATTCTGTGGGGCTTCGGCCAATCTATAAATTGGGTGTTTGAAACCAAACTGCACAGCTATCACTGACTAGAGTAGCCCTAATGAAATCTTAGCTATTTGACCTGCTAACTTGAAAGGCGTTTAGAAAAAAGAAAATCCATTAATCAATTTGTTTCTTGAGGCAACTTAGCAACAGGGATCCCAGTGGTGGATTGGGTGCTTTTGCTAACAAGCAAGTTGGACTGAATGAATATTTAGTTGCATCAACTTAATTTCACTTTTAGGATATTGATTTTCATTAGGAAGATTCAATGCAAACTTCTCACCTGTATCTGAAAAAGATACAGCTATTTTTTCCCTTTTGAGATGTTCTATAATTCAAATATATTTCATGCTCTATACAGAATATCTCCAGAAGCGCCTTACAACATGGGAAAATTTGTGGAATTTTGTCTGGCACCCAGAACTCTCCTTTGTTAGGAAACGAGGAGAGAATGATTTCCAAGCCCCATACTGCAAAGATCAATCCCCATTTTTTTTTTT
>CM052895.1:90720378-90857419 GCA_028534135.1 Potos flavus
CCATGTGTCTGTTTTTGTGCCAATACCATGCTGTCTTGGTGATCACCGCTTTGTAGTAGAGCTTGAAATCAGGCAATGTGATGCCCCCAGCTTTGTTTTTCTTTTTTAACATTTCCTTAGCAATTCGGGGCCTTTTCTGGTTCCAAACAAATTTTAGGATTGTTTGTTCCAGCCCTTTGAAAAATGCCGGTGGAATTTTTGAATTTTAATCCTGGCAGGCCTGCTCCAGGCTCTACACTCAACCACTACAGCATCCTGCCTCCCTGGAGAGGTGTTATTTATGCTGACACCTGCAAGCTTGCAGTGAGGTGTCCATGCAAGGAGAAGGGCAGAGCATTCCGTGAAATCAGAATGGTGTGCACAAAGATGCAGAGGCAGCAAAGCGGCGGGCATTCAAGAAGGCAGGCAAAGCTACAGCATAATGGGTAAGAAAGGAACTTTATTTTCTGTATGTGCACTGTGAAAACATTTTAGTATTTTCTTAAAACTATGTATCGGTCCCAAACCAGACCTTCTGAAATACCCCAGGTGAAGGTTATCATAAATGGGCTCATTAGACCACTGATAGAATGATACTGAACTCCAAATCTTATCAGTAACTACAGAGCTTCTCTAACTCTACAGAGCGAGCTCTTGAACCATTTTTTTGGTTTCCTAAGCCTGTTTAATACCCATCCGTGAGATCGAATTTGAACCTCTTGAAGAGAAGTCACCATCACAGTCATCTTTGTGGCCTCGGTCCCTTAGAACAGCGTATGGCACAAAGAAGTTGCTCAGTGAAGAAGGAGTAAGTGACCAGTAAATGAATAAATGCTGGTGCCTTGGATAGAGCAGAAATCGATAAATGTTTGAGAAAATCTGAAGGGAAGAGTAGGGAAGAGCTTACTGGATCTCAGTGTTGGGGGCTGGGGGTCAGGGCAGGGAGTCACCAGCGGGAGCTGGTTGGGGGATAAAATTGTTCAAAGTTCAAGGTAAACATCCCCACACCTATCCATGGGCTGGAATTATAGGAGTACTGCCTTGGTTTTTGGTTTCCTTCTGCCTGGCGAGAACTGTGTTTATGGGCCTATTCAGCTGCTGGGAGTTCCAGTGGGAGATGACTTCAGAAGTGTGATATTTAAGAGCAGGAGGAAGGAACGGCTCCATAAGGATGCCGGGCCTCTATTTATTCCACTCCGTATGCCAGGCTCCGAGCCTTCTCGGCTGATTCCCATTTGTCTTTCTCCTGTGGAATATTTCAGATTTACAGTGCCATCTGTTGAGGAGCACAGGCCCAGGACGTCACGGTTCAGCCTGCAGCCCTTCTGCCGCCCAAGGCGGGGAGGCGGCCCCAGAGCGCAGCGGCTGGTGCCAGGCTCGTGACTTCCCTGCCTGCGCCAGGCTGAGTGATGGATTAGGGCCCCCACCAAACCCCCTCCTCTTATTTCTGCATCTGGATTGGTGGCCTAGGCCCGTTTCTGGTCCTCCTTGTACAACTGCACCTTACATTCATTCTCTCTCTCTCTGTCTCTGTCTTCCTCTCTCACACTCTCTCCCTCTCTCTCTCATTGTCTCCTGGCTTGGATCTGGGCTCCCTGGGCCTTTGCTCTACTGCACTGTACATTAACTCCTCTCTCTTCTGGCATTTTCAGAGACTGCCTTTGCCAGGGCTCTAGGGGGTGGCTGCTGAACTCTGCGACTCTGACTAAGGAATACCGTCATAAAATTGCTAGGTATCATTCAGACATCGAAGGGCATGATGCTTCAAACATTTGGATGCTCTTTTGGAGGATTTGGCGTCTATCCATGTGTCCCATCTCACTCAGGAATGCCTTTTTATTTCCAAAGCAAAACTATCTGCCTGGAATTGACACACAAAAATGTACCCCAGCTCCTTTTCCATAGCAGGCACCGGTGCAATCAATAGGCCACATGCATGCCCTAGAATTTGCAATTGGGCCATCTCCAGCATCCCAGACTGGAGAAGTAACAGGCGGAAATGCAGGATTGATGGGCAGGAACCTGCTCTGTCATTCAACTTGCATCACCTCCTGCCTGAACAGCACATTCATCTTTTCAGAGTGCCTCCTTTGCCCATGCTTCTTCTAATAGATTCCCATAATAACCCTGGGAAACACACAGAGTGGGTCTCATCACTCCCGTTCTCATTTGGCTGTTGAGATTCAAGGAGGATTTGCCCAAGGTCACGCTTTTTTGTTTTATGGGGTTTTTTGTTTGTTTGTTTTTTGGTGGCACATCTTCCAATTCGTAATCCACTGCTCTTCCCTCAGTATCAGATTTGTACTCCTCATTTCTGCTTTTCCTAACCATAAAATATTCATGCTTATGCCAGTACTACCTGACACATAACCAAATGCTTGATTTTACAGTTCACCTTTGAGGATCTCAGAGCCTTAATTCAGGAGTATTTGAGTAATTTTAGTAATTCATACATGACCAGGTTAGAATCACGTGAGCGTGGACTGGCCCAGTCTCCCTTAAACTACCTCTGCAAATGTGTGTGCTAGGCAATTTGCTAAACAACATCCGTAATAACAGCAGCAACAGCTAAAGCTGAATAAGTGTTAACCCTATGGCAAGAAATCTTCTGCTCTCCATGAACTTAAACTTCACCATGACTCTACAGGGTGGGTAATACTCTCTTTACCATCTTACAGAGAAGAGAACCGAAGCAAACAGGTCAAGTCGTTTGCATAAAATCACACAGTGATTATAGTTGAGGCAGGATTCGAACTAACCACACAGGCCATTCTCCTAATCGCTTTCACTACAAATTAAGTAAGATTGTCAAAAGTAAAAAGAAACTGAGGGAGCAGATACTTAGACAACAAAAGAAAAAAACGTCAAGAATTCTTAAATCACAGTCTTCCGTACGTGATGGACTACGTATAAAAAATTCTCTGTTCTTTAAAGCAGGCCCTGAAAAATCCTATCTAATATCTATTAAGTCAGATAATATTAAAGACATTCCATGTTAAAAATCAGAAAAAGAGATTAGGGAATTGTTTTGGGTTTTTTTCCCCCTAGTCTGACTAGCATTACTGAATTACTGTGTTATTTACTCTCTACTTGGATTCCCACCACACGGTCACCCTGCCTGTCATCCAGGGTGTGTTACACATTTTATAGCAGCCATGTAATAATAGATAAATCCCATCACACAGTCTATTTACAGGATCCCTCAGCCCCCTCTCCATCTGCATGTTCAAGATTACAACTTTATCAGTGCAAATAAAACATCATGTGCTAAAAAGAGCCACGAGACGTGATCAAAAGCCAATGGGCCAGAAAAGGCAAATGTGGCAAAACAAGTTGCTCACTTCCATGAAAACAAATAAAATTTTAAGATGTAAAAATTTATTTTACTGGCAGCAAAGATTATCTCTCCATTCCCTGGCACAACAGACCCAACTATATGAAAGCCCAACTCTGAGACCTAGAGCCGTGTCTGAAAACAGTGGAGCCGGGCTGTCAGAAGAAAGTAAAAGGGCCAACAACCATGGCTTAACAGAAAAACCTTCAAAATTCCTAACAATTCACCAGAAAAAATGCAAATAAATTCATCATTAGCCTCGTTCTAAGTTTAATAGGTTCTCTCCAAACATATACTTTATACATTTTTGATGAGATGTAAATTAACATCCTCTTTTTTGTCCTTAATATTGAGTAATGAAGACTTCATTCAAGCCAATGCCTATGAAAATATTAGGGAAAATCATTGAAAAGGTTTGTAATATCATGTTCAGATCTTTGCAAAATTGCTATTTTATTTTCAGATTTGCTTCTCTTTAAATTTTATTTATTTATTTGTCAGAGAGAGAGTGAGAGAGAGATCACAAGTAGGCAGAGAGGCAGGCAGAGGCAGAGGGAGAAGCAGGCTCCCTGCCGAGCAAGGAGCCCGATGTGGGACTCGATCCCAGGACCCTGGGATCATGACCTGAGCCGAAGGCAGCCATTTAACCAACTGAGCCACCCAGGCGTCCCCAGATTTGCTTCTCTTTAAAGTGAAAACAGTTAAGGCAGAGAAAAGCAGATACAGCTTATGTGAGATTACTTTTTCTTAACCTGTTCAACTTTTTATACTAAATTTCTTTGGGGAAAAGAATGAGTCTAAGGATAGAGGGTCCACTGGGGTATTTTAGAGTAATTCCAAGGTAGGAGAAGATAAAGTATCCTTCCACAGTAGATAAAGAAAATGGTGCCAGCCTGAATTCCGAACATAATATGAATCTGTGGCCCCACCCATGGGGCCCAATTTCCCAGTTAGAAAGAAAAAGGGGATTGGAGAGACTTATTAAGCAAGGTGACTCAAAATCCAATTTTGATGACAAGCATAAGTGCATCAGCAAGCTGTGGATTAAATTTCCTTTAATATACACCTAGGTCTAGGAATACTAGAAAAAGGAGATTAAGGGGAAAAAAATGTGCTTTACGTTTCCTTCTCTCAATGCTTGAGTAAAAAATGTCTGAAGACATTTAAAAATCAAAACACAAAACAAAAAATTTACAAACCTCAAACAGATTTTGTTCTTAAATCTGAAAGCTAAAGACAGAAGCATGAGAGAAAGAGAAAGAGAGAGAAGGAAAGAAAGTTAGAGCTCCACTGAAATCCTACCTTGCATTGTGAGAGCAAAGGAATTCTGACACAGTATATTGTTTTTCTCTGTCATCACCACAAATCTGTATTTCAAGCTAGGAACCAGCATATTGTTTCCATTGAGTGGGATTAGCAAAATTTGTTTCCAGGAAAACTTTAAAACTAGCCCCAAGTTTCAGTCTCCATTGGTTAGGTCATAAAGAGCAGCAATCAATTCCAAACTCCGATGGCTGTTCATGGTGTCATTTGCTGCTTCACATCTGTTTAACTCGGAAGTGACGTTCCCAGTTGAGTGTGTTTTCGGCAAGTTCCCCATGAAATCACTTCAGTTTTATGTATAGATCATTGTGTATACTTCACAAATTCATATAGAGCTAAAATAAATAGACACTTTCAAGCTTCACAGTTTCCAATCTGATATTTTTCCAAATTCAGGAGAAAAAGAAATGGGCAGGGAGGAGAAGAGAGAAATGATTGAACATTGTGTCTTTGAAGAAAATATGGCAAAAAGTAGAAAGGATTATTTTGAAGCTGTAAAAGTTCTGGAAAGATTCCCTTTACAGATCATTATAGCATAAAGTATTATTGTTCTTTTTACAGAGACTGGCTCATTTTTTTTACTCTCTCTTATAGACGGTTCGGCTGTTATGTTCCAGAAGTCCCCAGTTTCACAGCTTCTTTGGCCGGCCGGGGCAGATGCTATAATTCTTCCTTGCTTTCCTATACACAAAGGTAGGACTGTCAGCCTTTCACCAACAGATGGGAGGCTTGTCTTCACTCACGGGTATTACCATTTCTGCCCAACAGTGAACTGATTCTTACCCCACTCCAGAGCAGAGCCTGGTGTGGTGGGAATTCCAGGTCAGAGGTAAAAGCAAATGTTTCTGGAGACACAGGAGAAGGGAGGGGGAGTTTAATCTCAATCCTCCTGATTTAGAGTCCTGGGGTAAATGCCGCTATAACAAGGCTCCAAACCAACAACAGGATGACATAAGCGCTTCCATTTCTAACCCAGTTACCCACCAGAACCCAAAGCATCCTGAAGCTCATGATGTATAAATTTAATTTCTCTTTTATGGCCAGAGCAGTATTTTCCATGATTTATAAATCATTTGGTCGGTGATTTCTTTGAAATCTTTGCCTCATTTATGCTCTTGACCTCTTGACCTCCTGATACATTTATTTATGCCAGAGATCTCTCTGCAGTGGTGCAGTTTAATGTCATTTGCCCGAGCCTGGGTGGCTGAGAGGCAAAGAAACAAAGACAAACGTTTACGGAGGTTTGTGATGCAAAAATGTGTGTTTAAAAAGAAGAATAAACAAAGGAAAATGTGAACACTTAAACCATATTATTCCTGCACTATTGATTTATTGCAGGAACCTTCTATTTATTGAATACTTTATGGGTATCTGATTATATGGCAGTTGATGGGGCAATGAGAGAATACTGATCCTCACAGCAAAAATATTTGCTGTAAATGTCATGACATGCCTTGTCTATAATATGATTCTTTCCAGATGGTTATTTTTCAAGTTTCAGAAATGGAAAAATATGCCTTAAGACAAGTATACATAAAAATGATGCCTTTCTTCTTTGTCTCTTCTTGATTTTCATTTATTAATCTCTGCTGTTTACTATGAAGCAATGTGCTAAAGAAATCTGGTCAGAATGACATCTGATTAATTGGGCAGGGCACTTCCTACATAGCTCTTTGCTGATAACCCAGCTGTCCAAGAACCATTTCATTATAAGAGATGCAGAGGCAGGCAACAGTCACAAAACCACTGGGAAGCCAGGTCTGCTCTAACAGATTGGCACAATTTGTATCACTGGTGCTCAGAACCTACAGGCTTGCATAGCCCAGAGCCAAGGACAGGCTCTGCCTCTCGGGACAACCTGTATTTCTCTACGCCATTTACTCGTTATTGAAACGTTGTGAAGAAAATGGCTCCTCTTCAACACTCCCTAATCCATTTACCCGATACAGAATTAGTTACTCTGGTTTTATATATATAGTGAGATACGCATGCACACGTACACACATAGAACCAGATATTGTTTTACACATGTATTCTAGAAGTAAAATATAGTATTCGGGTAGCTGCTACACCTAAAGTTAACAATGCACTAATGTGGAGCAACTGATTTTTGATATTTTAGAAAGCTAAGTGTTTTAGCTCCTCTGGCTGCTCTGTTTTACTGAGAAAGTATGTCATTTGCACATTCAATTACATAAATTCAACCGCTGTCTATGGTCTTAGTGGAAAAAATAATGAGAGGGAAAGAACAATTTTAAGAACAATTTAAACAGTGTGTGAGATTTTTGTCCTCCATTCCTCTCAAAAGACACAAGGACCACGGTGACTGAATCAGGCATCCTGAATCTGCGGGTCTCCCTACCTTCGGTCTTGGTTTTCTCGTGTCTCTCACATTGGGAGCCTTTTGCTGCACTGAACCTGGCTCAAGGATAAAGCTGACTACATCATTTTTTTCACCATAGATGCTGATGCTACACATGAGTGCTTTAAAATGGGGCTAATTGCAGCCCGTGTCACAGCTAGGAATTCTGTGTGAAGAGGCAGAGTGAAAGGTACTGAGAAACATCAAGTAACAAACCAAAGAGTAAAAAGTCCAAAGGCAAAAAACAGAGGCACCGAATAAGAATCGAGTTCAAGAAATCAGAAACACAAAGGTCAAAGTCAGTAGAAGGTGACAAAATGTTCGCACCGGTGATTTCAGAGTAGGAACTGTTTTCTTCTTTATAGATTTCTCCATTTTACAACTTGTCTGCAGTAAGCATGGGTTGTTAGTTTATGAGGAGAAGAAAACAACTGTGAAGGTACTAACCATGAAAATGAGAGTGAATAAAGAGAGAGAGAGACTGGAATAACACAGCCTGGACCTGGAGAGTACAAGGGCCGGGAAGCCACAGAAAAAGCACTGAAAACCTAAGTTCATTTCTTTCCTATTTTTCTTTTCTTTCCCCTTTTTTCTTCTGCTGCTTCTTCTTCTTTTTTAAATTTACCATCTCTTTTCTTTTTGTTGTTTAAAAATGAGTTTGCCTGCCCAGGTTTTTAAGCCTTACCAGCTTGGCTGCTAAATTTTAGGAGCCCCCCTTTTTCAGGGTTCCCTTGCCTTTTGTATCTAGGAGAATTAGGGGTGGAGGGAGGGGCAGGCGTTGGGAAGGGGGAGGGGAGTTGACAATTACCTTACTTTCCCCGTACTCTGCTTCTCCAGCAGTTCCAGGTCTTGGCTCTATCACAGTGGCCTCAGAGGGAGAGCAGAAGTGAATCTCCTCTGTAGTCTGGAACCCCCAAAATCCAAGAGGCCTTTCCCTTGATTCTGCACAGCAGTACTGAGACCAGCCTCCAACTTCTAATAAGACTTCATTTGTAGTTCAAGAAGAACAAAAGAAACCTACAACAGAGAGAAACTTGCCTCTACCCCTAGAATAGGCTCAGATGCTTCCTCTGGGAGTCATTTACAGAGACATCCCCTGCCCTAGCTTCAACTCAAAGTGTAGCCAAAGCCATCTCTCTTCCTTACAGTCCAGGTCCAACAGCCACGTCTCCCAAGGAGAAAAGAAGTGTCTCCTCCTCTCAGATCATAATCTTTATTCCTAGTAGATTCACTCTTAGCCAGGGTGATTGACAGAGGCTATCTCATTCCCACCTAGAACAAATGCTACCCTTACCCACAAGAATGTGGTCCCACTCTTTGGTCATGAAACTAACATAAAAGAACAATAATCCGGAATCAATCAGAGCATTTCTCAAAGTCTGGATTACTGGATCTCAAATAGATCATCAAAAACCCAGTCCACCCCCTACTTCAAACCAGTCTGATCCTCCCAGGGTGAAATGGAAGATCTCGTTTGCTTATCTCTCTGGAAATCACTTTCCCTGGAGGCAGTAGTTCAAATAGTAATCTCCAGGTCACCCCAGACACAGCTAACCATATCTAAGACACTGTGCTCTCGAAATCACCCAGAAAAAAGAAACACGAGGAGCTCTGGCTCACACATGGGCAACAAATGTACATGATCATACAGGGCATTCAGTTTCTCAGTCAAGAGTATCTCCATGATTTTACAAGTCCCCCAAATAAGAGGTGGTCTTGCTTTACACTTGGGTAATGTAGAGACAATTCGGTGATTCTCCTAGAACAAAAAACCAGCCTGACCCAGACAAGTTCAGAAGGCTGACTTTCTTATAAGACAGAAAATCTTTGCAGCTTCTAAATTACAGGATTTTTTTCAGCTTTTACTCGTAAATGTTTCAAAATCTTCAGACACATTTTTAGTTAGGTCATCCTGCTACACTCATATAATTTTTACATGGCTATGATCATATTCCAGATAAAATATTGCATTTGACCTTTCTTTATTCAATATGATGCATATATATGTTCATGTCTCATCTATATTGTTTAGAATTAAAATGGTGATATGAGTGTTGTAATAATAGTGATATTAATAGTGAAGAAAGCAGACTCTCCAAGTGGAAAAGGTGGAAGTCAGTGCAACCTTAAGCAAACTCTGTTAAGTATATCATTTATTTTCAGAGCTAGTCTCCTCCCTTCTAAAACCTTCCTGTGTTCAGGTATCTACATCCCCAGCATTTGGTGCAATGCCTAGAGCTAAGTAGATACTTGTTAAGTCTTTGTTGGGTAAATGAACAATTGAATAAAGAAGTGAATGAGTACTCTTCCTCTCTGCAATGACCACTCTGACTTGTCTTCTCTGCAGCATCTCATGCCTTAGACCCACTGAAGCATCTCTCGTCAACATAGCCCCATTCTGTGTTCTATGCAATTTTAAATTATTGCCTAATAAAAGCAAATTTTACAAACTCATCATTTTAGGAAGTACATTGGATCCCTAAGGAGGACCTCCACTAAATAGGCCAATGCTTTTTGAAGAATCAGTGGCTTACTTGACCTGGGAAATTGTGGCCTCCAACGGATTAGGGTCAAAGTTGTTCCAGGTCTGTGTTTTGCATTTTCTGTTCTCCATACTCTTGTTCAATATTCTCCTGGTTTCTCAGGAGACATGCTTTCTCAACATAATGAAGAGGGGCATGAAAGGCCTCACTAAAAGCCCAAAAACAATTTATGTGCCATAAAAATACAGTGTTTAGAGGCATAAACTTTGGAGCCCAAAAGACTTTGGTTCAATTTCTAGAGAATGAGTCTCACTGTCTTCATCTACAAAATAGGAATGAATCAGATAATATACGCAAAGTGCAAGTGCTGCCTGGCATATATGAAGAACCCAATACATGTTAGCGCTCTCTTTTTTTTTTTTTTTAAATAATATTGTAGGCCAAGCAGCAAATAAGAGGTGATCATTTTCAAGTACTTCAGTAAAACAGTGAAGAAGCTAGTTGGGGAATAGACATAGCCTTTGCTATAGCTCAAACAATACAGTTTACATCACGGATATCAAATATACCATATCCTGCCACCATTCTCTCCTCCTGTGCCCATAACAGACATCATTAATCATCCAGACTTGGCCTCAGTCATCTTCTCAGAGCTGACTCTACTGATCAGTATTGTCACAAGAAAGGAAATCTATTTGCCATTCCATGTTTATCTGTTTCCCTCCTCTGACTGTGCCAATGTTGGCCCAGGGAAGAACATTCTTTACCTAGACAGTTGTATAAAAAAATTTTTTTTTAAATAAGGCATTAGGCTCAACTACTCAGTTGTAAGCTTCCATTCACCTCAGGTTATAAAGTTACTGAGCGCCAACACTGAGAGCTAACAAACTCCTGTTTTTATCCCCAGTGCAGAGCATTAATCCCTTACAGTGAGGAGGTCTTCAATGAGTAGCTGTTGGATTTCATACTGTTTCAAACCCTGAAGCTGGAGTGTATATATTCACCCCTGCTCAAACTTAATTCCCTTTGTTTTCCTTTCTCTTCACTGCTTCTCTAAACATTCTCTTGATTTTCATTAGCTAAGTTCCCAAACGAAGACTAAGTTTCAGGAACCGCATATGTTTTCAGGCTGGACAATGCCTTTTTGAAGAGCAACCTGACATTTTATTAGACCATTCTCTATCCCAAGATGGGGAGCAAGTAAAATAATATACCAATTCATTCTTTAACAGTAACAACAGTGAAATAGTTTAAATTACAGAAGAATAAGTGTTTTAGGGGAATTTTTTTATTGATATAACTCTTTTGAGGTCACAACTCAAGGTCTTTTCTTCAGGTTATAAAGGAACCATTTAGCTGAGCTTGTGTTTTCTTTGTCAATTTTATGCCAAATAAATACATGGTCCTAAGGCAAGGTGGCAAGGGACAAGATCATAAACACAGCTTCCAGAATTCTCTTTAAGAACTTCCATCTTACCTCTGCACCCCGGCATGCCAACGCATGTGCTGGTACATCACAGCTGTGTTTATACAAGAAAAGTGAACTGGAGAGTTACGTATCCAAGCAGTGAAACCGTTTCAATCTGGCTAATTGGGGTTCCTAACTTATCTTTCCTCACTAATATTTATTTTGGGGGAGGCTGAACACTTTTGAAAACGGCTGTAATTATATTATCCCCATAAACACAGGCTAGGTGACCTGTTTTGACCATGCCTCAAGACTAATCAGTTATTTTCTTTCTTCTCACCTCTGTTTCTTTCATTGGGTAAGAAAATATAAACTGGTTTCGGATTCCCATAGTGATAGATAAGTTCCATCCTTCTTCCTCAAATACTTGCACATTTCTAAGCAGCAGGTAACAGACATTTGGGCAGAGTTCAGGGCTTGGGACAGTGTTTCTTACTTGGAGTCTTGTGTATTATCTTCTTGCAGCAAAAGGAAAAAAAATTTAAAATGCTTAAACATTTCTAGACAATGTTTCAGCCTATCCGCTGCATCCTGCCATCACTTGTAAGTGAAACATGCAACACGCATTCTGAATATAAAATTGCAGGGGAACCATGCTGGCTTTGATGAATGCAGTCCTGTGCTTTAGCAACCCCATATAACAGGCCGACAAATTATGTTCTGTCTCCCCCTCTGTGCCTTGCACAGTCCCAGGAGGATTGCACTGTCGTCAGCTGAAAATCCCCAGAGTAGCTAGCTGGGAAGCAGGGGGAATAGCATAGCAAGGAATAGCAAGAATATTGATTGTAGGGCCACCTCTCTAATTAAGGAAACACGGGGGTTGTGATTCTGAGGAGCTTACAGCACCAATTTCCCAAATCAACCTGACGTACTTGCTTTTCTATCTGATATCCCCTGAGGATCTACCAAAGGCTTTGTATTCAGTGCAAGAGAAAGAAACACAGCAACTGCACGAGGTCCATTTTCCATTTTGACTTCTGAGTATGGATGCTACATACTAAGACCCAGTGTTTCAAATTGTTGTTCCCAAGGCCCAGGCAGGACAAGCTTGAGTGAAGCGGCAACACCCGTTCTACCCACTGTGGGTCTCTATGGGCCCACGTGGTGCATCATAGGAAGACCACCACTTTCTGGCCTGAAATAAAAATGGGATGACTACAGTCTAAGACATAGGATGAGCAATATGGCATAGAGGTTACCAGTACAGTCTCTGGAGTCCAAGAGTGCCATGTTGCAGTGCTGGCTGTTCCACTTACTAGCAAATTCTTAAATTCCCAGTGCTCTCCACTGGGCTCAGATGTTAAATCAGGATAATAACAGTAGCTGCTTAAAATTGGGTTCCTGAGAATTTAATCATATAATTCATGTAAAAGGCTTATACTATCATCTAATAAATAGTAAGTGCTCAAAAATGCTAGCTGATAACTAACTCATCATCGAGTATATTGGGCAAGAGGATAAAAGTTCTCTGCTGAGATCAATCATGACTTAGTCTTGCTAAACTAGTGAATTAAATTGCTGAAGAGTGTTAGAAATAAGGTTTATTTGGCCTGTAGTTATATAATATTACGGCCGAGGAATCTTAAAATACTCCAATTTTACCCCAAACTGCAGACATCCTCTCAAGTGCCTCGCTCAGGGGATTGATATGCTCAAGGAATAATGACAGATGGAAATCAAAGTAACACTATCACTAGAGACTTGGGCTCCAAATTTCAATGCAGAGAATTTGAGTGGTCTGGACTGGACCATGTGGAACACTGCTTTTGTCTAGACTAGACAATCAATCTATCACACCTGCCAGCTCCAAAATGAATAAACTCAGACATCCACAGACTACAAAAAAGAGCATGTTTGCTTGCAATGCCCAACTTCAAGCTGGCCTGGGCTGTGGTCAGTGAAGTAGCTTGCACACCGAACTGCCACACAGGAGAAGAAACTGCAGAGAGATGACTCAACTAGTTTCTGAGGCAAAGACCCTGGCCATGCCACTACTTCGGCTGCAAGGAAGGAAGAAGCAAAAAAGAAGAAAGGCAAAAGGAAATAGACGAAGAGACCCAGAGACAGAGAGAGAAGCAGGTAAAGACACCATTTGACAGCAACCTTATATCTCCAGTGAAGAGGATTACCTGGAAATCTAGAGAAAGAATCCCCCACTGGTGAGTGACCTTTGCCTACATCACTACGTACACAGTGACTTGACTTTACATTAACACTCTTGGTCCAGTCATTATGCTTGATTTTCACCAAGTCTCACTGGAGGGAAGAGAAAAAAACTGGCCTGAATATACTTAACAAAGTCAGGGCATCTAGCGAAGAGTCTCCTGGAATAGAAGCCAAAAACTCAGTGGGATTCCACTTGCTTTGGTAAACATCTGCTTATTACTATCTCAATATCTTCAAGTCAAGGCCATTTCTACCATTCCTATAGAGCAGAATTGTGACTTTTAGAATATTTATGCTATTTTATCAAGCCACATACACTATATCAGGGTTTCTCAACATTGGCACTATTGATATTTTGTGCCAAATAATTCTTTGCCCTGTGGGCTGTCTTGTCCATTGTAGGATGTTCAGTAGCATCTCTGGACTCTACCCACTGCATATCAGTAGCACAGCTCCCCCATCCCGAGTTGTGACAACCAAAGTTATCTCCGGACATTGTCAAATGTTTCCTCAAAGGCAAAATCAACAACCGGTTGGGAATTACTACATTAGGTTATGCCATTATAACAAACAATTCCCAATTCACAACCAGTGACCTTTATTTCTTGCTCACACTACATGTCCACTGTAGGTAGGATGGGAGTTCTGTTTCTGTATCAGGCTAATGGAGCAGCCACCATCTGGAGCATTGCTATTCATTCAGCAGGGCAGAGGGAAAGACAGTTCTTTGTAAATCATGCACTAGCAAACAAGTTTTCCACCCAGAAGTGACACATCCTTCTTCCACTCACATTTCATCAGCCAAAACAAATCACATGGCCACACATAGCTCCAAGGGCAGGGAAAATGCCATCCCATTAGCCCAAAAGTGGAAATATTTGGTGGACAGCACTGGTAACAATCACAGCTAGCATGGGAAAAAGTTCAAAGCTTCCTCCTACATTAATTTCTTTATTAACTTTACTAGTTCCTTGCTTCTATATTCTTTGTTTCTCATTTTTTTCTAATTTAAATTAGATGTTTGCCTACTAATTTTCAGCCTTTCTTCTTTTCTATTCTAACCAAATATAGCTTTGAGTTGGGGCGCTTGGGTGGCTCAGTGGGTTAAACCCTCTGCCTTCAGCTCAGGTCATGATCTCAGGGTCCTGGGATCAAGCCCCACATCAGGCTCTCTGCTCAGCAGGGAGCCTGCTTCCCCCCTCTCTCTCTGCCTGCCTCTCTGTCTACTTGTGATCTCTCTTTCTCTGTCAAATAAATAAATAAAATCTTTAAAAAATATATATAGCTTTGAGTTGCTTCTAGCACCATCTTTCTTATATCCCACAAATTTTAATATGTAATGCTTTTGCCATTATTCAGATCCAATTTTCATTATAATTTTCTAATTTTCATTATAATTTACTTTTTGACACAAGTTTTTTAGAATTATGTTTTTCTTAGTTTCTATATATAAATTATTTTGGGGCAATTCATTTTTTATGTCTTCTCTATGGTAAGAAAATAGGGTCTATGTGAATCAGTATCCACACAATGCTGATTTATTTTTTTTAATGCTGATTTTTAAAAATTTGTTAGGATTTGGTTTATGGCCTAGTAAAGAGTCAATTTCCATAAATGTTACATGTATCTTTGAAAATGAGTTACAGAACTACATGTGACATATAAATCAATGTTGTTAATTTTACTATTCAAATGTTCTCTATTCTTACCAATATTTTATCTGCTTGATCTGTCAGTTTTTGAGAAAAGTTATGTTTAAGTTCCCACTATGATGTTTGTCAGTTTCTCTTTGTAATTCTTTCAGTTTTTACTTTATATAATTTGAAACTATATTATTAGGTACACACAAATTTAAGAACATTATCTTTCCCTGATGAGTTGAAACATTTTCATTTAAATGCTAGCACTCTTTATCCTCAGTAATGGTTCTGCCTTAAACTCTACTTTGTCAGATATTAACACAGCTATACGATCTTTCTTTTGGTTGCCTGGTATGTCTTTTTCTGTCCTTTTATTTTCAACGTTTCTGTGCCCTCATAATTTTAGGTAGATCTCTTTTAAACAACAAACAGCTGGGTTTGTGTATGTGTGGTTTTCCTTTTTTCTCCTTTCTTGCCTTCTTTTCAACTGCTTTTGTTATCTCATTCAGCCTTTTTTCCTGAGATTATTTTCCTTCCTTCCAAAGTCCATCTTTTCAAAATGATTTTTTTTAAAGACATTATTTATTCATTTGAGAGAGAGAGAGAACACATGAGCGCTGGGAGGGGCAGAGGGAGAGAGAGAAACAGACTCCTTGCTGATCCAGGAGCCCAACAAGGGGCTAGATCCCAGGACCCTGGGATCATGACCTGAGCCAAAGGCAGACGCTTAACCATCTGAGCCACCAGGTGCCCCTCAAAGTGATTTTGTTAGGAACTGTTGGTAGCTTATAAACACTTTCAGTCTTTGTCTGCATGCAAGTTTCTTTTTTTTCTCCCAACCATTCTTGAAAGATAGTTTAACTGGATATATAATTCTAGGTTGACAGATTTCTGCTTTCAGTCTTTGAAGATATTCTGGACTCCATTGTAGCTGCTGAAATTCAGTGTTTGTTGTTTAATTATTTTTCATTTGGAGAAATTAAGACTAAGTGTATCGATGATCTGGAGGTCTTTTCCTGTTTGCTTTTAAGATTTCTTTGTTTTACTATTATGTGTTTGGCTACAGATTTATTTTTATTTATCCTGCTCATTATTCTTTCTTAACCTGAAAATTTTATTAATGCCAGGAAAATTATCAATCATTATCCCCTCAAATATTACCCCCATGCTTATTCTCTTCTTCTGGAACTCTGTTCAGACATAGTTTAGATTCTCTTAACCTATGACTATTTCTCCTAACATTTTCCACCTCTTTCTCTGTGTTGCATTCTGTGTAATTTCTTCAGGTTTATCTTCTAATCCACTAATTTGCTTTTTCATTGTATCTAATCTGCAATTTGATTCACCTATTAAGTTTTTTACTTCAATAATTCTACTTTTTTAAGTTTCATTTGCTTTCTTTTTCAAATTCTCCCAAGAGTTTTATAGTCTCATATTTATTACTCTCAGCATAATTCTCTCTCATGGAAAAATAGTATAAAAAACAGATATATATAAAATATCTCATAATAACAACAGCAATCAAGACATGATGCTCCTTATACAAATACCTGTGAGGCAAATACCATGCCCCCAAGTTCAAATTTAGGGAATAAAAGAGGTTTTCTCTTATAATGCTGTATTTCACTGGATAATAATAGCTATGCAGACACATTCTCCTTTGGCCCTATGAGTTTGAAAGCTTAGAACCTATATTTATCTCCAAGTGCAATGGCTTTCCTCAGCCTAGACTTTTTGATCAACCATTCCTCTTTCCATCTTACCTTAAAAAACTAAAACAAACGAACAAACATAATTCGTACCCATATATCCACTTCTATTATATCCATATTGCCTATTATAAGCCTACTCAAATCTTTGGAAAATATATGAGGCAAAAATAACCATAGTAACAAATGTCCCTAAGCCTCATTTTCACTATCTATCAATGAAAAGTTTGCACTCGATGATTATTTATGGATCTAAAATGTCTAACAGTTTGGTGCAAAGAAGAATGAAACTCCTAGCAAAACACAGTTGAAAACTTATGGTAAGTCCTCTAAATGAAGACTTCCAACCTAAACTATTAAGAACATCTTAGTATAGCAATATATCTTAAGTTTATTTGGAAGAATCACTAAAATAACCCAGCTTCAAGCACTCTGCAACTCCCATCAAGAGATGGAGTTTTTCTCTCCAATCTTCGAATCTGCACTGGTTTTGTGACTTGTTTTGGTCAGTAGAATGCAGCAGAAGTAATACATCAGTTCTAAGTATAGGCCTTAAGAGGATTCTCATCTGTTCTCATCTTTTTGGAATAATCCCATCACTATGTGAAGAAGCCCAAGCCAGCCTCCTTGGGGATGAGAGACCACAAGGAGGCCCATCTAACAGCCAATACCAACCTCCAGATATGCAAATGAAATGAGGTCATGCTGGATCACTAGCTCACCCTAAGCCACCAGTTGATATGTGACCACAAGAATGAGTCCAGTTAAGGCTGGCAAAAGAACCCAGTCCAAACTGCTAAACCACAGAATCATAAACTAATAAATAATTATTGTTTTAAACCACTGAGTTTTGGGTGGTTTGTTACACAGCAATAGCTAACTGATATTGTTATTATAGTCACTATTATTTCATTTGATGCTCTTCACAATCCTGTGAAATAAGCAAGATAGATAATATCCCCATTAATGAAATAAGAAAATAGACCATATTACTTCTCTGTCATAGTGGACTCTCAAATAGAGTGTGTGGAAAATGACTCAAACAGTTATGGAAACAATACAGCTTGTTTTTATCCTTATTTTCATTTAAAAAAAGGAAACAGATGTAACTTTACTAATAGCAAAATACAGCAAGTGGGCAATATGTATGTATATAATTTATCACAATTGTGCATACATTAGAGATGCATGCTCAAAGATGTTTTATTGATAGTGATGTGACATGAGAAAGTTTATAAACAACCACCTTAAGCAAAATGGTAGAAGAGAACAATTTAGAATACAGGTCTGTGAACACTACTATCCCTACCTGGACTGTAGGACCTCCAACCCCAAAAAAAACAGGAAGAACTGAGCAGAATTTAAAAATGAATAGAAGATTTGCTGTAGCAAATGAAAGAAGTTCCAAAAACTAATTGCTTTCCTTTGAGGAATTAGGCATGATAGTTAAAAATTCAAATTATATAGTTTTCTAAAGCATAAATAAAATATCTCAGTGTGGAAAGAATGCATTTTTTAAAAGGAGAATAGATTAATTTAAATTATACCCTGGTGGGCATTTCATAATTAGGTTTATATATGATTGCATCTGGAAAACATCATTCTTCTCAATAGGAAAATTATGCAATATGTATTGTATTGTAGGAGAATCACATGAAATTATTTCGCTTCTCCCATCAGCATGAAGGTCCCAACTTGCTTCAAGAATAATTATGAAACTATCCTATCATATATATTATATGGAATAAAAAATATCACTGGTCCCCAAATTCCATATCCAGCAGATAGGAACAAAATTGTTTTGTGGAATTCAATCGATAATTCATTGAATTTCAACCACATTCTCTAAACAATGTCAATAGGGGAAAGACATTGGAATCCAGTTATGTGATCAGCTAGCCAAGCATTTTTATAGCTTTGTTTATCAGGAATTATGAGGATCAATTGATATAATACATAAGAAACTCTTAAAATAAGGGCACGTAAAAAGTGCTCATGCAGGTAACAAATTATAAGGACAGGAATAGGAATAAAGATGTAATCTTTGAGGAACCTTTGGATCAGCCCATCTCCTCTGTCTTCACACATACACCAGTAGTACCAGGTAGGAGCCGCTGTCAGCCTGGGCACCTTAGAACTGACCATCATCTAAAGCAATTTTCCCAGAATCCCTAATTTTACAGATGAAGAAGCAAGCTCACAGAAATTAAATGACTTGTCCATGAAAACTCACGTCAGAGTCTAAAGGTCTCCTAAGCATTTGCTCTTTCTATATATCAACCTACCTACAGCCATCATTCTAGGACAGATGCAATTTTATATTAGAGCTAACATGAATCTCAGAAGTAACCTCACAGACCCTTTGGAGTCCTCTCCCTTCATCCAGGTTCCAGGATGAGGGACTTGCCAGTTTATAACCAATGTGCCATGACCCCAAAGCCCTGATATGGTATGACTCCCTCGTTGACACACACATAAACACACCTAAGTGGCTTTACAAAAGACCCCATTAAAGCTTCACCAAGCAACACCTTCACCTATAATAAGTGTTAACAAATACACCATCGGTTCATACACACTGTGAGGGGGCAGGCAAAATAAACCATCTTTCAGAGTTCAGCTCACTTTGGGCTTTCCTTTAGTATAGTGGCTCTCAACCGGGGGTGATTTTCCCCCAAGGGGACACTTGACAATATCTAGAGACAAATGGGGAGGAGGAGGTGTGTTAATGGCTTCTAGTAAATAGAGGTTAGGGGTGCTACTAACATCCTACAAAGCACAGGACAGCCCTCTATAACAAAGAATAATGAAACCCCAAAACTAGCTATTGTCACAATTAGGAAATCCTGCTTTAGTACCCATAAAACCAAGGTGCCCTCCTATAAGAGCATAGATGCTTCTGGCTGACACTAGGCAACTTGCTTCTACAGTCACAGCCTCTTTTTGACTTGTCAATAAAATGGGGGTAATAATAATTGAACAAGAAGGTCTATGTTAAAGCCCCAGTATAGTGTCTGTCTTGCAATAAACAGTTGACTCATTCGTTCAGTAAATATGTATTGAGCCACAAGATGCAGTGGACATAGGGGTGTGTGAAAACACTTATGGTCTCTGTGTTCAGGAAGCCACAGTTTGGGGGGGGGCAGACATTAATCAAAGAGTCACACAAACAATAAAAATTAGCTGTCACTATTGTTGTTGTTATTAATAAGAGAATCTCCTCCTTTTTTGTGGGCGTCCCCATGCTTCTACTCCTAAGCCTTTTCTGTGATTTTTTTTTATATAATCCAAGAAGGGCTAATACCAAAGGTGAGTAGGCTAAAAGTCTTCCATGCCCACAATGGGATGGAAGAGCAGAAAAGCTCTTTGCTCATCTGTCAGCTTTTCGACCTCTGAGAGAAGCTGCCCCCAACTTCTAATTGCCTGCTCCAAACTCCACTGTGTCTGGGGAAGGGGCACGTGATCCACAGGCAGCCCTGCCATCGTGCTGCGTTGCTATAGTAAGGATGCCCTTTATTGATCAGACTTGCCTGGAGTCATGTAACTCCCCAGACTGCTGCTGGGCTCCCCAAGGGGCAGTTGGCAGGTAGCAGTGTCTCTCTGGACCAAGGCTGATCCCCAGCCCTGCCCTCTCTCCCAACCTGGACACATGAAGGCTGCCCACGAAACACCTAATGCTTCTTTGTAGTGTCTTGTCATTCACACACTAATTTGAAGTCACAGATCAAAACTGGATAGAGACACCAGGGAAAAGAGATTTCAAGGTTCCCTGCCTTCCCTAAAGCGACACTGCAGTCCTGCATCAGCAGCCAACAAACCCCATTGTTTTCCCCAGAGAATCTCTCTCCTACCCTTTAATTTCACCACTTTCCGGAGTCTCTCCATCTTGCCAACATTTTTATTACAGGAAATTTGACACCGTATCTTAGAAGAAGTGCAATATGTCTGCTACCGATTAGAAAGTCGATGCCCTGAGAGGTTAACGGACTTGCTCAAAGGTCACAATCTGGTTAGTAGCTACAAAACCCAGAGACAAACCCAATTTCTCTAGTACCCTCAGAGAATGAGGCAGCCAGAAGGTGTTTCCACATAGACTTTCTTTTTTTTTTTCTGGCTTTTAAAAGGCAAGATTAATAGTTTCTTCCTATAAATATTTGCATGGAAATACAGGTAAGGGGTCATTATTTCTAAAAATAAGGCATTTAAGTTTTCTTGCTTTCTCAGGAGCTCCAGATGTCATTGAATATTCACATTTATCTATTGAACCCCTCGCCCCCCACCCCCACCTACATGCATTGGTGGTCTGAGTTCACTGTGGGTACTTGTTGGTGTGTGTGCTCACATAACTTAGTAAAAATCTTATAGCAAGTCAGCAGCACAGCCAGAATTTTGGGCTTTAGTTAATGCAAAATTCTTTCAGCCAAAAAAGAAAAAATATACAGAAAGGATTCAGCAGTGTTCTATCCCGTACCGGTGGCAGGCATGGCTAATTGATCACAGCACCTTTCCTTACAGGCATAGATTCAGTCTCAGAATCCTTCTTAAGACCACGGTCCAAATAGCTGTTACCTATCAACCAGTTCCACATAATATGTGGTGACACGGGAAAGCCTCTTCAAGCAAAGTCCATTTCACATGAGACTTGAAGATGAAATGAAGACAAATTTGAGAAGAGTCAGAGGAAGAGCATTCTAAGCAGAGGGAACAACACATGAAAAAGTGACAAATGTGAAATAATACTGACATATTCAAGGAACTGAAAGAAGGAATTCTGGTTGTACTGCAACGAGCAAGGAAGAGATAAAGGTAGGGGATTGTCCCCAACCATTCAATCACCTCCTACTAACTTAGTGTGTATTAATTTACTACATTAATAGGTAGAGGATAACACAAAGAAGACAAAAAATACGAGACATTTCCCCAAGGAATACAGTTTGAAGAGAAGATCTGGACATTGGGCACCTGGGTGGCTCAGTCAGTTAAGCGTCTGCCTTCAGCTCAGGTCATGAGCCCAGGGTCCTGGGATCAAACCCCACATCATGCTCCCTGCTCAGTGGGGAGTCTGCTTCTCCCTCTCCCTCTGCCCCTCTGCCTGCTTGTGCTCTCTCTCAAATAAATAAGTAAAATCTTAAAAAAAAAAAAAAAAAAAAAAAAGATCTGGATAATAAAAAGAAGACAGTAGCACTGAGCATCTTGCCAGAAAGAAAGAATCACTGTCAGCTAGGCGAGGGTGCTTATGATCAACTGTTATCAATCAGGATTCAATCAGAGAACCAGAACCAGGAGAAGGGACATGTATGTGTGTATATATGTATATGTACATATTATAGGATGTATTACAGGAATTCAACTTTACACAACTGTGGTAGCTTATTAAACAGACTTTACAAAGCTGTGGTCTTTCTTTCTCTGCTGAATCATGGAGCCAGGGAAGGGAAGATCAGCTTAAAGTGAACAAAGACAAGCTGGAAACCACTGTGTGAGCTGGAAGCCACAAGGAAGAATTGGAGCCATGTGAGTTCTCATTGCTTCTGACCTAGATGGTGTGGATTTCCTGCAGGAGCCAAGGCCTTTCATCATGGATCTAAACACACACATTGCCCAAGAGTTAGAAAAACTGAAGGAAGGTCCCCGAGAAGAAGGACTAGTTGGAGACCTGCCCGACTGCTGCCTCATCCAAAGGTGGTAATCCTTCAGATAAGGCACAATGTGTGAGAGCTACAGAATGACTACAGCTTCATCTCCAACCTCCAAATCTCACATAAGGAACCTCTCTGTGACCCACCCTAATTGGACACATACCAACAAGAGGACTTACGGACACAAGGTTCAGCCTAGCAAGTTACTATATTACAAAGCCATCCATCAACTGAAAGATGGACTAGTAATGCCAGTTCTTGCCTACTCATGGGCACCTCCAACTACTCTTCTCCCCTCTATAATCCCACACAGCCATGGCCATGTCTAGATACAGATGATTGGATTAAGAATGACACTTGACCCAAGGAATATCAACCAATGGCTCACTGAACCATTAGTTATTCTCTCTGTCTCTGTCTCTCTCATTTGAACCAAAAGGCATAGAGAGACTCCATTGGTTAGATATGTGAGGGGATTTTTAGAGGCTGAGGACAGTAGAGACTTAGTAGAAGCTGATAGGTCCATCCAGGCCCCGTGCAACCAGGGAGAATTGGAGGGATTCTGTGACACTTGAAAAATCCAAAGCCACTCAGTCCCTGGCTTTCTCTGAGGGGCCCAACTGTACTTTGCTTTCTATGTAAATAAGTGATGGCCAACGGCAATAAAAACCTCCACGCTCACCTTTACTTTTGCTAGTAGGGCTGTTTCTGGGTTTTGCAGACAATCTGTCCTAAGTCAGACAGCGGAAGTTGAAGTCAATCTGTACCTGCTTCCCAATCCTCCCTAGTTATCATCGTCAGTGACCCAGATGGCACGAGTTAGAAGTGCTTCAGTTCACACTCACAAAGATGTGCCATGAAGTCATAGCAACTAGGAGGAAATGGGGAAAAAAAAAAAAAAGTGAGAGCCGAAGGAGTCACGGAAACATCTCCCTCCCGTGCTGAGTGCCGGGCACATCACGTCATGTCAGCAGAGGCTTCATGCTGTAGTGAGAGGGGGGCAATTTCAACTCATTGCTACTCCTGAAATGCGCACTTGAGAGATGGCGCTCTTCCCAGAGCTGTCAATCTTCCAGCATTCACGATCCTGAAAATCGATTTAATAGAACATTTTAAAGTAACTTTTTCAAAACTTTATGCCAAAAAGAAAGAAGAAAAAGAAAGCAAAGTGCTAATTGCACTTTAGAGCTTCAGGTGATTTTCAGTCCAGGCAGGATCTCAAAGTTTTTGATGAACTCTTATTTCACACAACCTTGCTTCACCCCTTAGTGGGAACAGATCAGTATTGTTGAGTTCATTTTACAATATGGAGAAACTGAGGCCCTACTCAAAAAAGATGAGAATGTCACTGCTTCCAATTTTTGACTTCAAGAGGAATTAAAGGAAAATGTGGCTCGTTTAGATCGTAGGCCTCAGACTGAGATACCATGGCACGCACATTTCAGTTGCAAATGCTCCGCTCAAGATATCAGTTTCACTGGCCAGTATGCCTTTGCCACAAGATTGGAAACACGCAGGCAGCTGATAGCTCCCATCCCTACAATTCTACAAACAAAAATGGAAAGTAAGTGCGTTTATCATCCAAGCTTCTTTTTTCTAAAAATCTCAAGGAAGAATTCTGACTGGGTGGTTTGGGTATGCATGCCCATACCCAGACCAATTGTTGAGGTCAGAGCGGTGGATACTGTGGTTGGCCAGGCCTAGATCACATGGGTCACCCCCCATGGCCAATGGGAGCATGGAATACCACCCAAAAAAGAGGATTAGCCAAGATATAACCAGCAGAGGAACTGTGGTCTGAGCAGCCATCCCAAATTGTGTCTTCAATAAACAAGACACAATTCTCCTCAGCAAAAAGAGGCCGCCAAATACACACATCTTTCCCCCTCCCTATCTTAAGCCCTCTAAGATAAAGATGACTTGCCACTAAATCTTTGTGTGTGCACACACTTGATGCCTTAGGATAAAATCACAGCAGTGGCACAACTGGGTCAAACGGTACTCACATTTTTTGAAGGTTTTGATCCTCCTTGCTGACCTGCTTTTCAGGAAGGGGGTACGAATTTACATTCCCAACAGTATGTGAATGTATTATCATTATTCTTTTTATCTGCTTCCTAAAGAAAAGGCAAAATGGCCAAAAGGAACAAGTGAAACAAAAGAGAAGGAAAGGATCCAAATAAATTACCACTTAGACAACCAAGATCTGAACAACTGAGAAATGTTCGTCCTGACGAGGTATGAATGAAATCAGGCAAAAGACAGATGATGCTGGATCCTATCTATGAGCAAGGGCCGTGACCTTTCAGAATCAGGCAGCAATGTGAACGAGAAGTGTCCCTCATGTCAGGCAGCTGAGCATTTAGAAGTAGCTGGCCATGCATAGCTTACATCCCCAGTCTCCCCTGACAAGAAAGCCAGATGAACTCCCGGCAGCATGTAGATGGGATTACGTTTCTCAAGGATCACAGCCCGTTGAAGCCAGGGCAACATACCTGTCAAAGGCAGACTCTGCCCCATAACTGCCCCGATGAACTATGCGCTACTTGCCATTGCCAAAAATAATCTCCACAGATTACAGCAAGCATCATAAATAACAAGGGGTTCTGTGACAGTGCATTATGACAAGGTCTCAATCGCTCTTATCTTTTACTAGAGTGGAGCTTGTGCATTCGTGTTACTAATGAATCTTTTTCATTTGTGCAAGTGATGTTTCCATTGACAATGACATGAACATAAAGCGGAGGTTAATTTACTCCATTGCGAGAGGTTCATTATTTAACCTGACGTTGAGGACAAAACAATGTAGCTTAATAGATGACAAATAGAAATTAGTTGTGATGAATTTTGCCATTTAATTCTAGCAGGCTCACTGAATGTTTCCCATAAACATGGCAAGAAAACCAGAGTTAACTTCTCTGTGGGTGGGGTTTGCTCACTCTGCTATTTCCAGGGTATCATCCAAGGATCAAAAAACTTCCATTGGGAGGTTCCACTGGAAACAAGCAACGTCCAGTTATACAAAAGACTTTACAAAAGATTTTAGAGGCTAATGGCGATACACTGTCATTGGGTCAAGTTTTATTGGATTGCTTTTCTTTAACACCAGATAAACAATTGACTTACAATGCTAGACACTAAAGTTGTATTGAATTTTGATACCTTTAGCACTGGCATCTAAAACCCTATGCTTGTGCCTTTTTGTTCTTCCACATGAAGGTAGCTGACCAATAACAGGAATGAGCTATAATTCTATAATCAAACAGAGCTTGCGTTTGAATTCCCGGCCAACCAGTCACTAATCGGATGTGTTTAGGTTACTTATTCAGCTTTTCCTAGCCTCGGTTTCCTCAACCATAGAATGGGAATGATAATAATATTTCCTGCATACTATAGATCAGATGGGATTCTGAGGAGGGTGAGGTATATATAACTTGGAATTTTTATGGAGTCAGTGTTCTTGAATAATGGTTAGAAAGTCAGTCATTGATTCTGATTTTTTTCCCCTCTGTCAAGATTTACTATCTGTAAGAAACCCAAGATATATCGTTTACACCATCACACATTCAGTGTGCCCCTCACCCCAATGGCATCTGCATTTGTCATGCTTTTTCACTGTAGAGAGAAAGACTGTCCCCAAGTTAAGGAATTTTAGGTTTAATTAATTGGGTAAAGAAGGAAAGAAAGGATGAGGCCATTTTAGGCAAAAAGGACTGCCTATGCAAAGGCTCTGTGTTAGTAAAAAGTGTGGGAAATAAAGAAATCCAGTATGTTCAGAGTGTAGAAAACCAGTAGGAGAAATAGGCAGGGCCAAGATTTTGCAGACCTTTGAAGGCCAAGGTGAAGGGTTTTTGTCTTTATCCAAAGAGCAATGACTGGAAGGCCAGTGTCCTAACCAGAGTCATAATATGTTTGGATTTCACTTTAAATAGATAACTCTGGGACTAGTATGGAAAATAGCTTTGGATGCAGGCAAGATAGATGCACTCAGGCCAGGCTGGAAGCTACTGCAGTGGCCCAGACAAAGATGGCAATAACTTTAGATGAAGTGTTGGTAGATAAAGAGAAGTAGAAAGATTTGATAAGTATGTAGGAGGTAAAATTAACTAGACCTGGCAGTGGACTGGATATGGAGATAAAGAAGGGGCTATCAATGATGATTTGCATGAGTCACTGAGCTCAGCACCCTTGTTTAGAGATAAAAGAATAAGTTTCAAGGAGAGTGAATTAATTTTCCATATATCAACATACATCTATTAGTGACTGAGTTTATAACATATGTTTATGTGTATGTGGCATCTATATGTGTGATTTGTGTACGTAAGTGAAAAAAGTATTTGTGTGTATACCATATATACACACATATCCAGGACACATTATTTAGATAAGCTAAAAATTTGAGGACTATTTTATCTCTAAATAAAAGTTAGAAATTCTACGCCCATCTCCCATCTCCATTAACTGCATCCCTGTGACATATTACTCCCGTTCTGTGCTTATTTTTCTAAACTGCAGAGGGTATATACAGCACTCTATATACTTTCTTTTATCTATCCAGTGTGTGGTCACCTCATTTTTATTGTTATTCTGGCTTCTATTCAATTTGTTAGTTTGTGGTCTACGAAAGCATATTTTAATAATTTTGAAGGAATCTTTTCATCATGGAAGCTTGTCTAAAGAAGGCCTGAAATAATCAGTATTTCAGATTTTTACTACTCTCCAGCCCCTTCCCCCACCACGCACACATACTCATATATGTTTTGCTATTTTAAAGAAAGAGATTTAACAGCCATAAGGCACTTTTAAAAATAACATTCACATCTGGGCTGACCACCTGTATGCCAAAATTTAGCTTGATGTTAATTAAAACAGGCATGTTATAAACCTCAGGAAATGGCAGCTGACCCCTAACTATGAATGTAATGCTATAATAATACGTAGTAAAAATAAGACATTTTGAGGCTGTTGCCCAAACCACTCATGCATTAAAATTCTCACCACTGTATACCCTGGGAGAGGACGGGTAAATCAACTGCAGAAATGGTCCAACCAAAAAAATAATAATGATAACAATTCAAGGGGTAAGAGCCATTCATTCGTTCAACAGATGGCTGTGCTGGACAGACATCGGCATTCTGTCTCATGAGAAAGATTCTGCGTGGAGTTTGGAAGACTGATTAGCTCTATCCTGCCAGATATAATAATGATATCGATGCAGCTGATACTTACTGAGCCTTTTACTCTGCCTCTTGCACTGTGCTAGGCGCTTAACACAGATGACTTCATTTAATCCTCCTAACTACCCTACAAGGTAGGTGCTATGATTATTGCCATTTCACAGATGAGGAAACAAAGGCTTATGAGATGTAGTTACCCTCTCTGGGTGGTACAGTGGCAGAGCTGGTAGTGAAATGAAGGCCCTTTGACCCCATGGCCTATGTGCGTCACAATGGCTCTGCATGGCTCCAGAAACCTGCCCCCCACTCCCGCTTGGACTGTTCCACATGCACACTCACCCCATTCTTTTCATGCCCACCCACAAGTGACCTCCTACATTTTCTACCACCTCCTTTCCTGATGCTTTTTTGTCACTGTACTCCCATGTGACCCCAGAGCCTCTCCCATATCCTTTTCCCTTTCCCATCAGCCCCACTCTTGAAGCACTTCTTTTAATTGCTTCTGACACCGGGCATTTGACAACTCAGCTTTTGCTCTCCTTTTCATTTGATCCAGCTATTTGCCATTGCCTCTGAATTCTAAAATTGTCCTCTTTCTCCTTGCACCTTAAATTTTTGCTTCACAAAGCAGGGTATTGGAAATTTGCATTTTAGGACATGTATATTTAGAATGCAACCAGGTAGAATAACATTTATTTATATTGCAATTGGAGATTAGAATACACAGACACTGGCATTAAAAAAAAAAACCACCCAGGATTCTCTATCGTACAGACTACACTGTCAGGAGTGCCCACTGGCACAGTCATGAAGAGCATTTGAAGTGGTAAGTGTAAGTTCATGTCTAAAAAATTTCCATATTCGCTTCCAAATGTGTACTTTTAAAAAGTTTTTTTTTAACTTTGTAATTCAACTGTATTGCAGTTTCTGGAGCTACAATAATGATTGTGCAAGGTACACAAGGGTCCCTGAATCTACTGCATATGCAATATGCAAAAAGATTTGACCGAACTCTCCCACAGGACCTCTAAGGCTTTAGGTATGCTAGTCTGGACTCCAGCTTGGAATCAGTAAGATCAAGGTTTTGTTCACACCTCTACACATATTCACTAAGTGACCTTGGACCAGTCATTTAACTTCACTGTGCCTTGGTAAATTATTTTAAAATGTGAATGACTAAATAGAACCCTCCCTGAAGAAAATGAAATGAGAGAATACATTTAACGTGCCTAATCTAGTTTGAATTCAATAAGTGATATCTGTTGCTTGTGCTAATTCTTTTGTAGTTGTTTTTGTACCAGTAGTAGTTGTCCTAGTGTTTGTTGCAAAAGCACATCCAAGCTCTGAACTAGGGTAATTCTGCCTACTCCTTCCCTCTTCAGCCATACCAAACTGCTTGTGGTTACTCCCAAACACCATATTGTTTTATCTTTTCTGCGTCTTTTTATGTGTTCTTCTCCTTTCCTGGAAGTGTCAATCCCCTGTAAATTGGCCTGATGAAGTCCAAATCACTGTCTGAATTTATGAAATTTACCCCAACTCCTCAAGACAGCCTTAAATATTCCTTATCCCATTTCTTTAGAAAGGTCTCCCTACTAAACTTAGCTGGTAGAGAAGAGGGACTATGTTTTATTTTATTTTTTGGTGCTATATTCCCAACACCTGGCAGCTGGTGGGCTGTAGAGACCTATGTAAGAAGCTTTGGCATCAAGGAACAGAAAACCCCACCTCAAACTGGCTGAGCATTAAGGAACTGTGCCATCTCATACAACACCAAGTACAGAGGCAGGGTGGGATCCAGGGCTCATGCACTGATTCAACATCCACAGCAAGAACCTGGCTCTTCCTACCTTCCTGCTGCCATCTTAGTGAGGCGGCCTTGCCTTCAGGTGGAGTCTTCATGAGCATAAGATGGCTGCCACAGTTCCAGGCCTCTCATCCAGGTACAAAAATAACCGAGGAAGAAACGAACCATTTTTTTCCTGTGTCTTTAGAGTGGCCAGAACCATCTCCCAGAAGCCCTCAGCACACTTCTGATATTCCATTTCCCAGGATTAGGTTTTATGTTTATTCTCAAACCATTCACTTGCAGGGGAAATGAGCTTACCACGATTACTGTAGGCTAGGGATCAGCAAATTTTTTCTGTAAAGAGCCAGATGGTAAATATTTTAGGCATGGAGAACCACACAGTCTCATTGCAACAATTCAATGTGCCCTTACGGCACAAAAGCACCCATATATAATGTGTAAATAAATAAGTGCTGTTATGTTATATTCCAGTAAAACTATTTATGGACACTGAAATTCAAATTTTATATAATATTTATGTGTCATGAAATAGTCTTCTTTTGAATGTTTTTCAACTACTTAAAACAACGTTGAAACTATTCTTTGCTTGAAGGCCACACAAAAAAAGGCAGCAGGTCAGATCTGGCCCAATGTCTACAGTTTGCCAACCCTTGGCTTACAGTTTTTGGAGTGAAATGTAAGTTTAAGTGCCATCTACCATAATTTCCAGAGTGCATAACAAATATTTTTAAAATTAAATGAATAAGTGATTCAAGAGAATGCAGTTCCTACCTAGGAGAAGTTCATATGATATACATGCATATGATTTCCCAAAAGATATGTCTTAAATAACTGCTTTCCCTAATGATGGTGGAGTAGCAGGACTAAACAAACAGAAAATTGTGGTTTGTGACAGCTTAGATACTAAATTGTGAAAATGGAAGGTAAATAATTTTTTGTGTTAGGATGTGTGGAAAATACAGATTTGAAAAACCCTTCATGAATCTAAAGTCATAAAAGGTTTGCTTTGATGGTAAGTAGGTGAAAGAGATTACTTAATGGGTGTTTTCTATGTTAACATCTTCTGACTTCACAATTTTCCAAACATAATGTTGCATGTATCCTGATGCAGGCAAAGAGATAATTATAGAGTAACTGCTTGCACTCAGTGTAAATTAATCAAATGTAAATTAAATAAACTGTAAATAGAAGATACTCCTTAGCTGATACAGCAAGTGAATCACCTCCATTATAGACTCATTTTTGCAAAATTACATCTAATCATAGTATTTTAAGATCGTGTTTGGCAAAACATCTCTAAATCTGTCAACAAAAGCAGAGATTACTTCTTTGCAGCTGAATACCTTTGCCAACAAACACCCATCTGTCTGGAAAGATTTATGTATGGTTCTGCCTAAAAGCAGGGCTAAAATCTCAATGACCTCTGGAGGTTTCTTTCACCTTTGTGCTCTGAGAGTCAATAAAAATTCATTTTAGAGCAATACTGCAACCCTTAAAAAACTACAAACCCACGATATAATCAAGTCTGTTCCAAGAATCCCCAAAATAAATATTCTTCTAGGTAATTATTTAACTTATTTTGCTTGATCAACATTTTAATCTTGCTTGTCAGTTGTTGCTTTAATAGAGCCTGACTCCTTAATATGGCTCATAAGACCCAGTATAGCTGCAGTTGAAGTCAGCACTGTTCTTTATGCTCCAGTGGACTGATTTCCTCAGTTCTTCAAGCACATGGTGCTTGCTTCCAGGCCTTGGCCCATGCAGGTCCTTCTGCCTGGGCCACTTTTTCCCTCTCCCTATTTCACTCACCCCTTGGTATGGTTAACATTTCCTCTTCCTTCAGGCCTTGGATTAGCTTGGAGGATCTGGAAGCCTCCTCTGCTCCTCCCACCCCATCATGGGTTAAACGCACCTTCCATGTGTATAGCACCTTGTACTTGTTTGTTCCTTTCTTTGTATTTATAATCCATGTAATTTTCTGTGTATTTGTTAGTCTCTTGAGACTCAAGGACAAGAACTGTGACTTACAGTAATTACAATAAAAATTAGAGTAAAAAGTAGAGGAGGCCAGGTCATAAAGGGATTTATATGCCTTGCTAAAAAGTTTAGACTTTACCCTGAAGGGTATAAAAAGAAACCATTGGAGACATTTGTCATGCTATATATGACTTTCAGAAAGATCACTTTGGAAGCAATATCAGAGAATGGACTTCAAGAGAGCAAAAGGATGGATGGTGAGAGGTCCACACTAGAGGCAGCAAGACCACTTGGGAAGTGGTTGCTGTAAGAGAGGATAGATGTCTGATATAGTTGTGAATACAGTGAATGGAGCATAGTGGTTAGTGACATTTAATGGGTGGAAATCTATACAGTTTGTGACCACCTATGTATGAAACTGAAAGACTGGGACAGAGAGAAATCAAGGTTTGGACAGTGCTAAGCAAAGCAAAGGACAGTGCTAGTTAAGTCAGAAAAATGCAGGAGGAGGAGCAGGTTGAGGATGGGGGAAAAGGAAGATTAATTCCATTTTGGACATGCTGATTTCAAGGAGCCTGCAAAGCATCTAGAAGGAGATGACCAATAGATGTCTGTATACATATGGATCTGAAAGTGAAGAAGTCTAGACCAAAGAAAATATGAGATCCGTCAGATTATAAAGAGCATTGAAGTCACAGGTGTTTAGATCACTCAAAGAGAATGTATATTAAAAAAAATAGAGGAGAGCTTGGCCAGAAGCTTAGACAATACCAACACTTCAAGGGCAGGTAAAAGAGGGGGGGATCATAAGGAAAACTGAGAAGTGGCCAGAGAGGAGGGTAAAATCAAGAGGAAGTATAGTCAAAGGAAAGAGAAAGTTCCAGAAGGCAGATATTATTAATCAGCTATGATTACATAACAATCACAAAATCTCAGTAACAAACCAGAATAAGCATTTATTAACCAGCTCACAGGTCTAAGATTCAGGCACAACGGCTGGGGCTGATCTGTTCTATGTGTCTCTCATTCTTTTGGGACCAGTAAGCTTCCTGGCGTATGTTCTTTTCCTAGTGATGGCAGAAGCCCAAGAGGAGCATGTGGAAGCTTACAATGCTTTTTAAATTCTAGTCTCAGACTGGTACTCTACCACTTCTACCCGTATTCCATCAGCCAAAGTAAGTCACAAGGCTGGGCTCCACACCACAGAGTGGAGAAGTGATTAATAGGGATAAGAATTATGACTGTGGCTGAAGCAATTTCATAAAAGGCTTAATAATGCCCTCAAGTAAAAAGTGACATTGCTCACTCAAATGAAAATATTGTTTTATGTGCTTTAAAACATATCTAGAGCCAGTGATCCGATTGGCCCATCCCTTTGGAGGACTCTAGCATGCCAGTGTCAGCCCCTACAAGTCACACCCTTATAAGAAGCCAAAGGACTTCCCAGGAGAAAATAATCATATGTCATACTAATGTTGTGTGAGTGTGGGGTCAGGATTTGGGGTCAGGATTTTTATCAGGAAGACCCACTCAAGTAAGTCATGAGAAGGAGAGTTCATTGTAAGTATATATGTTGAATAGAAATGGGAAGCCATCAAGAATGGAGTCATACCTAGGGGCTGCATACCTTCCCCAGCTTTCACATAGGTCTAATGGTCTCTTTCTCATATTATTTTAGCTACTCTTTGCACTTCTGCATAATTCTCCCCATCTGTCAACTGGATGCTCCTTGTACTCATAGTTACTATTCCATTCTAAGTTCTATTTGCATGTAATTCTGGATGGCTGTGACTGTAGCTTGGGGTGTTTTGTGTTCCTGGGCTCTCCAAGTTTCCCAGTTCAAACTCCTAAGGGTGAGATTCGCATCTCTTCAGCTCATTTCTCACGCTAACCTGTGCAAATGGCAAATTTATTAATTGGTCATCCTTGAGTATTATAGCCATCCCTAATCTAAATATTTGTGACTCACTATAGGGAGGTACAAAGAGTAAGGAAGTTTCCCTCAGAAAGTACTGTGAGTAGGAAGGTATCCGCTGAACTATCTAGTACAGGGAGGTTCCGGGAATATTGGAATTAGGATTCAAGTAAGAGCAAGTAAAATGCCTGCCCTTTAACTATTGGGAGAATCCTTAGGCAGAAAGTTTATCCTGAAGGAAGAAGGACTGGAGATGTGACTAAAACCCACACCAGTGATCTATTATAGATATAAAGAGAGATTTTAGCAAGCTACATAATGGAATGTTTCTTGTTTATCTCTCAGTCCAACCTCACTTTCAGGAACTTATCCCAAGACCCTTGGGATAAGAACCAAAGAAATAAATTGAATATAAAATTATAATGCTGGGAGAGATGTAAGAGAAACTAAAGCCCCACTGTTTGGAATCCTTATCCAAGGAATGAGATGTCAGCTGGCAGAAGGTCTTCCTCCCACTTCCCACCTCACTGAGAGGAATGATACAATAGGGCAGGAGGGACCAAAGTCATGGTCATGTAAGATGACTGGTGAGATACCAAGTCAACCAGGATGGCTATGGTTGTCCTTCATACATTATCAAAGAGGAGAAGCAATCTTAGAATAATGAGCTAAGAGTTCCTGGCTACATCATGGCATCCTTACAGGGAATCATTGGAATTCCACTTCACAAGATTTGATTTCCATCCAGGAGCACAAAGAATAGACCTCCATAGTGTCTGATGGTAGGGCTGTCACTGCTCTTTCCACAGAATTTATAAAGAGGCATCCTTAGTTGATCATGGGGCAGATTTTCTTCTCTATTCTCTAGAAATTATTCAATGAATACTGAAAATCTTTTGTTCCAAACACGGGTTGTACCACTACTCCTAGCCAAGGATTTTTTTTTTTTAACTGTGCATCTACTCTGCTTAAAATGAGTCAGATCTGAGAAGAATGATATCACTGGAGACATAGCACATATTAGAAGCAATTAGAGAACAACAGAGAACAGCATATGGCCAAGTACCACACAAGAGAGTACAAACAACAGTTCAAAGAAGGCAAGGTTAAATTAGCTAGAATCATGGTAATGGGGTCAGGGATAAAGAGAGGATTAAATGTGAGCTAACCCCAAGGAAGCAGCTATTGTGGCCATTAAAAAGTCTCCAAAGTACTTCTCTCTTCCCTCACTCTCAAAAATAAAGCAAAATAATAACAAAAATATATAAATAATTATTTACTTTAATTTTTTAAATAAATATATGCCACACCTGTGATTTTTAAAAGGAGGGAAAAGGTGTTAGCAAATCAAGCCATAAGGTGTCACAAATCCAAGAAGGTTGGAAATCACCACATTCAAGTCCCCCTTGGGTTTGGAGAGATTTATGCTTCTTAAGGGTGTTCAGACATTAACAGCTCAAACCCCCACACTGTACCCTGGCTTCATTTAAAAGACTCATAGGTCAGACCAAAACACAACATAGCTTTATATGCCAATTTTTCTTGACTCTCTGTAGGTCAGGGGAAGTTAAGCTCATGTAATTAGGGGATAAAGACAGAGGCTGGGAGTGGGGGATGGAAGCATGATGAAAGTTCCAGAGTTTAAAGACTCAGTAGGAAGCCAGAGGAAAAGTCGATAAAGTCATGTCTTTATGAAACATGTGTTTTCCATGGTAGAGTAAACGTATTTGCCATTAAACCCAGGGAATCTCTCTCTTTAACTTGGCACTCTCCCCACCTGTGGGGCAAGGACAATTCAAAATCATTATGATGATTGTGAGGCCATTGTTGTCTCAAACTGCCTTCCCAATTATAAAATATCAATTCAGTTACATGCAGTCTAATATCAGCACTAAGTACATTACATTACATTAACTTTATTTCACGACTGATAATCCAGGTGACTTTTTGTAATTATCTTTTAAGTAAAATTGTTGATTAATTGAACTATTCATAAAAGATGCCAAAAACCAAAGAGGTTCCTCAAAAGTTCATTCTCAAAATGTAATCACCAAAAGAGGTCAGTAAGCAATGACCAGCAGCAATAAAAACAAAGCAGTGAAAACTAAGAACAGCTATAGCTGAGAAAATAAATGGAGAAAAGTGCATAATCCTCAAAACAAATACATGGAAAAGAATCTTAAGATTGTCCCAATCACAAACACCAATACTCATTTAAATGACTAGATCCCAGAGTCAGTCTCCAAGATTCCAGCTGTGCCATTAACAAACTAATGAAACCCATGAGTCCTTTGGACTGGAGACCAGTGTTAATGGACCCAGTGAGCTTCTTCTGAAAACTGGGTATCGTATTAATGATCATTTACAGTACATACTTCCACCAGGACTATTACCAGTGGTATTCTTATGACAACATAAAATTCCATGTATTGGTCAAATAGGGTTTGTCTATTAGAAATTTTTGATACCTATTATTACAAAGAGGGGAGAATTTTTAATGTTATAAGTTTTTTCAGTTTCTTTATTCATTATCTTATTCATTATCTATCATCTGTCCATCTTTCCATCCATTCAATCACTTCTTTCTTTCTTTCTTTCTTTCTTTCTTTCTTTCTTTCTTTCTTTCTTTCTTTCTTTCTCTCTCTTCTTTCTCTTTATCCTTCCTTCCTTCCTTCCTACCTTCCTTTCTTCCTTCCTTCCTTCCTTCCTTCTTTCCTTCCAAGAAATGTGTACTGAGCATCTGCTAAAATGTTAAGCATTGTTCTGGGCTTTGGGGAGACAGTGGTGAATAAGACAAACAAGGTCCTTTCTTCAGTGTACTTTATTTACATTTTAGAGAGGACAGGCAGACAAAAAACTAGGAAATAAATACATAAAGAAGGAAAATCTCCTTTTATAGAACCTCCCTTAATATTTCTTGCAGGGCTGGCTTAGTTCATATTCTTTCTGTTTCTGCCGGTCCCAGAAGCTCCTTATCACTCCATCCATTCTGAATGACAGTCTTACCAGATAAAGAATTCTTGGATGCATGTTCTTCTTACTTAGTACCCTGAATATGTCTTGCCAGCCCTTTCTGGCTTGCCAGGTCTCTGTGGATGTTCTTCCTTCTGTATTTAAGGAATCTCTTCCCCCTAACTGTCCTTAAGACGGTTTCCTTGGTTATAAGATTTGTGAGTTTTACTATTACATGCCGGGGGAGTTGGTCTGTTCTCCCTGATCTCGGGAGGGGTCCTCCCAAGGACAGGAATGCTTGTTTCATTCCCCAGATTAGGGACATTCTTGGCTATGATTTGCTCAAATATATCTTCTAGTCCTCTCTGTCTCTCCACCCTCTCAGAGATCCCAATAATTCTGACATTGGAACGTTTCATGGCATCATTTATTTCTCTAATTTTATTTTCATGGATTTTAAGCTGTTTGTTCCAGGCCTCCTCCTATTCTTTCCTTTCTATCAGTTTGTCTTCCAGATCACTAATTCATTCGTCTACCTTGTTTAGTTAGAGTATCTAGATTAGATTGGATCTCATTGATAACATTTTTAAGTTCTGCCAGATCAGCTCTCATTTCTGCCCTTAGAGAATCTATGTTGCCATTAGTAGTTTTCTCCAGCCTAGCTATTGTCTTCATAACTGTTACCCTGAAGTCTATTTCTGACATCTTGCTTATATCCATATCCATTAGGTCTGCGAGAGAGATCATTGTCTCTGGGTCTTTTCTTTGCTGGGAGTTCCTCCTCCTAGTCATTCTGTTGAGTTGTGGTTGAGGGGGTATACAGCTGAAAATATCAACCACAATCCAGGCAAGGTGTACTCTGGTAAAGTTCAGAGCAATTGGAAGCCAACACCAAAAAACCCCCAAAAAACCCAGCCAAAATGAAACCCAAGAATAAGATTTATAAAGTACAAAAACAAAAACAAACAAACAAAAGGACCCATAAAAAATAAATAAATAAATAATAAAAAATAAAAGAGGTGGGTGACGGGAAGGTGGCTTCTTTCAAGACACATCTCTAAGGGCAAGGGAAACAAAAACGAAAATGAACTTTTAGAACTTCATCAAGATAAAAACCTCTGCACAGCAAAGGAAACAGTCAACAAAACAAAGAGGCAACCCATGGAATGGGAGAAGATATTTGCAAATGACACTACAGACAGAGGGCTGATATACAAGATCTTATAAAGAACTTCTCAAACTCAATACCCAAAAAACAAATAATCAAGTCAAAAAATGGGCAGAAGACATGAACAGACACTTCTCCAAAGAAGACATACAAATGGCTAACAGACACATGAAAAAATGTTCATCATCATTGGCCATCAGGGAAATTCAAATCTAAACCACATTGAGATACCACCATATACCAGTTAGAATGGCAAAAATTGACAAGGCAAGAAATAACAAATGTTGGAGAGGTTGTGGAGAAACCCTCTTACACTGTTGGTAGGAATGCAAATTGGTGTAGCCACTTTGGAAAAGAGTGTGGAGGTTCCTCAAAAAATTACAAATAGAGCTACCCTATGACCCAGCTACTGGGTATTCACCCCAAAGATACAGATGTAGTGAAAAGAAGGGCCATAGCAACCCAATGTTCATAGCAGCAATGTCCACAATAGGCGAACTGTAGAAAGAGCTGAGATGCCCTTCGACAGACGAATGGATAAAGAAGATGTGGTCCATATACACAATGAAATATTACTCAGCCATCAGAAAGGATGAATATCCAACATGGATGGGACTGGAAGAGATTATGCTAAGTGAAATAGGTCAAGCAGAAAAAGTCAATTATCATATGGTTTCACTTATTTGTGGAACATAAGGAATAGTATAGAGGACATTAGGAGAAGGAAAAATGAGAGGGGGGGAATCAAGAGGGGGAGATGAACCATGAGAAACTATGGACTCTGAGAAACAAATTGAGGGTTTTAGAGGGGAGGGGGATGGGGAGATGGGATAGCCTGGTGATGGGTATTAAGGAGGGCACATATTGCATGGAGCCCTGGGTGTTATACACAATGAATCATGGAACATTACATCAAAAACTAATGATGTACTGTATGGTGACTAACATAACATAATAAAAAAAAAAGAAAAGAAAATCTCGGATAATGCTTGGAGTTATAGAGAACAGAAAACAAAGTAACAGGAGAGAGGCTGTTTTAGAGAAGGTGGTGGGGAAGGCCCCTCTCTGAGGGACAAGTTACACTTGAGCTAACACTTAAACATAGAGAAAGATCAGCTATAACTCAAGGTTTCTCAACCTCAGCATTGTTGACATTTTAGACTGGATATTTCTTTGTTGTGGGGAATTAACCTGTCCATTATAGGATGTACAGCAGCATTTCATATTCAGCCAGCCTCTGCCCATTAGATATAGTAGCAACCCCACGTCTAAGTCATAACAATCAAAAATATCTCTAAACATTGCCAAATATCCCCTGTGGGACAAAATAACCCCTGCTCGGGAACCACTGGACTATATGAAGACTAAGGGGAAAATCATTCCAGATGAGAAGTACCAGCACAGACAAACCTGTGATGGAAATCAGCTTGATGCACTAGAAGAAAAAGAAAGGCCAATGTAGATGGAATGCAGTGAGCAAAGTTTAGAGTAAAGCAAGGTGTGGAAGATGAGGAAGGACCTTGCAGGCCATGGCAGGATTTGCACTTAAGTCATGAAAACACATTCTTGATATGGAAGCTGTTAGTCCAGTGGAATAAAGGATAAATGTATGAACCCAGATTTTGGAATTATCTATGCTTCAGCAATTAACCAAGGATATCCTGATCTAATGTTCTACCTCTTGCATCCAAATGCTCATACCTAGAGCAGCATTAGAAAAGAACCATAATCACCTCCATTCTGGTAATTATCTCCACAGTAGGGTACCATATTGCATTACTTCCCCTTTGTAAAGATGCTCCAACTCATCTTTTAAAAGGTTTGCTCTGAAAACCTTTTAAAAGATGAGCTTTAAAACAAAACAAAGCAAAATAAACAAACAGAAAAGGTTTGCACTGAACATCTCCAGTACTAAGTGAAGAAGTACTTAATTTATCACCCCGTGAACAGAATCGGGATGGTCAATGGTAAATAAATTGTATGTCACCTTTGATTTGTGTTCAGTTTACATGTTACTTTATCAGAGGTTAAAAGAAATAAAAAAAAAAAAGGTCTCAAATTTTCCCAGCACAGGAACATCTTTTGGAAAGTTTATTCTGAGACAGGAACAAAAAGATTCTTCTCTTCCCATCTCACCAAAAGAGAGATATAATTAATGATAACACTCTTGAACACTGAAATAACCACATCTTAACATGATAGGTAATATAGAATTTCTCAGCTGGGTTAGATCTAGGGAAAGTAGTGCTGAAACCTGGAAGACCAACTCTTCAACACCTTCCAAATTTCAACTAAACAAAAGTTCCCTTCAAAATTACTCAAGCATGATTAGTTGAGCTGCAAGCTAAGAAATTGACTATATGTCAAAAATAACAATAAAAATAGAGTGTGGAGCAATTTGTAAATGGTATGGCAGATACAGACTTCAGGTCATATTAAAAAAAAAAGGCAATGAGATTTTGCAAATAAGCAATACTGACAAAGTGAATAGGAGAACAAAACACCTGTCTCCTCCTTTCAGCTCAATAATCATGAAAGCTACATGATCTAGTGAAAAGAGTTTGGGGCAAGGAAATTCAGTTTCTAACTTGGATGCCACTAAACAACCGTCTCTTTGGCAAATCTCCATGCTCTGCCTCAGTTTTCTTACCTGCTGAATGGGTGTAATAGTAGCAAGTGTACTTAACTCACAGACTGGGTTAAACAACCTAACATCACAAATGTGCAAAAATTACATATAAAGCATAAAATCTTATAAGTGTGTAAAGAATTATGGCCAGAAAATCACCTGGGTTTTATCCTATGAATAGTCTTTTTTGGGCTGAAAAGAAAATTCCAGGATAAAATTCCATTTCAAATGGACCACATAATCCACAGATCCAGACAATCTGTGGAGAATTCTCAGTTCATTTCCTCTGCATGGAAACTGAGATACAAGAATGAGAAACAACTGAAAGATATCTTCTCTGGGCCTGATTTCAACAATTTCATTTATTCACATGGAAAATTAAACTCATTCATCCATTCTTTCATTCATTCATTCATTCATTCATTCATTCAACAAATAGTAACTTAATGCCTACTCTGTGTAGGGACAGTGTTAGGCCCTGGATATGGAGAACGAAACTAGATCCTTGTCCTTGAAGAGTTCACCCTCTGGTTGATAAACAAGAGAAGAGGGAGCTCCTAACATTTATTGAACATGGGACTATGCCAGGTACTTTCTAGATGGTTTTATACATTTTAAAACCATTTTGCAGGTGACAAACTGAGAAATGGGATATTTGAAAAATATCTTACATAAAATCAAAAAGCTCCTAACTCGGGAGGAGAATCATTCATTCACTCACATTATTTATTTATTGAGCACCTACTATGTACCTGACACAATGCCAGACATGGGAGTACAACAGGAAATAGACAAGAATCTCTGTTGTCAGGGTGTTTACATAATTGTGAGGGGAGACAGATAAAATGCAATACATGTAAGTCTGCCTGACACCAAAAATCCAAGACCCATCCAAGCTGTCTACATCTGGATCACCACTGTATGGCAACAAAAAAGAACAAGAGGGAAAATACACACACATACACACACAGAAAAAAGAAAAAAATATATATCAAAACAACTAAGTATCCCCAGTAAACCAGAAAGCTACAAAGAATAAAGCTGGATAAAAGAGCTTGCCAGACACTAAAATGTCCTCTTTCAAAATCTAAATTGAAAATGTTTGCATTTACAGTGGAGCGCCTGTAAGCCTGTAAGCCCAAAGGCAGGCAGCTCACAGACCACCGACAGCACAAAGACAGCGCCTGTCAGGGCACAAACATGAAAACCAGCTCTCCACCAGAAGGCCTGAGGTTTACAGGAATTAAAAGGCCTGGGTCCCTGGCTCTTGGAGACGGCGAGACAAGGCAGAAACATATGCCTGCCCGCCTGGCAACAGCTCTCCCTGGCCTGGAATGAGCGTGTCTACACCGTCCAAGGGAAGCTGGCAGCCACAGTGGCATAGGGGGGAGAGAAGCCGTCGCCAGCCAGCACCAGCACGGGGCTTCCCCACCGGCAGCTCTTGCTGAAACAAAGAGGGACAAAGGGAAGAACTGTGGATGTCCAGCCTCCAGGCTCAGATCTAAAATCAAGAGCAGCGCTGCGCTAATGGAAGGCCGGATTTACTCCAAAACCTTGACACTGCGTCTGGGATGCAATCTGAGTAATTTCCTGATGACTCTTCTCTGCATAATGGATTTGAGTTATAAAGGAATTTATGCCCTCAGGACCAAATTACCCAGATAATTGAAGATACAATGAGGGGGAGGAGGGGAAGCAGAAGGAGAGAGAAAGGCCTCAATTACACAGGTTTCTCCTTCACTCTGAATGAGTTCAACATTTGAATTCACCATGGTGTTTAATTTTTAAAGTCACTTTACATCCATAAACTGCCCTGTGTGGAGTACAGGCCTCAAGGCCTAACAACGTAGGCTTGCAGATTTTGCAGCCTGGACCTACCACACTCCCACCACCCCAGCCCTCCAAGATGAGACTCCACTTCCCAGTTTAAGCCTCACAATCACAACTAAATCAATGACATTGCATTGAGGGTAGAGTGGCTTAATATTAAAATATGGTCTACTAAAACCTATAGGCAGCCAGGCTGGCTTTGGAAACTCCAACACATCCCCCAGCACAGCTAAGAATTTTATGGGGATTTTAAAGATAGAATGGTTTGAATTCCTCAGAGCTAGACACATACTCTGCTCCTGTTCCTTTTTGCAGTCTTTCTCATACTTAAAAGAATTACTTTCAGAATTGTAAGCACAAAATCACTAACTGTCTTGTATGATCACATTAAGGGATCTTCAAAGGGATTTTCAAATTCTGTCACCTCTGTGCTGACTTGGCACCCAAGCCCAAGGAAACTGTGTCCCCAGAACATTGCTTTTAGGCCTACGTTTGGGACAAGTGACTATAAGGCAAATATGAAATCTTGTCCCATTCCACACTCAATGAAAGAAATTTTGAAATGTCAATGTCTAAAAAAAAAAAATCACATAAGAGACCCCTTATCCACATGCTCTCCACCATGTAGGTTCCCTTCATTGCCACAGAAGGTGGGAAAAGGGACACAAATAAGTTACTTTTTCAAAGTTTTCCATGATTTAGTCCAGATTTATTGAGAGACTAGGGAATCTTCATTGTAGAGGTTACTTACCCCAGTACACTATATTTTATCTATTGACAGAACCTCATTTTGGTCACTATTTACAGAACTGGATAGATGAAAGAATAAAAGTCAAAGGCTCTGAAATATGACTGGAGTCTTGAAACCCCAGAATCAGGGCTATAACAGATGGTGGCATACATAAGTAAATTTGGTAAATTATGCATAGAATTTACAAGGCACCCAACACCGGCCAGCTCAAGTAAAGTCTGCCATGAAGCGCCAAAGGGCTTGGGAGTGGGGGTAGGATAGAGGGTGGTTAGTCTGTAACAGGTGTTAAACCACTTATTCAAGCACTCTCACAAATGGCCTGAAAGATTTTCCCAGCATCCCCCTGCTCTCTATGAGTCACTGTGCGAATAGCAGTGAGGTTCGGAGTTGAGTTATAACCGTTCAGTGAAGCATTTCCCTCCAGACTGTACAAAGGAAAGGGGCTATGTTAGTAAATTTATTGACTATTTCATTAGATCAATATGGAATATGATTTAAAAGGCTCTGCTCAGGCTCTTTAAATCTATTTAATCAAACCAATTAATAAAAAAGTAAGAAGTTGAAGCATATCCTGTAAGGTGCATCATAAATATATTCCCTTACTTGGGCTTTTGATCTCGCCCAGGTAATTAACAGCTTTAGTTAAGTTCAGTCATTCCTTCATGCCTGGCTATGGTCATAAAAACCCCCAGGCTATGTGTAGCCCTTGGATTTATTATGTTTTTCTCGCTGCAAGAATGTCTCTCTCATTCCGTTTTCTCCCCTCCTTGAGAAAGTTTATGTAGCCATTGCTTTTGCAGCTGTCATAAAGGCTACACTGGCTGGTGAGCCTTGTGCTCAAGAGGCTGCGTGCACTCAGCTGCTGGTATCCAATTTGGTAGCTTCTTCACTCTCACCCAACTATTCCACACTAACTCTTCTCTAGGAGTGGGGAAATAAAAACATCCTAAAGGAGGGTTTAAAGAACCCAAGGTTCTTCTCTCCCATTTGTCTATTTATTCTCAGCTACTTTTCATGAGTGAAATGGCCTCTCCTTGTTACACGGAATATGGTTTTTATGATGGGATTTGGAGCAGCCTCCTTCCCTGTAACAACTGAGGATTTACCATTCTTATCAGCTGTTCAATGACCCCACTCTCCTCAAACTTCCTTCAAGTCCTCTACCAGTTCTATCTTCCTAGCTACAAAGCTTTGAGATGCCTAGTCAAGCCAACATATCACCTAAAGCTGGGAGGGAAAGTTCAGTGTCCCTCCAATGACAGAATCGGTGTTAGCCTGGGTCTATGAGGCTGAGCTTGTAGCTTCATTCTGCCTTACAAGCAAGGAAATCTCAGTTTGGAAAGGCAGCAAATGTTTCCCTCTACTCTCTCCTCTATCTCCATTTGGGGAGAAGCCTGGTAAATATAATGACCCAGGTAACTGCTCCAGGGTCCTTCCACAGCTGAAAGCAGAGTCTAAAAAAATATGGCAGTTAGCTATAAAATCTAAACTGTGTGTCAACAGTCGACCTTCTTAAGTAAGTCACAATCCTTTGTGCAAAAAGAGGGGGAGATAAGACTCTCTCTTGATATGACCAGTTATGCATGGGCAATCAACTTTTGTTTCCATGCACTGGAAAGCTGGGAAGACCCACAAAAATTCTATTGAGGGTCTTAAATTAGAGCAATTGCTTTCTCAGTTTAAGATCAATAGCAGCCTATTTTACTTTTGCCTCCTTCTACTTACTTTGGCCCAATTCAATAAGTATTTACTAAACCTCCATCACTCTAAACATGGTCAGAAAAGGCACAAAAGAAATACAAAACACATAGTGAGCACAAGGATTTCATAATCTTTGTAGGAGATAAAAGCAGGCAGACATGAAATGCTCATGTTTAAGATCATCTTCCCCTTAGCCAGCCCTACAAACCCCTGTTCCCACAAATTCTTGACCATCATTCATTCAACATTTATTGGGCATTTACTCTACATTATACATAAGGCTACAAACGGTGTGTGTGCTGTGTGTGATAAAAAGATAAGTGAGCAATTACTAATCTCTATGGATTTACTGTGGAATAAAGGAAAATGAAGATGCTCACAAATAATGTCACAGCTCTTCATATCAAGGAATTTATATGAATAAAACTCAAAAGAGTTTAATTCAGATGCTCATATAATTTTAATACAGTCTAAACTAGCAACTCTATTGTACACTGAAACCCCACCAATTTGTTCAAAATAGGTAAAGGTCCCTTTGATTTAAGTAGACATCTGATTTAGAGAACATATTTAATGAAGCAGTATTTTTAAACTTATAGTAATTCAATTAGTATTGACGAATATGTAGTAGAGGGCATACTTGAATAACTACCTAAAAATAATACATGATTTCTATGCCAGTTGCTTATAAGCAGGGTTTATAAGTCACATGAGGGGAGCTGAAAACTATTCTGAGTTGTTCAACCATTGCAGTTATATTACATCATTGCCTTAAAGAGCAAATTTCTTCAAAGAAATCTTCCTTCTTAGACTAACATTAGTTTAGGAAGAAACATCCTCTTCTAATAACATGATAAATTTTAGCTCAGCCTCTTTGTAAATAATCACTAATGCTGACTTGCAGAAAGAATAGTAATTATTATTCCTAGAACTTTTTGAGCCCTTGTGAAATGTCAAATACTAGGCTAAATGCTATGAGTGCATAATCTCACTGATCGTCACTACAACGCTATAAGGAAGGTTGTCTTATTAGTTCGATTTTACAGATGAAAACATTGAAGCCAAAGGTCCCATAGCTAGTGACTACTGTCTGAGTTCAGAGCTCCTACTTTTAAATGAATCCAAAATCAATGGAGTTGTGTCACTCATACGCATTTCAGGGTTAAAATAAGTAAGTAGGTTGGCAAAAGTCCCAAAAATATCCACAAGCACAGAGGGAACAAATGTGATTTTTTCCCTACCAATTTCCTTTCAACCTCCTGATTTCTAGGGGGACCATTTTTGCTCTGCGCCTCCTGTTCTTTCACCTGCTCTCCAATCAAAGATGCTCAAGTGGCCAAATCCACTTAAAATATTAAAAAAAAAAAATGTTCCTTCCTCTTGCTTCAGGTACTTGTCTGTATGAGGCGACTCAGGGACGCCTGGTGAAGTGGGAGCCTGGAGAATGGTGTATAATTCCCATCACTAAAATTAAATTATTAATTTTTTATCAATTAATTGGACGAGAATTGGTGAGAAAGACAGGCCCTTAGCTCAGCCGAGCTCTACTGGGTGCCAGATAAAACAAGAAATATGCCTGGGTGAAATGGGTAAGAGGGGAGGAAAAGCCACAATAGTAATAAATGTGAGAATCCCCTAGATTCAGGAGAGAGAGAGCAAACCAGTTCCCAGGAGGAGAAATGCAGAATCACTAAGATTTCTCCAAGGGGGCTTTGATGGAATCAGCCCTCCAGGCCTTGTGAAAAGAGACGCTACTACTTGAACAGGAGTTGATTTTCTTAATTCTCTCCCATACTGAGGAAAATCAAATCCCAGAGAAGAGAGGTTTCGAGCCTCCCTTTGAACAGATGGAAACTGTTCTTACTCAAAAGACTGTTTTAAAAAAAAAAATTAGTTCATATTTTCTGTGTATATAAATAAATCACTCATCATAAAAAATATCAACCTATTTAGAACACACATTTTTAAAAATGCTTTTCCATTTCCATTACCCTAAGATAACCATTGTTAACACTACAGGAAGCATCATTCCATTCATCTCTTTTGGCTTATAGGGAAGTAGTGGAAAGCTACAAAAATCCAGTGATTAGTTTGCTGACAAATATTTACTGAATATGTACTATGTGCCAACAATCATAATTATACATGTTATTCTTTAATCTTTTTTTAATTCAACAATATGATGTGAAATGCTTTTCATATCAACAGAGGTCTCTATAATTACATCATTATTTTGAATCATTTCATCACAATTGACCATAATCTCAGTGACAGGTCTTTAAGTTTTTTGCAACTTCTTGCTATCAAAAACAATTATGCAACAAGAAAGCTTTTAAGATTTCTTTGATTATGTCCTCCAGGGAAGTCACTGGGAATTCAAAACACCTTATATTTATGTAATAGTTCATCATTCAGTTGGCGTCATACGTATAGCACGACAATAGATTGGTTTCTGTAAAACTCACATCAGAACTGGTCTCATTCACAGTTACACTGTATAAATCCAGCTTTCCCTAATAAATATGAGAAAGTAAGGTTTGACAGATGAGGAAACTGAATCACAAAATAAATGTATGTATGAGAGACAGAGAGGGTAAGAAAGGCCTCAAGATAATTCTCTGAAACTAGAAAACAGGTATCTCGAAAACACCAGGGTAAAGTACAGCATGTGCATATTGACTAGACCAAAAGAAGATTCTAGTAGCCTTGCTGATCCTTCTAGATAAAAAGTTCCCTGAGGATAGTGGCTTAATCTTACTCACCAGTGTATTTCCAATACCTAGCTTGGGGCTTGGAATATGACAGGTACTCAATAAATAGTTTCTAGATTGAATGAACAAACCACAAAACAGGTCTTCATGGACTGCTGCAAACCACAGTCAACTTCCCGCCCGCCTGCCCCCTCCTCCCTCAGCAATGGAAACTCTGAAATGAAGCAAGGAAATCCGTAGCTAGTAAATTATCTATAGTTCTTATCCTACAATGAATTTCTCATTCTGAAGGAGCTGTGGATAGTAAGTCTCCTCCAAAGCCACAACAAATCCTTGAACTGGAAGATTTAGTTGAAGGAGACTGGTAAAAAGTAAACAGAGAAGGATTCTCCCACTGGGTGCTTTATTTTCCCCTTTCTGAAAATTTCCTTCCAACTGCTATTAGCAAATTCCATTAATCTCACCCATCTGTGCCCCTCCTCTTCCTCAACCCATAATATTACCTCACCCTTCGCCTCTTTTCAGAAATCCATCTTGTGTACTAATTCATATATACATACACTGTATATGTAAAGGAACATTAGCAAGTGGGTGGATCTTGAAAATCAGCCATTCATCATGCATATTGATCACTGGGGTAGTACGGTATGAATCAGAGAGGAGCAATCATTAAATCAAAGATTTATACTAGTAAAAGAGCACCAAAGCAATTCATCAATTCCATACGGCCGTCGGTGATTAATTAGGTTCCAATCTGACAGCTTAGAAGCTGGTTCACAATTAAGGCTATTACAGTTAGAGGAAGGTTGCTTTTCTTTTTTTTTCTTTTTTTTTCCTTCCCTTTAGGAAGAAAAAAAAGGGGAAGGACACTAGTCTATTGGGCTTATGGCATCCTGTACTTTTCCTTCATAGTACTTATCACAGTTTGTAAATATAGTATTGGTATTATATGTTTAAATTTTCTCTCTCCATTAGACCATAAGGTCTTCAAAGCCTTACAGCCTCTAGCATAGGGCCTAGCACATAGTAGGTGCTCAATAAATATATGTTGAACAAATGAATTTATTCACCAGATGCTTCTGATGCTTCAGCCCAGATATAGCACCACTTACAATGGGGCTTCCAATGTTTCCCACTAGGTCTTGTCCTCTCGAAAGTTAAACTAAATCTTTCTAGACTGGAAGACCATCCTGGAAAATTGCCCAGCATCAACTAAACCCAAAAACATGCATTCCCATGACCTAGTAATTCCAATCCCAGGTATATACCCAACGGAAATGGAAACAAATGTTCACCAAAAGACACATCCAAGAATGTTTACAGAAGCACTGTAATTAACAGACCAAACTGTAAAAAACCTAATTGTTCATCAACAGAAGAATGAGTAAATAAATTGTATATGGTCATACAATAAAAAAATGAAAAAAAAGTAAAATGATACAATTAGAGACGACTGTCTTTCTGACTTACGTTCATGAGTCTCCATCATCTTTTATAATGTCCACCTGCAACACTTGCAGAACAAGTAGGGGTTATATGTTGAGAGGGTGTGGTAAAGAAACATTGTGGGTTTAAGAGATTTAAAGATTCCTGATAATCCCTAGCATTAGACCACAAAACCAAGATCTGGATTTATAATAATAAAGCCCTCCATTTTTTAAGGCTTCCTCTATGCCAGGCACTACATTTACTTTTACATATTCTTTTAACATATTCTTTCATTTAATACTTAGAACATTCTATGAGATAGGTACAAATTTCCTCAACTGTAAAGAGGGTGAATCATGTCTACTGTCTGAGCCTCAGATTCACATCTGCACCACTGGGAATAAAATGCCATGCTCATATAGCAGTGGTTATGAAAATAGGCTCTAGAACAAAAATAGCAGTGTTCAAATCCCAGCTAAGGAACTTACTAGGTGTGTACCCTTAGAAAAATATTTAACCTTTCTCTGCTTCAAGTTCTGCAAAACAGGATTACTAATAGTATCCGCCCTACAGGATTATTATTAGAAGTACATGACTATGTGTATACGGCATTTAGAACTGTGTATGGCACATAGTAAGTCCTCAATCAATTGGTAGGTATCTATTATTGTTAATGATTTTCATAGTATTTTGTTTATATATCTACTCTTCATAAGTGCTATAAAATCAGCAAATATTACATATTCAATTAGTATAATTGTTAGTAAAACAAAACTGTTACTAATAGTTCTTTACTGGTTTAGAATCTATTAGAATCTAAAACATAGAAGAAATAATTGTTATATCAATCTCCAAACTTCTTGAAAGCCAGGCTCATGCCTGTCTTGCACATTATTATATCCCTGAAGCCAGTCACAATGCCCGACACACACTAACCACTCAACAAATATTTGATAAAGGTTTTATTAAATACTTTTCCAGTGTATCTGTCTAATCTCCCTACTTCGTATCCATCCAGAAGAGACCTGGTTATTTATAGAAATTTTCTTTCAACCATAATAACCACAGATATTCCCTATTTTTTTTAAAAAAGAACAATTTTATAAGATAAAAAATTGTCTTTTCAAAAGGATTCACTGTGTGTCCTCAATATATCAAAATCTGACTTATTCTTACTTTTTTAAAATTTGCCCATTCTAACGTCAGATACAATAAAGACTTTCATTCTTAGAACATAAACTTCAAGTGCATTTATTTGTTCATTCATTCATTTGTTCATTACCAAGCGTTTATTAAGGACCTTGTATCTGTGTTCAGTGATCTCAGTTTTAAACTACAGAAACCTCGAACAGATTTATGGCACATTAACGGGAGGTCTAGAGGTAGTTGTGCAGGCTTCTTATTTGGTTTGATTCAGCAGCTCATTATGTCGTCAAGGACTCAGATTCTGTCTGTCTGTCCACCCTGCCTGTCATCCCTGTGAGGGCTTCATTCATACTGTTAGCCTGATGACAATTGTTGCAGGCTGTGGCCGACCCTATTGATTATCTATCCAACAGTTACACTCTCTCACTTGTTTCTTTCCAAAGGAAGCCCCTTGCTTTCCAAAGAAGGCCCACTTTGTTCGGGTATCAGACATCAGTGTACTTCAATAACTCCTCCTAAATCTGGTGGTTAATTATCTAAACCAATTATGGCCATTCCATTTGTCTTCCCACAATTGTTTGAAGAATGTGCATGTAACAAATCTTGGCAATGTAAGGGGAAGTCAGCTTTGGCCCTTCTAATGTTTTCCAGACTCGTATAAAGCGACACAAGTCAGGAACTTGCCCCATTTCCTGCCTCTGAACATTCTTGCCTCTCCTGTGTGAAATGATTCTTGGAGCTGCTATGACCATCTTGTCACCACAAAGAAAGCTACCAACATACATTACAGAAAGATGGAAGGAAACTTGTGCCCCTATAATTAACCAACTAGAACTGTCCTACCTCTGAACTTCTTGTGTGACAAAGTAGAAAATAAACCCATATTCTTTAAGCTGATTTTAGTTGGGTCTTCCAGAAAATTATAAAGCTCTATGAGATATATATAGTTGTCACTATACAAACGCAGCTATTTCCAGAGTAAAGAAAAAGATAAACTTTCTGAACATTTCTCTTAAAATAGAAGAAAATTTACCCAGACACCTCAACCTCTCTCCCTCCTCGCCCACTTCCTCTCAATTCCGACTTGTCAGTATCAGGTCCTATGCCTACTGTTGAACCAATCACAGGCTACAGGAATTGGAATACCCTAAATCCAATCAGATCTACCCCTGGGATCTGACACTGGGATCAGCTGTGTCTGAGGTAACTGGCTGTATAGGGGAGGGGTGACTGCCTGAATAAAACGGAGTTCTGTTAGCAGGAAGAGGTTGGATATTAGGTATTCATTTGCTGTATCCTGCTTATTAATGTATGCATATGTGTACTGGACTTGGGACTCCTCAATGATAGGAAATGTTTAGCACAGCTTTACTTCAGTAATCAAATTAAAGTCTGCATCCTTCTTCAGGACCCTATTTTTGGAACCTTAAAATCTCTTAAATCTAAGGCAAGTCAGATCTCTAACTGTGCTGCTTGGGCTGAGTCCAAGTGTGGATTTTGCTAACAGAGATTTTATCTAAAGTAAGGTCAAAGTAGGTTTCTTCCTACCTCCCACTAATTTTGCAGAACTGTAGAAACAATTCTTAAGCATATTAGCATATTAAGAAGTACGAACTTGCTTCTAGGCACATTTCTAATACTCTCATTTCCGAATCAACTTTTCTAAACCTAAGTCATCAGACTTCCTGGAGCCTAGAAAACCATTCCCCAAATTGGAAAGAGCTTTTCTCCTTTGGAGGTAGTATGGTATAGTGGTTAAGAGGGGTTTCAAATCCCTACTCTACCACTAACTAGGTGGTCCTTGGGCAAGTTGCTTAATCTTTCCATGCCTTAATTTCCTCAACCATAAAATGTGAATGATAATCATAGTTCTTACCTCAGAGAGTTGTAGAGAGTATTAAATTAGTGCATGGAAAGTGCTAAGCATAGTACCTAGAAAATAAAATGTTATCTCAACAAGTATTAACTATGTATTGTGTTTCTTCGTCTCCATCTTTCTTCTCTTTCACTGTATAATCACACTTAGCATAACTAGTTGACTGACCACCTCTGACTGGGTTTTGTCAGTCAATCAAATTTCTTTTTTCCCATTTGGTTAGACGAATTCACTCTTTGGTATTACACTTAGCTTGACCAATTAAATGGGAAAAATATATAACATTTATATGGTAATTGTCTCTACACTGAGCTTTCTGGGAAGTTGTAGGACTGAGCCTTTCTAGACCAGGCCTCTGAAGTGGAGGTGGCTTCCTTCTCTTTAGGCTGCCTTCCTGGCTTTGAGCCAGTTCGTCTCTACAGCCTCAGAAAGCCTGAGCTCCGAGAGTGCCTTGGGGATTCAACTTCATTGACTCACAAAATCAAAATATACAAATTCCCCTTTTAAACCATGATATATAACTGGGAGAATATTGCCTCTCCACTGCATTAGGGCCCACCCTATTACCTTATGGAATTACCCACAGTGGCAGAAATCCATTCACCTGATCCACTGACACCCTGGGGGCAGCTCAGACAGCATAAAGCCAATTGATAGATGTATATTTGATATATATTTTATGCCTGGAATTTATGTCTCCTGCATGTTTCATTTGCCATTCTGACTCACTTTATGCCACAGGAGAACTAGGGAAATTTCAAGAGGGACTGAGAAAGAAACGGCATGGAAGAACAGTGTGGAAATCAAAATAGCAATTTTTCTTTCTGATCTAGGACCTTACAACTGAGCATCCTGATCAGTTTTAAAGCAAAAAGGATGTATTCCCTCCACCCTCCTCTTGCCAGGAAGGGATTATGAGAAGAGCTAAACCTGGAAGAATGGGAAAATCTTTTTCCTGTAAACCAGTAGCCAAGCCAGGTCTCCACTACAAAGCGTGTGTATTGGGGGTAAGGGGTAAAGATATAGGCATAATTGAACTAAAGGTATGTATTTTATTCTATATAGTTATCAAGGCCCCACCATACATTTTAGCTCATTTCACTCTCAAGGTAGTCAAGATTGGTATTTTCAGAACCATGTAACTGATGTTCGAGGGAGGAGAATGACCTGCCTAAGATCATAGCTAATGGCAAAGCTGGATCTCAGATCCAGCCTTCTACCTCTCTAATGTGAAGGGGAAAAAAAATTTTTTTAGAAGGCTTCTTCATAAGCTCCTCTATATATAGGGAGAGAATTCACCATCATGTATACTACTCAAAGCCCTACTATGTGTCCTATATTTTCCAACAGCTCAATTTTAAGAAAAGAATTTATATCGATTTATAATAGCTTAACACACACACACACACAAATTCAATCCTCATAACAACTCTATGAAAGTAATGCAAAGGACTGACTCTGAGAACTGTGCTCTTAACCACTCTGCCTGGTCATGAATGGAGAAAGGGAGGCTACGCCTAAAAGGTCTCCTATTGGCTCAATACCTGGCACATAAAAGACAGGGCCCAGGGAAAGACAAAAATCAACTGACCCAATCCCTTTGATTAATTTCCTTTCTTCAATTGGAGCTAAGCTGCTCCATTAGCCTTGGCTACCTAGGAGGGCAACCATTCATTTTACTTCACCACGTAACTATTGAAAACAAAGCTCTATGCCAGTCCCTGGTAATTCAGTGTGAACAAAATAGACATAGCCCTCATCCTCACAGAGCTTACAGCCTGCAGGGTAAAGTAGATAATAAGCTAGTAAAAGCAGTGAGGCAGCTAGCCTTTTTTACAGACTCTTCACTGTAAGAGAATGAAGAAGTCATGTATCTGGCCCAACCAATGCAGAAATCTCTACAGTCTCTCCTACAGATGGCCATGCAGCTTCAGCTAGAATCCTCAAATCTAGAAAGCTCCCTCTTCTAATAGCAGTGTAGTCCAGTTTAATCTACAAAGCTTTTCCAAATATTAAGTCTACATCTTCTGCCTTGTAATATTGCCCATTGTTTCAAATATGCCTTCTGCATCTCACAGAGCAGTGTCTATCCCTCTTCATCACAGCAGTCTTTCAACATGTTTGAGGACAGCCAACAAGTGGCCTTCAAGTTTTTTCCTTTTTAAGACTAAACTCCCCTCAAACATTACTTTTAGGCGATGGCTTCCCAAACTCTTCTCTACAAGGTAGCATTCTGGGTTCTATCAAGTCTGCCAAAAACTAAAGTAAAAGCCTAGAAAAAAATACTTTAAATGTAGTCTGACCAATAGGCTGAAGTGGAACTATGACCTACCTTGACTAGGATTCTGTGCTCCAATTAATTACTGCATTTATTGTTTTAGTTTTAATACTGTCCATACAGAATTGCCTCATGTTGCACTCAGATAATTGCCCATGTTTTCCAAGGAAAAGGTATCAAAAACGGGTGTTCCTTAAACCTCTATTCGGACAACTGATTTGGTTTTTTTAATGTATATGCAGGGCTTTACATTTCCTTCTGTTAAACTTAATTGTGGTGAAATTTAGATGACAGTGTCATCTTTGTACTTATTGAATAATCAACTCTGTCTTAGCTTCACGAAAATGATTTTCATAGGAAATCTATTCAGGGGGTGCCTGGGTGGCTCAGTCGGTTAAGCGGCTGCCTTTGGCTCAGGTCATGATTCTGGGGCCTGGGATCAAGCCCCACATTGGGCTCCCTGCTCAGTGGGGAGTCTGCTTGTCCCTCTCCCTCTGCTGCTCCCCCTGTTTGTGCTGTCTGTCAAACAAATAAATGAAATCTTTAAAAAAAAAAGAAATCTATTCAGACTAAGCACTCGATAAGGTGAATAGTCTTTTCTGAAGATTTCAGAGTTGTGGAGAAAGATTCAATTGTATGGCATTTCATATGAAAAATCTTTTCTCTGAAACTTTTTACTGTCCTCACCACCAGCTCTAGGGCCTGTGTTTTAGCTTCCCTCTCACAGATCACAGCCTTTCTAACTCCTGTCCACCTGCCCCTTCTCTACCATCCCAACTCTAATCAATTCCTCTCTCATCTATTATGAAAACAATCCAGTTCATTCCAAGCTCCAACCAAAATATTATCTCAACATACACAGAAAATAAAGTTAAATTTAAATTTTCCCTTTATGTAATGGGCCTACTCTTCTTGAAGTAAATGCATGTATATAGATGGTAATCAGTATTAGGAAAATGTTTTTTGAGCACATACTATGGGCCAGGCACTGAGCTCCTTGAAAGATGCAATACCAGACACAATTCTGGACTTCGTGACACTTACCACCTAATCAGAGAAGATAGATGGCAATCAGCTAAATATACAGTCCACGTAAATTATAGGCATAACAAGCTCTGTGAGGAAAAGACAACTCCACATAATTGAAGGATTTGATATAGTCAGAGGGTCAGGAAGGGATTCTTTTAGGAAGTGGTGAATGAGTTGAGACTGAGGAGAGGGATTAACAAGGCTCTTCATTGTCCCTTATTTACAATGCTGAAAAACTAGAAGCTACATAAATGTCTATATAAAGGAACCATTGTGACATTAATTTGTGGCATATCCACGTGATAGACTATTAGAAATCCATTAGAAATTAAATTTTTGACAAGTAAAATATCACAAATAGAAAACATGCAAACCAACCTAACTTTAAAAATATTAATGTAAAGTCCTAAATAAAATGTTAACAATGAGAGTAATGGCAGTACATTATGCATATTGATTCATTTCAGGAATTCAAAAGTATTTTTTAATCTTAAAAAATCCATTAATGAAATTCATCATATAAATAGGTCAAAGGAGAAAACTATGATTACCAAGAAAACTGTCAAGAGCATTTGTTAAAATTTAAATCCATCTCCAAGTTAAAAAAAAAAACTTACTTTTTGAAAAAAGACATACATACCCCCCAAATTGAGAATCATATTAAAAAAAAAAAAGAATCCTACTAACTAGTGAAACACTAGAAACATCCCCATTAAAGCCAGCAATATGACGGGGGGGGGGTGGGCGGTGGGGGGAGGCTTTTTTTTTTTTATATAGTTTTATAAAGTTTTATAGTTATTACACAATCTTACATTTGTTTCAGTTGTACAACGTGGTGATCTGGCAAGTCTATATGTTATGCTTACGCTTACCACAAGTGTAGCTACCCTCTGTCTCTGCAATTACAATACCATTCACGATACTCCCTATGCTGTACCTTTTATCCCTGTGACCTACGTATTCATTGCATAATGACACCTGTATCTCCCGCTCCACTTCACCCATTTTGCCCATCCCCCACTGGTGGGGACATTCTTTTTTTTTTTTTTTTTTTTTTTGGGGGGGGGGACATTCTTTTATATTTGTTGTTTAATATTGTTCTAAAAGTGCCAGCCAGTACATTTAAAATCAACAAAATAAGAGATACAATTATTGGAAGAATGAACGTACAATTTGTTATTATGTGCATAGGTGATATCACACTTAGAAAACACAAAAGAATAAACAAAAAAGTAGAAACAAGAATAACATTAATAAAGTGGTAATTTATAAAAGAAATACACAAAAATCAACTCTGTTCTTACAAGCTAACTAAAACCTATAGTAACTTAAAATTTTTGATACTAAAAAAATAAAAGACGGACAAATGATACAGACAGGACAGAACAGAGAGAGGCTCAAATATGCATGAAAATTTAATATGTGATAAAGAAAACATTATAGTGATCATTTTTAGGAACTATATTTGTTAGAATCTATAAAACACAACTAAAGCATCTGTAGTAAAGATGAAAGAATAAAAATACATTAAACAACCAAATCAAAAGTTTGAAAAAGAACAAAATAAACCAAAACAAAGCAGAAAGTAGAAAACAAAGAGCAAAACCTAATGTTTAGAAAAGAGAAAAAGGTAAAACTAATAAACAAATTAAAAAGCTGGTGTTTCAAGAAATCAATAAAATAAACAAACCAGTAGCTTAGTTAGTCGAGAAAAAGAAATACAAGAAAACACAAGTATACAAAGTAAGAAACAATAAAAAGCAAACAAAACTGAAAACATCATTAGAAAATACTTTGTATAATTCTGTGCGATAAATTTGAAAACCTAAATAAATGTGTAATTTTAAGAAAATACAACTCACCAAAGTGATCCCAGTAGACAAAAGTTGAACAATTTCCTAGGGAAAAAAAAGAAATTATCAAAGACCTACCACAAAACAAAACAAGAAAACAAAGCAGCAAACAAAGCAGCTGGCCTAAATAATTTCATATAGAAACTGGACATTCAAATAAAACATAATATAAAAGTAAAATAAATAAAACAAAAAATAAAATAAAATAAATTAAATTAAATTAAAAATAAAAGCACACTCCCTCTGGCAAAGAAGACAAAAGTAGCTATGGCAGAGTACACTGAATGCAGGTGATGTCCCAGGTGGGCCTAGGGGATCTGGGCAGGATATGGGCATCTGCTGCATTAGGGAACACACTCTAGTTGCGAAATACCACCCCACAGGCTACTTGTACGATGCAAAGGAAAAAGAAAAACACACCTTTACAATGGATAAATCTGGCTTGGTCATTTCCCATGCAACATCTAATTTAACCCTCCACACCTCCACCCAAGAGATAGGTAGACTCATCTGTATTTCAGAGATAAAAATTTGAAGAGCAGAGATGCTTAGTAGCTTACTCAGAGTAAAAAGGTTGGGGTTTATATCCAGGGGTGCCTGGGTGGCAAACTACTCCAGGTATAGGTCACTCTTCTCCCTCTATCCTTCTATCTTTCTAAGGAAAGCTAGGAAGCTATTCTTATCAGGGATCTCCACTGGCCAAACCCAAAAGTAAGGCAGAGGGCTGTGATCCTTATCTGTCAGCCTTCCAGGTACTGAACAGGGTGGAGAAGTGTAAGGTACACACCTAGAGGGGCTAATGCAGGATAACAGGCATATCCCCCACTTCTTAACTGTAAGACCAGGAAAATAAAGAGCTCCTGCCGCAGGAGTTGCCCAAGGATTGATAAGATATTGCATGTAAACATCTCAGCACCTTCTTGGCACTGATCAAACTCTCAACAAATGTTAGCCATGTGAAAGACCGTCATTAGCTTGCATTGGTTAAATGCCTTGAATCAAATAGACTTCATTTTTTTAGTCAAAATTTGGCTTTGATACTTAAACTTTAAGAACAGAAAGCCACAGAGAAATGACACAGCTGGCTCCATCTATCAATATACAGTGAAAAAAACAGTTAAATATCACAAACAAACCAACATCTGGGCAGAGGAGAACGCCGATAAAATGAGCAACACGGATTTCTCCTCAAAACAACACTTTAAATCCATTTTTAACAGTGGTGCCAATGAGGAACATTCTTACTAAGGGAATATCTTTTGGAGCTGTGTCTCACTCTAAGAATATTCTCTTTGCCCCATCTTGTAAATGGTAAAGTTCATACTTAATAATTTTGGTCATGAATGACCACCTAAATATGTCAGGAATAATTTCGCATCTGTGACCCTCAGAGCCGAAAATATAGATGAATGTAATTAACCTACTTCCAAAATTGAAAAAAAAAAAAAATCTGCTCTATTCTCTCCTGACTTGGGAACATATGGTGTCAGATTACATGGTTGGCACCTGGCTGACTGCTGGGTCCATGTGTCGCATTCTAACACAAACAGGCAGAGGCATAAAGCCTGCCCAGAAGAGTCGCCAGCCAAATCCAAAATGGGCAGCTCAAGCCACAAGCTCAGCCAGAAACTGCTATTAACATCCTGGTGGAGGAAATAGAGCTCTCAGCACCACCCTCTGAGCCCAGTTTCCCCTCTTGCCCCACGACCTCCTTCCGTAAACATCTTGAGAAGGATCCATGAGGTTGGTTTCTCCGTTGACGCACATCGTCAACACTCCTGGCTCCATTTATCAGGGAGAAACTGAATTGGCCTCAACTCATTTTTGGGGTTGGCTCTCTTAAGTTAAGGCATTTTGAAGCAAGTAAATCCAACCAAATGCTTTCCATACCAATTAAAGGTGTGCTTGTCATTCTCCCCACCCAAGTTCCCAACTCCTGGCTTGTTTATACTGAGTGAAGGACATTCACCTCCAGCCCAGTGCAAAGAAAGCAAAGGGAGTGTCAGTGGCTTCCTGGCTTCACTTTTCTGTTCTCTCCCCATCCTACTGCAGTCCCAATCTCTGTAAATCAGTTCAAACTGGTGATACACCATGAGACTGAATATACTCCTTCACACTCCAGTCCCCCATATTGCCCATTACAATACCGAAATGTCCTTGAATTATATTATTCCTTCCTGCTTGTGATTATTTTATTCCTGCTTTTTGCTTCTTTTTTTTGAAATGTGCCCACCTGTTTCAAGCTGAATCGTGGATAAAGAGGGTTTGGCTCATGTCTGCTGTGGGAATTAAGAAACCCCAAGGAACCAGGTGGAGTTACTACAGTTAGAATGAGAAGCAGCCTAGGGCAAGAGACCAAGGGTGGCAGATGTGTGACTTTTGATTCACCTGAGGCAATCCCTTACAACAGACTGGGAGGTAGAAGATATAAATGACAAGAAGGAAAGGTCACTGATGGGATTAAACACTGGGTCTTTTCTACCAGCTGGAAGGATCTCTAAGACCAAAGAGAAAAGATCATCCACGTGCACTAGCAAGAAATACAACTCTCTTACTCACTTACCAGTACACATTTTCTGGCCAGAACAAGATAGTGGTATGGAGAACTGTTCTCTTCTTTCCATAACCCTGTCTTGGTGGTTGTGGTAGATATCCGCTGTTCTTGTCTGCCCAGAGTCTGTCTCCTATTTCTTCTGTTAATAACACTTTCATTGCCTCAAAGGAAGGCTCCTTTCCTGCTCTAAGTGATTGTTATGGGGCTGCCAATCTAAACACCTTGCCCCTACCCTCATCACCACTGGCCACAGAGATAGGCATTTGACCTACATGAGACATCTTCTTATTTTGCTGGTGTATGTGAATTAATTCCAAGAAGTAGGCATGTAACCCAAGCCAGGCTAATGAAAAACTTCTCTGAAGTCTACATAAAACTGGAGCCTAGGGGAGAAGCATTCTTTTTGCTATGGAGTCATCAAGCTGGGAAAGTATGAAACTGGAGCTGCCTGTGTCATGTTCCCCTCTACATAGAGGAAACAACTACATAGTCTGTATGAAAAGGTTGAGAGATGGGAAAGGTGTGGAGGAGAGAGAGTCAAATGGGGTAGAGAGAAAATGAGCTGGAGGAGAGATGAGAGAAAGACAGATGGAAGAGAGGTTGGGGAGAAGAAATGAGGGGAGAGAGATGGGAGGAGAGAGAGAGAGAGGAAAGACAAAATGGGAGATGGAAAGATGGGGGAGATATGGGTAGAAATGGGGTGAAAGAAAGATGGAGGGGAGAAAACAGAGAGAGCACAATAGGGGAGAGAGAGTAGGAAGAGAGAAATGGCAAAGAGAAATGAAATATGGAGTGATGCAGGGAGAGAGAGAAAGATACGGAGGGAGGGATGAAAGGAAAGAGATAAACCAGAAAGAAAGGAAAGTAAAAATGGGTGAGAAAAAAAACAGGGAGAGGAAGATGTGAAAAGAGAGATGGGAAAGGGGGAGGGAGGAAAGACAGAAACCTGATGACATCTCTTGAGGTCCTACTTCCAGGCCACCCTTGAGGCCACCTGCATGCTCATGTATTCTCATGTATAACCAGGTTTGAGTTAGAGCCTATCTTAGTTGCAACCAAGAGATAACCCTTCTCATGCTCTTGATCAAATCCAACCCTGTTTCAAATTTAGCTCTTAATGGCTGTGTTCTAGAACCCAAAGATGAAGCAGAGGTTTCATGGATCACCTCAAAACTTAATCACTCTTAGAATCTACCCAGCTGATTTCCATACTTCAAATAAGTGGAGAAAATATAAGTTGCTTTTCCCTGCCTTCAGAGAGCATGTAAAGATCTTCATTTTTTCCTTCTTACTTCTCAATTGAGATCTGGCTATCAGAAACCAATCTTCCACCAAAAATGCAAAAGAAACTACTTGGAGGTTAAAAGCAGCATTTAGGGGAAAATCATGTTGTACATCATACCAAAATTTAATATGACTTTATGCAAAATAGTAATGTGTCTGGTAATACAAAGATCCTTCTAAAGTAGGTTAATAACAATCCAATATTATTCTCCTTTAAAAAAAATGAAAATGTATGTCAAAAAAAAAAGGCCTAAAGTAGCTGAATCTTGTACCCATTGATGGAGCTGATTTACATAGATAGCATTTAACATTCCATCATCATTATCCTATCAGTCTCCTGTCTAACGTGCAAGCCTAAAGACATTCAACGTGCTTAGAGGTTAAAAAAAAAACAACAAAAAAAAACCTATATCCACCAGCCAAAATGGTGGTAAATGACAAAAAAAGAAAAAGGAAAAAAAAAATTTAGGCAGACAGATGAATATCAACTGGGATGAGAAAAATACTGTCTCCCCCCGCTTCTGTTCCAATATAGTAACCTAAAAGATTGAATAAAAGAAAACTAAATATTTAAGAGTAAAATGTGGTTATCAAATGGGGAGAAGGGGAAAAAAGGAAGCATTATGATAATAGTTGAGTCTGCCTCTGCTAGAGGAAGCACTTTGAGCGTGTGCGCCTTGACTTAAATGGAAAGCAAGTGTAAATGAAACACAGTTCCTCCTTTAGAGTCAAGTGTGTGAATATTTTCAGATGTTTTTTCTTTTAAAATGTTAAGTGAATTTAATTCTGATGAGAAGAACCAGAGAGAGGAGAGGCTCTGGGGAGTCTTGCTTGTCCGTCTATGTATAGTGTGGAGAGGGGAAGCAGAGGGTTACATGTGTGTACATCTTCCTCATGTTGAGAGCTCCTTCTTGGCCATGTACTTAACTGTGACCTTGCAAATCCAATGACCTGGCCTGTTTAGTCCCTCTGCCAGCATATCAAAGAAGGCCAGAGGGATTAGAGGCAAAACAGAGCCTGGGGTGTTGTAAAGCCATTGACCTCTGTTACCTTAATCACTACATAGTTCTGAACATATTTAGACTAGCCCAGAAGAGCCATAGTTTGTCAGATGTGTGTGGCTGGGTGGGTGTGGGGAGGTACACTTTAAATTAGCTGAAAGAGAAGTATGTGGAAGCAGAGAGAGAAGAAAAGGAGAAATAATGGAGCATGAGAAGAAAGAACAGGGAAGTAGGAGCAGGGAGAAAAGGCAATAGTGAAAGAGATTATAAAGAGGTGGAAAAAAGATTAGTCAAGGAAAATGAAAATTTTCTTAGCCTCCATTCATCTGGTTCCTTACCCAGAACACCTAAACTATGGTTCAGGCTTTCAACAGTTGCTCCAAATAGATGCTGCAAGTCCTCATACTCTTGCCCCTGGACAGCCGTCACTAACACTGCTCTTTCCTACTATGCTCAAATACACATTAGAATCCCTTCTAACACAACATTCCAGTCACTGCTTTAAAGAGGACTATGGCCTTGATATATAAATGCCATCCCTAGAGCTTTTATTCAGCCTTAAATCCAGACTGAGTGCCCTCTAGCAACTGTCCACTCAATAGCAGGCCACGCCTGGGATTGTTCCTAACAATGCTGAATCTCATTTACAAGAAAAGGGGACAGAAGTCAATTAAATAGAGTGTGATACCAAGAGAAATATGCAGAAACTCCCCCCAAATTTTTAAAACACTAACAACCTTGAGCCATGTCTCTTTTTGTCCTACCCCACAGTGTGACAAGACTAACCCAGACAAACCAGGTTCTCCCAGCCAGCAGTCTAGTCTACTAAAGAACAAAGATAAAATAAAGTGACAGCTTTTGAATATTAATAGGGCATATCAGCAAGGGTGAGCAGCAAACAGTGGAAGTCATCCACAAGTTCTAAAAGCAGATCCTAAAAACCCGAATTCATCTCATCGCTCCCCACTTAAGAATTCCACTAAGAAAATGAATCTTTATTTCAAAAATAAACTTCTGAGATGACTGGAGATAAAAGCAGAGAAAGAAATACTGAAGCACCACAGGACCATCCTTCACTCATCTTCTCCCCCTGGGGCCCATCACAATGCCAAGTATACCATAGATGCCCAGTAAATGTTTGTGGCATGAATGATGTGAAAAGAAAAGGAATATTTTAAAATCAACTTCAGAATAGGAATGGGCTTTGAAAACAAGCTGGCCCCAATCAGGATCACAGAAATAGAAAATAGAGTTTGAGGTCACTGAGATCTACTCCAGACATTACCTATGGAATCTTTGGGAGAGTTTTCATTTCTAAAGAAAAGTAGAAACAAAGTTTTCTGGAGCACCACATTTCTGTTTTTTTTATTCACTCACCCACCTACTCACTCACTCATTCAATCATTCATTCGTTCAATAAACGTTATTGAATGCCTACGATGTGCCAAGTGCTGTGTAAGGCTCTGCGGCTCTAGTGTAAAGAAAGACAAGCAAAGGCCAGACTAGCATGGAACTTGTATTTGCTTTGTTCCTTCCCCTCACCCTAAACATAAGCCTTACATGCTTAAGACATTTCTGCCAACTGAACTGCCTCCCTACCACAAACATCCTCCACCTCTAATTCATTGCCTACTCACTCTGCATTAATTTTTCTAAAAGTGTACTGTCATCATGTTGTTCACCTGCTCAAAATGTCCAGTGACTCCTCACCATCTTTAATTCATTCTGGGACCCATTTATCAACCAGGCACTTGATATGAAGCATGGGGCTAGGATTATAAGATAAAGTCTAAACTCAACATAGCACCAAGGGCTGCACTGCTTATTTATTGCTATATAGCAAGTTATCCCCAAAGTTGGCAGCTTAAAACAACAAACAAGCATTATCTTCCAGTTTCTATGTTCAGGAATCCAGAAAAAGCTCCAAGAGCAAGTAGTAGCTAAGATATTGGACATTGGGCTGCCTTGGGTTCAAATCCCACCCCCACTTTCGGCGAGTTACTTAAGCTCCATCCACTTGAATTTCCTCATCTATAAAATGGTGTTAAGAGTATCTATTTGATAAGTTTGTTATGAAGATTAAGTGAATCAGTATTTATAAATTACTAAGAATAGTGCTTGGCATGTAATAAGTGCTTTATTAGGTAAATAATATAGATATAGTTCTTCTATACCCAGTTCAAGTTCCAGGCTATAGCCCATATTGAACTTCTTCAGTGAACTCCTAATGCTATAATTGTGCCCCATCTTAATCCTGGTCAGATCTACAAATTATCACTTAATTACCTCACTTGTAGATGTTTTTTCTCATCTCCCAATTGTTGTTTCCTGATGGTCTTTAAATTCTGTACCTCCTTAGAGTGCTTAGGAAAGTCATCATTCGATTCAAAAGGAAGGGAGGAGGGAATTAATTCACATTAGTGTCTAGGAAAATATTCATGCTGCTAGTCTAGTCATCCCAAATACCAAGAAACTACACTCTCATTATTTCCATATGACCCTGTGGTATCACAGCCAACCCAAATTAGGATCTCCTATAAGATCAGCCATGTATGGATCCCCTTCCTCACTAAGGGAAACTTAAGAAAACACATAATATGGATGAGGTGGGATTCCCTTAGTCCTGGAAGTAGGGAAGGAAGGACAGGTGTGAGCATCAGAAAAGAGGCCCAGGTACTACTATAACCACAGGCAAAGCAAACTTCAACATTATGAGACTGTTAAATCTTCAAGACTCTAATATTTCAAAATCATCACCAACAAATACTCCTTCTCCATCCCCAACTCAAACACTATGGAATTTAGACTCCCCATCTACTTCTAGCTTCTGGTAAAGGCCAAAACCTGTATGGGCCCATTTCTCATATTTGGAACCTACTGGTACTTCCAGGTCTATATACAGGCAATGGCAATTAATAGGTGTAGGGGTTTGGAGGAAAACGTTCCCTGCCACCCGCATCACAGATAGGAGGTTCCAGTGGTCCTGATTTAGCCACCAAGAGACTACTTTTATTTATAGAGTCATTTCTTCGTTCATTCCTTTTCCAACTGATCTTTATTAAGCATTTACTAGGAATAGTAGATGATACCAAGAAGTAGAACACAAGTGCCTGGGCTTCAAGTAACTTACCTGGAACAAGTCACCCTCTCTGGCATCAATTTCTTTGTCTATAAAATGAGGAGGTTGGACAAAGTCTCTAGGGTTCTTTTCACTTAAAAAAAAAATTGCTATTTTTCTGATTCTAATGTTGGCTCTGCTTTGCCAGGCAGGGTTGCTATGAAGATGAAGTTAGAAAATGTGCACGAAAGTGCTTTGAAAACTATAAAGCACTGCTCAAAATGTGAGGCATTATCCTCATTGTTGTTGCCATAGCCCCAAAAATCCCTAGAGGAAAGTTTTCAAAGACCTGCTTGATAACATCCCACTGGGATCCTAAATAGGAAAAGCTCTTCCTCAAGTCTCACTGGGATCTCTCCTGCTGCTAGAAAGTCCACAAAGTTGTTTCTGTACATTAGCAGCATCTCATAGCGAATGCTTTTCAGAGATTGCAATTGCCCCCAGGGGGAGAAAAATCATTATGTGACCTAATCCTGAGGTCTAGTCTAAGTCCAGAAGGAAAAAGGCTGAGATCAATTAGTGATGTCTGCTACGGGCACGGGAAGAAGTGGTCACCAGCTGATTGACATTCCTGGACCAGGTCCTTTTGCAGCTATGATGTATGTGCCCTGCATTTTACTAAGTGTTTCACAAGAATTATCTCATTTTTTAAATAAGTACTAATGTGAATCCGACTTTACAAATGAGGAAACTGAGACCCAGAGAGGCTGACTTGCCCAAGTTTACACTGCTAGTATGTGGCAGAGCCAGAATTAGAAACAAAGGCTGAATGATCCCAAAGCCAGTGTACTTTATTACAACATTACACTGAACTTCAACAGAGATCTTAAAACAGCATACAAATTGGTAAACTAAAGGAACTTTTTTATATTTTTTTTTTCCTGGATAATAGATAATATTGTTAATATCAGCTCAAGGTTAGATGGTTATTGGCAGCCTCTAGTTCAGCACAGGGACTGAATCTCTAAAGTAACACTGTGTTAACGGGTTTTTTTTTTGTTTTGTTTTTTTAAGTAGGCTCAAAGCTTGGTGTGGAGACTAATGTGGGGCTTGAACTCACGACCCTGAGATCAAGACCAGAGCTGAGATCTAGAGTCAGACACTAAACCAACTGAGCCACTCAGGGGCCCCAGCAGTCTGTAAACTTTTTGATTGCATATTCCATTAGTTAAAACAAAAAAAAATGTGTTATCCAATCCAACATATAGATACCTATATATGCACGTATTTATTTCTATTTCGCATACATATATCACAACACTAAAGCAATAGAGACATATTAAAACATACAAAAATAGGAAATTCTTAAATGAGGAATCCATATAAATACAAATTCTAATATTTTCTATCCAAACCCCAAAGGGATTATCATGCCCAATCCCTGGGACACACACTGCCACTTCTTGCAACACAGAGCGAGAATGACGAGAATGACGTGTCTTCCTTATTTTGCCTCTGTTTCCTCTTTGGGCTCAGCTTTAGGGCTTGCCCTAGGCAAAACGCTCAGAAACAGAACCACTCCTTCTTCCCACCCTCCCCCATCTACCTCTACTCTCCATTCCCCTCCCTACACCTCCATACTACATGCCCCTTTTCCCCAGGCTCCCAGGCACACAGGCAGCTTCATGTTTTTCATACCCACTGTCCAAAGTTCCCACTTTGAGTTCTTGTCCAGGGCTGGCATCTCCTGCATTTATACATTCATTTATACATTCACGCATTTATACATTCATTCATTCTTACAACCAACAAACACTTACTGAGCCCCTATTATAGGAAGGCACTGTAGGAGCTCAAGAGAATTCAAAGATGAACCAGTCCCGGGCATACCCAGACAAGAAGGGAAATTAATGCACACACATAAATCAATATGATATTAAGTTAAAAGTAATAAGTTCATTATGAGAGATATGAGAGAGATGATTTCCAGGTGGAAGGGTAAGGGAAATGTGCATGGATAAGGAGACTATGAGCCCAGGCAGATGGGACTCAGAACACCCAGGAAGTGCACTTTGGACTCATGGGATAATGGGGAGGAAAGGCAAAGAGATAGGGGAACTTCCTCAGTAGAACAGAAGATGTGCACAACAGGTGGGGATTTGGTCCTACATTATATGAACTGTGCAGTCCAGGCAGAGACAACAGCTTTCACAACAAAGTAAAAGAAGAAAAGAGCACAGTGGTTGGAGTAGGCAGGCTAGGGAGTACAGAACTTGATGAGGCTGGGCGGTGGGCATGGCTCAAAGCCTGAAAGGCTCACAAGGCTAGTTAAGTCATTGAAAGTGTGCAGAGCAGCCATAATCAGATTTACCTTCAAGAAAGATAACTCTGGCTGCAGTGCACAGAATAGACTGAAGACAGGTAAGGGAGGGTATATCACTAAGAGAGGGTACACGGCCCTCCAGGAATGAACACATCGCTCCAGGGTGTCCCCTGAAACATCCCCATGGGTAAAAGACTTCTGCTCTGCAAAACGCTCCCAGCCTGTTCGCAGCTTCTCTGGAGCCAGGCTGCTATCAGGATTAATCACAGAACATAGGCTGCAAAAACACGGCAGGAGAACTCATAGTCCAACCCCTATACGTTGTGTAGGCCAGCCCATGTCTTTATGGTGACTTCAGGAACGGATTCCTGCCTCTGGGCCCCTTATTGCCTGCGGTAAGCCTCCTCCCGGCAGGACAGATTCTTCTCTTGGTCAATCAGAAGCTCGGGAATCAGATTTCCCATTCAGTTCCCAGGGTGCTCCAGTTTGAGCGGACACACTGCCTCTTTAAATACATTACGAAGATTATCAGCAATGTATCAAGGTGTCTTTGCGGAATGGTATAAACTTCGGCTGCACTACTTATTGCCATAAACCACACTTCCAAGGTTTTTATTTATATGCGCATTAGTTCAATATGATTGGATCTGTAGGCAGCAGAGGGGATTGGGGTAATTTATATATATATCAATAAAGGTCTCCAGCCAGCCACTGGGTGCTCTAAGGGGAACAGTAGTTCCATTTAAAACATTAGGAACTGAAGAAATTGAAAATAACTCTCTATTTAGAGGCCAAGGATTAAGGCATTTTGCAGGGAAGGTCTCAGTCCAGCCAGGCTATGCTAAAAAAGCTGTTAAAATGTCATTTGGCTGATAGTTAAGCCATAGAATTTACCTTAACTCCTTCATTTCAATTGGATTGTGTGTGTGTGTGTGTGTGTGTGTGAAGCATTGCCCTCCTCCAGCCCCCGAGGAGGAGACAGCACAGTGTGGTGGGAAAGGTGGCTAAGGGCATGGGCATGATGTCGTTTTTTGCCTCCTAACCTGCATTTCACTTTCTACGGTAGCATCACCTCAGTGAGATCTATCATACCCAGTGAATAAGGTCTTCCTGGAACTGTCGGTGAAGGTTCACTGTGATCCCCAGCCAAGGGGACCTCCTTGTCTAAGCTGTGCCAATCAGACTTTCCTCCCCAAGATTTTGACTACTGATAAAGTGCCACGAGGACCAACACTGGTGGTAATTCACTTTTACGGGTAGTGGTACCCTGAAGGGACTCTGTTAATTCCTGCCATCTACTTCAGTGGAGCATTGCTGACTCCTGGGTCTTGTGCTTTCTCTTCCATTTTATGAAGCATGAAATAGCTTTCCAGTGAGTTCTTCTGCTTATGTTAGCCAGAGTTTCTGTTGCTTGCAGCTAAGGAGTCTATGTGAGCTGCCAGGAGCCCTGGATGTTAGGTGTGGACCCATCACTAGTTGTACGACTGTAGACAAATAACCTCCCTGCTCTAGATGTCAGTTTCCTCACCTGTAAAATGAAAGCACTGGAAGAGGCCAATGATTCTTGAACTTTAGAGAATGTGAGTATCTTGTCGAAAGCTTAGATTCTGATTCCTTCTTTTTGGGGTGGGATCCCGGCATCTGCTTTGTAGCCAGCAGTGATTCTGTACCTATCACGGTTTAAGAGCACATTTTCAAATTATGCTCCCCAGGATCCTTGGTTCTGGAGAGGATCCACAGAGATGGCCTCTGGTGCAAGAAAAGTTGACAAAGGTGGCCCTTTTGTTTCAACTAGGGCAACTCTCCTTTTATGTTTTATATGTTGAGGTTCTACATTAAATTTCCTCTGTAAAAAAGGATCTACCACTGACCAAAAGAAAAATTAAAAATTAGTGAAGTAGAATCACTAGATAATCTCTGAGATACTTTACTGTCTCATTCCATGAAGCACCTTCGAAATGGCTTCCAAAGGGAAGCAGGTGTCAAACCCTCTGGGGAACAGAGCACTGTATTCTACTTGACCTTCAGTTTAGAGCAACAAAACCAAGACCTCAATACTGGAATTATCTTCCTAACAAACCCATGAACAGTTTATTTACCCCTCTGGTGATGAGGCAGCCGCAGAGGCCCTGAGTGACTTGCCCGCTGCGATGCAATTAGATAACAGAGCCGGGTGACCTCTCAATCATATGGCGGGGCTCCTCCTACAGTGCCTCTTCCTGCTGTGGAATTTGAAACACCATAAACTGGAGCCAGAGGAGATCCATAAACAGCCCAGTTCTTATTTTTTACTTTAGAGTCCCTATGTGGCTTCATTTATTTTCAAAAGAGCATGTGACATGTTCGTTGGCACCTTCTCTGCCATAAAATATCTGTTGACATTTGTGGTTTGGGGCTGGGATGGATTAGTTGCTGTTTCGTTCCATTCACCTACTGCATGTCTTACCAGAAGAAACGCCCTTCTACCCTGAGCCCCCATTACAACTTCTACCCTCTACTCAGAACAACCCATGTGTGCCCTCGGTGGAATGGGAAGACTGAAAAAGAGCGACTCCATCTTTCATCAACTATGCATGACCTTAGACAAGGCATGGAACCTCTGTCTCCGTTTCTTGGTCCATGTGAGGTTTTTATAAGGATAATGATTTAAAAAAAAAAAAGAAAGAAGGAGATTAGTGACAGTGACTAACATTTTTCTACCACCACTAACAATGAACTAGAACCCCTGAATTGTTTTGATTAGTCCTCTCACAAGCCTATAATGCAGGTATAACTATCACTACCCCATTTGACAGAAGAAAAAATGAAGGAGTGAAAAAGTTCAGTAACTTTCCCAGGGTTCCATAGCCAGTAAGCGGTAGAGTAGACTTCAGTTTCACGAAATCTGACACCACAGATGTGCGTTTCATTGCAATACTACCTTCATAGTACTTCTCCACACCTGGTTGAAAACTTTGGAGGAGGGTCAGACTCCCAGAGTATGTTGGGGAAATCAGATGGAGGATGATTTAGGGTAAAATAATACAAATAATAATACAAATACAAATAATACAAAATACAAATAATACAAATAATACAAAATAAAAACATGATACAATGGGGGCGCCAGCGGGTTAAAGCCTCTGCCTTCGGCTCAGGTCATGATCTCAGGGTCCTGGGAACGAGCCCCGCATTGGGCTCTCTGCTCAGCAGGGAGCCTGCTTCCCCCTCTCTCTCTGCCTGCCTCTCTGCCTGCTTCTGATCTCTCTCTGTCAAGTAAATAAATAAAATCTTAAAAAAAAAAAAAAAAATGATACAATGGAAAGAACACCAACCCAGCCCTCACTAGCAGTGGGATCTTGTGTTACTTGTCCTCCCTGAGGCTTAGTCTTCTCATCGGCAATATGGGGAGTTTTCCTATCTTGTAAAGATAGTGTAAAAATAGAGATCTGTGCACAACCACCTATAAGTATTCAGTAAATCTAAGTGCTATAATGTGTGTGCCAGCATTCCAAAAAGCTAGTTGAAAGCAAGACATTATTCATATAAGGTATTAATATATATTAGAGTAGCACAGAATCCCTTCCAAAATTATAAAGCCAACCTAGAGTTTTCTTAAGTTAAACTCACAGAGAGCTTCAGTCAAAAGTCCATAGAGTTAAAACAAACAAACTTGTCTCCATCTTCCACCCACCCTATTTACCTAGGCCAAGAGCCTTGAAAATCCTACAATAGGAATGTCGGGGCATTACATATGAAGGGCAATTTAAGCACTATCCCATATGGAAAGTAATCTCTTATACTTACCATTCAGATAGAATTTCTATCTATTTATGTTTACATAAATCCTTTAGATATGTTTCTGTACCTATACACATACACTCACAAATAAATATTTACTTTAATGAGATCATACTACAATGCTAAAATTGAAATCTACCCTTTTTTCCTTAAAAATATGCCACAGACATCATTCTATGCCAACAACTGCAGATACATATCAGCATTCTAATACCATCCTTATATTCTACTGTATAGATTTATGATGATTAACCAATTGGAAGTTTAAATGGCTTCCAATTTTTGCTATTATAAATAGCACTGCAACAAACATCCCTGTACGTATGTACATCTTTGTGTATTTATCCTTTAAGGTCTTAGGATAAACTCCTGGATATAGAATTACAGTGTCATGGGCACCTGGGTGGCTCAGTTGGTTAAGTGCCTACCTTTGGCTCAGGTCATAATTCTGGAGTCCTGGGATCGAGTCCTGTGTCCCCTGCTTGGCGGGGAGTCTGCTTCTCCCTCTGCCCTTCTAGCCCGTGTGCTTGCTCGCTCTCTCTCTTTTTTTCTCTCTCTCTAACAAAAATAAACAAATAAAATCTTAAAAAAAAAAAAAAAAGAACTGCAGTGTCATATACACACCCATTTAAAACTTTGCTGTGAGACCTTCCAGGTTGGTGAACACATCCACATGCCAGGAGGGGGGTACACCCCAGTTCCATGGGGACAAAACATCTCCTCTAGGGACTAAGACCTCACCCTACGTACCTCTTCATTGGGCTGTTCATCCATATACTTTATAAAATCCTTCATAATAAGCTGGTAAACAGGGAGCTAAGAAAATTCAATACCATGAATAAAATTTACCACCAGTCAAGGGCAGGGCTAGTATTGAAAAGCTTGTTGGACACCAAAGCAAATGTCCTTTCTCCTCTTGCTGGGATTCCTCATGGCTTGTTGGTCCAAGAGTCAGGTCCTGGCATGTGGCATGTTAAGTACGAAATTGCAGAATAAGAAGACTGGCCACTGTGAATTAAAGATTCTGAGCATTTTTTTTTTTTTTTTTTTTTTTTGATTCTGAGCAGTTATTAACTGACCTGATTGGAGCAACATTGTTCACAGTGATGAGGACAGTTGACTGAATGTACCAAACAAAAATCCCTAAGAAAACTAAGCACAGGTTTGGACAGGAAAACATAGCTGTGGGGTGCTAGGAGCTCAACAAAGCCTTACAGGATAAATATTAGATCTGTGGAGAAGGGACGAGAAATTTAGGCTTTCTTAGCATGACAGGACTGGGTGGTAATTCAATAATGACTCTACGATATATAAAGATTTATTCTGCGGGACTACAGTCTGAATCCATGATGTGTACATGGCTTGATCTGTTACTTTACGCACAATTCTCAACATTTGCTCTTGAGAAGGTTTAAATATAGTGCTTTCGCATATAAAAAAATACTTTGCTATATATTTCTAAACTATATTTCTTCAGGAAAGTAGTTCCACCTTAGCTTCCCACTAACTGTTATGAGTAGAGGGACTTACTATAATTAGTATGTGAACCATATGAAATTGTCATATTTGTAGGCCGAAAGTGGTTGAATATTGGTAAATTCATATAGTTCCATTTAATAATTCATTCCTTTTTAAAAGATTTTATTTATTTATTTGACAGGGAGAGAGAGAGAGCACAAGCGGGGGGCGGGGAAGGAGGGGGATAGCAGAGGGAGTAGGAAAAGCAGGCTCCCCACCGAGCTGGAAGCCCAATGTGGGAATCGATCTCAGGATTCTGGGATCATGACCTGAGCCAAAGACCAATGCTTAACCGACTGACCACCCGGGCACCCTAATAATTCATTCCTAATGGGAACCAAACATTGCCTTTTCATTGCAAACACTATGTCAGCCATTAAGAAAAGGGCAAGTAACATATTTGCATTGTGTACCTTTTCAGGTGGGATGGGAGAAGGAAATAAATAGATGAAGATTATTTTCACTGCCCCTCTGACAATGAGCAATTATTTGAAAAACTCCCACTTTCTAATCTGGAAACCATCTTGAGTAAGGTAAGGCATTGATTCTGAGTCACTTGATGGCAAAGAGTGAGCTGTTACTCTACATCTCCCCCCCCCCTTTTTTTTTTGGTCAAGGAATAGACAGATTTAGTAAAACTGAAAAGAAATTGGTGCACATTGTCACAAGCCCTCGAGACCATCACCCTAAACACAGACTAAAATCTGGAGGAACGTCACAGCTGAAGAACCTTATGGCAACCCAGGCATTCCTGGACTGTGTTCCGGGGAGAGCCAGTCCTGCAAATGCTGTGAGAAGAAAAGTTCCAATGGGGTCATACATGTTGGGATAATAGGACATCCTCTTTATTTTTTTTTTTAAGATTTTTATTTATTTATTTGACAGAGAGAGCAGTAGGCAGAGGAAGAGAGAGAAACAGGCTTCCCGTTGAGCAGGGAGCCCAATGTGGGGCTGGGATCATGACCTGAGCCGAAGGCAGACGCTTAACTGACTGAGCCACCCAGGCATCCCAGGACATCCTCTTTAATTTAAAGTTTTTGATTTATTAAAATTAAATTAAGTTAAAAGTTTAGTCCTGTCAAGTCACAGTGCACTGAAACCTTCAAGGCCTTGAGAAGCCCTGCAGTAAAGAAACCGGCTCCTTTTACTGAACCCTGTGTTTTTCACACTTGTTTGACCAGAAATCCCTTTGATCCCATGATATTTGTTACCACCTAGTGCAATAGACTTTCAAAAGTGTCCCAAACTTCCATTTTTTTAGAGAAGAACTTAAATTATGAAGATTACACAGTAAGTCAATGGCAAAACCATGATCAGATATATTATCTCAAGCCATTCAACAGGTATTTACTGAGTGCCTGCTATGTACCAAAATCTGTGCCAGGCACTGGCAAATATAGTGAATGAGACCTAATCCTTGATCTCAAAAAGGTTATGATCTAGTGGGAGGAAAAGACAAATCAACAGGCAATTTCAGCTAACTGTAACTTGTAGTAATCTAGAACATGTGGCTATTGAACACTTAAAATGTGGCTTCTGAAACCGAGGAACTGAATTTCTTAATTTAATTTCATTTTAATAAATTTAAATTTAAAAACTAAAGCAGTGTGAAATATTATTCTATTAAATGCAGCTTTGTTATTTTGGCAGGACTATATTTTGCTTTAACCATTGAAAATTTAGCATCTAAATTGAGTTGAGCTATAAGTATAAAATACATACCAGATTTCAAAGATTTAGTTAGAAAAATGGAAAATATCTCATTAATAACTTTTGTATTGATTACATATTGAAATGTTAATGTTGTAGATATATTGGGTTAAATAAAATAGATTATTAAAATTAATTTCATCTGTCCCTTATTTAATATTTTTAATGTGGCTACCATGAAAATCTTAAACTACATAATGCAGCTCATTATATTCCTTATGGATAGAGCTGATCTAAGACTTAGTGCTCAGGGAGCACACAGGGAGATGCTTAACCAAGATCTAGGGAAAGTTTCCCAAGAGACGATTGTTAAAGTGAGACCTGAAGAAAGAAAACGAACGAGCCAGAAAAGAAGAAGGAAGAGTGTTCTAACAGAGGGAATGGCTGTGCAAAGGCCCAGGGGCCAAACAGAGCAGAGCGCCTGGTTTCAGATCAATATCATTTCTAGTGCACTGCACCTTCTCTGCTCCAGGCCAACAAATGCTCCCCCCACAGATCACTACCTCTGAAACCACTAGAAGCTCTTTATTTAGAGTGGAAAATTTCCGAAAGCACACGTAGATATTAGTTGCTTGAGAAAGAGTAATATATCCATATTTCATGTAGATTAAAGCTAAATGAAGACTCCACTCTTGCACAGGCCACTAATTCATTCAAGTTGTGCAACGCTTTCAAACGTGCTCAAAGGAATCTTCTTTATAGGAAATAACTCCCACCAAAGCAAACATCATATTATTCCCAATAACAATCCCCATAATTGTAATTGTTTGTTGTGAGGGCAGAGAGGAAGCTCAGCAGCAAAGGATGGGTGCAGAGGGAGACACTAGGAAACCGCCTAGTGTGATATCAAGGGCTCGGGCTCTGCCAGCTCCATCACTTACCAGCCGTGTGACATCGGACAATCTCATAATCACTCTGGGCCTCAGTTTCCTCATTTGTAAATGAGGAAAGGAGTAGCATCTACCACCATTGTCGGGAGCTGCTTGGTGTAGCACAGGGCGTTGAGCAGCTTTCCTGGTCTCTGCCCACGAGCTGCCACTAGCACCCCTCACCCCCGCTGTGACAACCACAAATGTCTCCAGACATTGCCAAATGTCCAGTGGGGGACAAATCACTGCTTATTGAGAACCACTGATCTACTGAATGAGTTGCTGTAAGGATTAAATGGGATCCTGCAGGAGAAGCAGTGGTACAGTGCTGAAACTTGGCAAGTGCTCAATAAAGGTCTGGTGAATAAATACAGAAAGGGAGGGAAAGCTCCTACAGGGATGACAATGGTGCTTAGCAGATCTGCCATTTTGTGAATTTAACCAGCCATCACGTTAGCCCAAGAACTTTCATCTATTCCCTCTCCTCCTCCCGCCTCAGGAAGCCAGGCCCTGAGTCTCTCGGGTAATGTGGGCAGAAAGGCCCTGCAAATGGGACATGACTGCCTCGATGGATTTAATGGTGCTTTTTAAAGGTGGATAATTATAGGGCCTCTTCTAAGCAAGTGCACCGGTGGCAGGAGGCTGCAGGCTCTGGGGCACCGTGGGCCCGCATAGCTCAGCTTCGTCGAGCTCATGGTAATGTTATTAAATGTGCTCTCTCCTTTTATTAGGCATCTTAATAACCTCTAAGTTGCACCCAGGAGAGTTGGTGCAGAAAAGGAATTCTGGCCAACCTAATTTGTATTTGAAAATACCCCATAGGCCAACGGAACAAGATTCAGATGAATTTCACAGGCAGCTGAGGGCTACACAAGGCAAGTGTTTCCAAATTGTACTCGATTACTGAATGCAAAATGCATGCCTCCCTGCCTTCCCCACCCCCGTTCTTTGCCCTCCTTCTCTGGTAATGCCGTTGTACCCCCATATATGAATATACAAACCACACTTCAGCCACTGGCTAACTAAGAGACTTAATGTGGGTCCTCCCTTGTCTACAGGGAAATAATGATAGGAACTCATACTTATTGACCATTTATTACCCTGAGCCAAACCCCAGTGCATTCCTTAGAATAACCCAAAAGGTAAGTGTAATCGTTATCCCATTTTATAGTTGAAGAAACTGCCGTTTGAAAAGGTTAGTATCTTGCCAGAAAGAATCACACAACAAGATAATTACAGAGCACGGATATAAACGCAATTCCATCTAACTCCCAAACTGGCGCTCTTCACCACCCACTAACATTATTCAATAGTCGAGTGGTGACAAGGAGTAAGTCTAATTATTAGTTCACCATGTTTGGGTGACCATATGTTCCAGAACTGTATGGAGTGTTGGGAAAAGACACTGCCCCTATCCTCAGAGATTTCACAATGGTAATTATACACGAAGGAAAGAACATTTTAAAGGAATCAGGAAAGAGGAGTCACAACTCATATTCATTTAACAAACATTTCATGAGAAGTTACTGTATGCCAGGAAGTATATTCCAGCTACTGGGAATATTGTCACAGTTACAAATAAAGGGGACAGATTTGAGAAACATTCCAGGTACAGAATGACTGAAAGGGAAAGCAAAGAGACTTAGATTTTCCTTGTGCAAGAGACTGAGAATGAGCTAGCCATTAGGGAAGGTTGAAAGGTGGAATTTGGAGGAGTGGTAAGTTTGTCTTCAGGGTTGTTATGTCAGAATCGTCATAAGACATTGTAATAGTTTCCTGTTACTGCTATAACATATTACCATAAACCTAGTGGCTTTCAACAATACCATTTAATTTCTTCCAGTTATGGGGATCGGAGCTCCAAAGTAGTCTTATGAAATAAAAATCAAGGTGTTTGCAGAGCTGGAGACTCCAGGGAAATATCCATTCCTTTCCTCTTCTATTGGGGCTGCCAGCATTTCTTTGATCCTGGTCACATCACTCCATTTTTTGCTTCTATCATACATAGTTCTCCTCTGTCCTCCTGCATCTCTTTTGTAACCAGACTTGTAATTACAACAGGCCCACTAGGATAATCCTGGATTATTTCCCCATTTCAAAATCCTTGACTTTTTGTCATCTAAGTTAATGTTCACAGGTTCCTAGGACTGGGACATGGATGTATTTGGGGGAGCCATTATTTGGCCTATCATAGATATTTAGGAAGAGATGTTCTATACACAGTCAAAAAGATAAGTCTAGAACTTGGGGGAAATGATATTCATTCATCCATTCAACCATTAAATAAACATTCATTAAGCAGTTAATATGTGCTAAGATGATAATTGCACCAAAATAGTGGATTTGGAACTCATCCCCATAGTTCATAGGTGATGGGGGCTTATGCAAAGAGAGTGTAGAGAGTGAAAAAAGCAGAGAACTGAAGACGACATTTTGGGGGAAATTTACACATTTCTGGAACAGACAAGAAAAGGAAAACCAATGTGAATTTGTCCAGATTAAGACTTATCACGCAGCACCCTTTGTACAGACTTGTTTGTACTGAATGGGTGACCACAAGTGATTGTATGTATGTATGTATGTATATATATACATATATATATGTGTGTGTATATATATATATATATGGAATGTGATTTTGAAATACACTGCCTAGTAGCAGGGAGGTGGGGCAGATAAGTGGGGAGGGGGCGGAATTTAGGTACATTTCTTCTTGAGCCACAGCATCTCTGGAAGGTCTATTCTCCAGCCTCTGATCAACATTAGTCACTGTGGTTCTGGCCTATTCTTTTCTTCTCCTTTTCTCAGCCAAGTGCAGCCATTAAGCACTTCACATCCAATGGCTACAGCCTGAGCTCTTGGCTGCCCCAGTAATGGAGGCAGCAAGAATTTAATCCATGGCAGCCTCAGGTGCAGAAAGATGATACTAAATATTTCATTCCTGGGATGATGGGAACTGGAAGCCCCTGGAGAGGATCTGGCTGAATCTTTTAAGTGAGCCCTTCCAGGAATCCACTGGGTAACTGTGCTATTGGCAGTAATGATTGCCACTCGGGCCTTCGCTTCCCAGTGGGAGGGGAAGCAGCATTAATGTGCAACAGTGTTAAAAGGCCAGCTCCAACTCTGGTTCAAGGAAATTAATTTTTTTTTTAATTCTGCTTTCAGAGGTTTCCTGTCACCTCTCTGGATCCAAAACACATTTGTCACCCATTTTTCCCTTTTTTGTTTTTCATAAAGAGCCAAATGAAAGGAGAATAAAAAGATCTAACAAAGAGAAATCATTTAAGGTACATTTCTTCTCTTCAGGAAATTACCTGCTTTGGCTTATATCTTTAACTCCTCTCAATCTTTAATAGCAAGCACTAGAAAACAGTAAGTGTTAGAATGGACGAGAGAAAAACAGATGCATTATCTTGGTGAAAAATTGCATAGATTATGTTGGTAAGTAAATACTACTTGTTAAGCACTAAAGTATTAAAATGAAAAAAAAAAGAGACTATTTTTCCTTAAAAAATTAAGTGTTTTGAGAAACTGGATTAGATTTTTTTCGTTACTCTTCACAAAATTGAAAACAGATGGTATACGCTATAAACTTAAAAGTAAAAAAAAGAGAATGAAAAAGGTCAGTTTCAGTGTAATATGAAGGTGAGATGACCTGAAATATGACCCTTTTGCCCTTGAGACCTGAATTCGGATCTGATTTGTGATTTTGATCAGAGCTGCATACACTGGAGGGGTAGGGTGCAAATTAGAAGTTAAAGAACTATTGAGCAGAAAACTGGGCTCCTATGTGCATTTGGAAGTAACCATTTCACAACTCCTCCCTAACCCTGCCCATTCTGCAGGAAACTCCACTATCCAGCCCAGTGTCTTCTGCCTCCTGTGAGCTCCTTCCTTGCTATCTGGACCATTCCCTGTATTATATAGCTTGCTTCCCTCAAAGAAATATGAGCTCCTTGAGGGACAGTTGGATGGAAGCTATTAGGAGCCCACATGGTTTATTTACCTGCTCCCAAACTATTGTTTGCTTCATAGATTAGCCTGAGGTTGGCTTTACATGTAGATGGAGCAAAATTTTATGTATCTTTGTATCCTCTGTTTCCCATGGAGGGATGAGTGAACTAAAGGAAGTGTGAAAGGAAACTTTAGATGGTAGTACATTTTCTCTAAAGAGAAAATATTACTAAATAGTTAACATTACTACATACTAAATAGAAAGCATTCTCTATGAGTACCAACATTATTTTAGTGTGTCCTAGAAATACAGACATCAAGAATTCTTCAAGGGCACCTGGGTGGCTCAGTCATTTAATCCACTGACTCTTGATTTCAGCTCAGGTCATGATCTCAGTGTCCTGGGATAGAACCCAGCGTCTGGCTTCCCGCCGAGTGGGGAGTCTGCTTGTCCCTCTTCCTCTGCCTCTGCCCCTCCCCCTCTCACACATACTCGTGCTCTGTCTTCTCAAATAAATAAATAAAATCTTTTTTAAAAAAAAGAATCCCTCAAAATATCATTACTATGGAATATAAATATATAATAGCTTTCAAAAATGAATTTCTGTAGAAAAATATTAAGTCAGAGTTCACATGGAATTTAGATATGGCAAAAATCATGAAGATGATATACAAAGACTTAAGTGTTGGAAAACACTGCCCTCAGCCATTGAGCACAATATTTTTTATATCATCCAACAAATATTTGTCAACTGAATGTATCTCAAATGCTATTGTTTGCTTATCATCATGCTAGCTTTTTTTTTATGTATCCTGAGAAAATATCAAGAGGAGAATCATTTGACAGAATAAATAAATAGAAGCTTTCATAAGCACTGATCGTCATGGCAATGAGCTCTGGAATAAGAGCAGACCTCTGGTCAAGTTCTGGCACTGTTATTTTCCAGAAGAACTTCTAAATGTAAATAATTATGTGTTCAGTGCCTCAGTGTTCCCATTTGCCAAATGAAATTGTTATGAGGAGGAAATTAAATAATGTTTTCAAAGTGCTAGCATAATGTCTGGCACATAGAAAGAGCCCAATATATGGTAACTGTTATTATTAACGATAATAGCATCAGCAATAACAATACCACTTGGCATTTGTATGGAAATTCATGTCTTTTAAATGGCTTTTATCCAACCATTAGCATTTATCCAACCCATCTACTAAGTGCCAAGTACTGTGCAAGACTCAGGGATTCAACTGTGGAACAAGAAAAGCATGACTGCAGGGTAGACAGGGTAAAGAAACAGAGTATAAAAGAAACAGGTGACCTATTTTCAAGTCCAACTTTTGCTACTTCTACTTGGGCTAGTGACTTATCTTTCCATGCCTCCATTTTCTCATCTACAAAATAGTAGTAACAATAATAATAATAATTATGACCTTGTAGGGTTGCTGTGATGATTAAATAAGTCCGTGGATGTAAAGTATCAACATTATCAGAAAGGTATCTCTACAAGGTACCCTGAGTTTATTTTGGCTTTTATTGTTATAGTTCTTGGCCTCATAAGCCTACCATATTCTTCAAATGGCAGCTGCTTTCCAAACTCTGTCTTTGCCACAGATTATACCCAGCCACTAATTCAGAGACAAAAGTACAGCTATTTAAGGATGTTTGAGGTTTCTCTGCTGAGAACATTTTATCACTGAATCCAATCAATTACTTAATATAGATTCAGATCAAGCCAGTCTTATAATTAGAGTAGAAGGTCACCTACATTGTGTATTCTCCCACCCACTAGGAAAATTTCCACCCTCCTCCTCTACACCTAGAGACCAGAGCACACAGACACATACACCTGCCCATTATGTGGAAGTTGTGCTGTTAATGGAAATATCAAACAAGGCAACTACATGCTTCACACTTGAACCTGAGGCCAATTTGGAGCAAGCACTGACCTAAAGCCTTCCATAGGAATGACTGGTTATCTCAATGCAGCTGTACTATCTGTGTAAGAAGGGATATAAAAAGCCTGATTTTTTTTTTAATCTGAGTTTTTTTTTTTTTTTTTTACCCTGATAGAAAATCCAGACGGGTACCTGAATGGCCAGATTCAACATGTAGATAATGTAGCTGCATGAACCCAGCCCCAGATAGTGTCAGAACAACCATTCTTTTGACAAGTGAAAACAGCCAAGTCAAGACATTTCCACCCAGAGACTGTGGCTTCTCCCCCTGATGAAAATAACTGCTTCAATCTGGGCTGTGCCAACGCAGCCTCAGACATAAAGGTGATGAAGGGCTGTTTTCAAAGCCCAAAGTCTTGCCTCAGGACCATTTAGAAAACACTGCTGGCTAGGGAGCCATCATACACATAAGTCAATGAAATATTACCCCTAATTGAGTGGGCCATTTGAGAATGCAACCAAGAGCATGTCCAAGGAGTCAGCACTCCCCTTTACAACTCCCCAAGCCCCTCCTGGGTTAGTATCCATTTAAAGAGAGAGGAAAAAAAGACCACTTTCATCACTTAAGTGTAAATGAATCAAAGTATGATATGGATAGGGGAGCAATCAGGTTCCCCTGATGACTGATCTATTAAAGGGAATGAAGGGTGATTCATTCCGGATGTGGCACTCCTGAAACACACTGCTGGATCATTGATTCCAGACTCCCCAAACTTCCACAAATACAGAGGGATATTTAGGAGTTCAGTTGGCATGAAGGACATAGGAGAATTAGTGGCCTTAAAAATGAAAAGGCTTTGGATGCATAGATTTGGTCACCAAGGGTAATCCAACTTGGTCTCTAAGTCACTCTTGACAATTCCATTAAGAAGTCTCCTGGAGAAACTAATCCCAAAGCCAGTTTTGGAAAGCCAGATAGCTCCCAGTACTAAAGAGGCACATTCAAGTCGGCAGTAGCAAACTGATCCATTTCCTTCGGTCCAAACAGTGTTTTGTTGTTTTCATTTATTTTTCTGTCACTATATAAAAATCAGGATATTTGACTGGGATTTTACATCTCTTGAAGATCATCTGACCCTCCATTTTCATATGGTGGGAATCGGCACAAGTTGAGTAGCAGCTACATCTTCATACAATCCCCATGGTCTCTATCTGGCCTCGATGATTAACTGTTGGCCTCTGTAAGCAATGACTTTGCAACTGCTATCATGAAGTGCCTATATAGACAGAAACCGATTCTATTACCCTGGTACCGACAAAGAATCCATGTTAAGGACTGAACATAGGCAAAGTCAGAACTGTCTCCAATTGGCTTGACATGAAACCCCACCCAACAGATGCCTCATGCTGAGTAGGGACAAACTGACTGATTTACATCCTTTTTCATGAAAGGTATGACATATCTGTGAGGCAGCTTGAGCTAGTTCTCAGTATGCCATAAGGTCTGCCATATATCCCAGTTTTGAAGATATCAGAATCCAGAATGTTGTGTCCAGTAAGGGTGACTAAAATTTGCAGTAATTCCTATTTCTGGAGATAGGCTAAGCTTGTCTGTTTTTAGAAGTTTTAGAGACAAAAATATGTGCCTTCTGCCTATCTCAAAGCTCTAATCTCTCTACACTTGCATCACCACGGGGGTACTATTGCTTCAAGAGGAAGTATAGCAGAGTGGGGATGAGCAGGGCCTCTAAAATTCAAATGCCTGGGTTTGAGTCCCGATTCTAGCCCTTGCTACAGGATTTCAGGCAACCCTCTTTAGCTCCCTGAGCCACTGTCTCCTCTTGTAAAAAAAAAAAAAAAAATGAGATTAAAAATAGTACCCACATCCTGGGCACCTGGGTGGCTCAGTTGGTTAAGTGTCTGCCTTCAGCTCAGGTCATGATCCCAGGGTCCTAGGATCAAGATCTGCATGGGGCTCCTTGCTCAGCGGGGAGTGTGCTTCTCCCTCTCCCTCACTCTCTCTTGCTCTCACTCTCTCTCAAATAAATAAAATCTTTAAAAAAATAATAAAAATAAAAAATGAGAATAGTACCCACATCCAAAGAAAAAGGAAAAAATAGTACCCACATCATAGGACTGTTGCGATAATTAAATAAAGCAACACATGTTGGGGCGCCTGGGTGGCACAGTTGGTTAAGCACCCGACACTCAGTTTCAGCTCAGGTCATGATCTCAGGGTCATGAGATTGAGCTCTGCATTGGACTCCATGCTGTGCGTGGAATCTACTTAAGGCTCTCTTTCCCTCTCCCTCTGCCACGCACCTCACCTCAACCCCCACTCTCTCTCATTCTCAAATAAATAAATAAATCTTTTTAAAAAATAAAAAAGGAAAGCATGTAAAACACTTCGTACAGCACTTGCCTACATAACATCTATTCCATAAATATTAGGTTAAAAAAAGTGAAATCTACAATGTGAAACTTTTCACCTTTAACTTGTTTAAACCTTTCACTTTAGCCTTCCTGTTGCTCCCATGGACTACTCAAATATAAATTGTACAACCCCATATTTTACACTTTTGTTCCCAAAACTCCTCTCTTTTTTAATATTCTCTTTTTTCTCTATATTTAATATACTTTAATCGATATAATAAGGCTTAATCCAAGTACCACTTTTCTGACAAAGCCTTCTCTGACGACCCCAACTACAACATAAACTCCCACTCTTCTATAATCCAACCTATGAACTAGTAGATATTTCAAAACTGCCCAGAGCATTGCAATGAAAATTATATTGTTACACACTAACACAGCAACCTGAATGTAGCAAAAAGATAGAATGATGTACAGGTTTTCATCTTGCAGTCATGGTCATGTGGATCTATATGATACAGTAAATGTTTCACAGTCACCCAAAGGCTTAGAGGCATTTCACCTCAAAATTCCCTGCAGTAAATTCTTTATATTAACAGTTAATGTCTGCTTCCTAGTCATTGTAGCTACTGATCTTGATATGATAAAACTAAATGTTAAAATGCAAAGTATTTATCACTGATGGGGGATACAAACTTTGAAAGTAGAGCCAACGGGACTTGTTGCTGGATTTGAAGAAAGGAGATGTGAAGAAAGGAGCCACCAAGAATGACTCCTAGATTCAGAGATTAAACAAGTGAGTGAGTGGCAGTGCTCTCTCCTGAGACAGGAGACACTGAGGAAAATGTGAGAATTTTCTTGACAATAGTCAAGATATGGAAGCAATGTAAGTGCCCATGAACAGAATGGATAAAGAAGATGTGATGCACATGCGTGCACAAACACACACACACAGGAATATTAACAGCCATAAAAAAGAATGAGATTGTGCCATTTCTAACAACATGGATGAACCTAACGGGTATTATGCTAAGTGAAATAAGTAGGACAGAGAAAGAAAATGCCATATGATTTCATTTATATGTGGAATCTAAAACACAAAACAAATGAACAAACAACAACAACAACAAACCAGACTCTTAAATACAGAGAACAAAGAGGTGGTTGCCAGAGGGAAAGTGAGGGGTGGGGAAATGGGCAAATGTTTAATGGGGATTAAGAAGTACAAAATTCTAGTTATAAAATAAGTCATGGAAATGAAAAATACAGCATAGAGAATACAGTCAATAACACTGTAGAAAAAAACTAAAGGTCAAAAACATAAGTTTTAAGCTGCAGTTCTGACTTAGCCAGTTATTATCTGCATGACCTTGGTCAAGTTACTTGCCTGCTCTAAACCTCAGTTTCTTCACTCATAAAATGGGATAATAATGGCACCTGCCTTGTAGGGTTTTATGAGGATGAACTAAGCTGATGTACATAAAATGATAATGTCAGATATACAGTAAGGACTTAAAATAAATGATAGCTATTAGTATGATTTGTTGTCTTTTATGTCTGGTAGTTCAGGTATGAATCGAGAGGCCAAAGAATCTTAACAACTGAGAATGACTGCGAGAGAAATTCCAAGCAGAGAAAAGATCATGATCAAAGTCATCAAGAAGGGGCCACAGATCATATCTGAGGAAGAGTATAACACAAAGTAATAACGAAACATCATTTTGGGGCTCGGATTACAGAGAGTCAAAAAGAAATTCAAATTCACACAGATATGGAGCTTTTTTTTTTTTTAAATGCTAGTCTACTACATCTGGGGACTCTGTGATTCATAAAGTGCAGCCATGAGCATTTGATTCCCCAGCCCTGCAAGATAACCCAGGCAATTACTGTTATTATTATGCCCATTTTAGAGATAAACAAATGAGGCTAAGAGAGATTAGGGCCATGAAATCTAATATGTACCAGGGCCAGGACTAAAGCTTGGGTCTTCAGTATTTTCCATTTAGGTGTCTGATTACTTGGGAGAACCTAAATACAGCTTCGGTAGCATTTGATGATTTTATGATGTGCTTTGGGATTTATGGATGTTATTTTGTTGGTACCTCTCCACCTCATAATCCACAATAGCAGTGCCTGCCTTTTGTCTATGAAACATATAAAAGTACCCGGAGGTTGTTAAGTGGTGGGTGCATCCAATAAATACATAAATCATAAAAATACAAAGAGCGTATGATGGCTGGTTTCCTTTCTGACAAATCTGTTTCCTTCCTGACAAGAGATGCTGCCCTGTGGTTCTTCATGTGGGGAAATAAATGTCATAAGTTATCAGCCATTTAGTATTATGCCGTGTATGCACCTAGAGTCCTGTGGGGATTTAAATTTCAAATTGAGGCATATCATTTATGAGGGCTAGTCTAGCCCTGTATATAAGCAAAGTCAGTGGATCATTTTAAGAGATTATTTGAGAGCCCTCAGAAGTGTCTCTTCTGTCCCCAAAATTATTTCTGTTTTGCCACAGTCTCTAGAATTTCCACCTTTATGCAGTTCTTTGGGTTAAGCTATTAAGGGTTCTTCCTTCATTATTCCAGAAGTATCCATTGAGCTATGACATATTAGCTATGACACTGTCCCCAGAGTTGAAGATGCAGCTATAAGCAAAATAGATAAAGACCTTACCATCACAGAACCTTCATTCCAGTGAGGGATGTAAGAGTAGATAGATGGCAGGGTTGAGAAACAGGAAATAAACAAAAATAACATAATACTATTAAAATACTTTCATTCAACCAATACTAATGAAGAGCCTATTATGTGCAAAGTCAGCACAGGTCTTGAGAGAGTTTACTCAGGAGGTCATTTAGAATAATTTAATTTGCCAGATTATCCAGCTAATATCTTAAAACCCCAAAGAAACCTGCATAGTGCCCAGCTCTATATAGTTTCTTGTCTCTCTGACTCCCTTCCCTACCCCTGAAATCAGTTGGTTTAGTTCCATTTCTAGGACCAGTCCTCACCACCTATGAACAGGAACGATCTAAGCAATGCCAGTCACCAACTCTTTGCAATTCCTTCTTCCAAATTATCCTAACAACTGAGTTTCCTTCATTTGCTCAAAAGACATTCCTTAGTATCTATTATGTATATTAAATGTTAGAGATACGAAGATGCACAAGGTAATCCCTGCTCTAAACATCTCACAAACTCTAGCAAGAAGAGGGACAAGTGAAAAAACAAATGAATTGTAGCCCAGATGCTAAAGCCCTATTACTACTTATAGACTTCCCAGCTATTTCTTCTAGATAAATTCACCATCTAGAATTCCCATACTGTAGAGCAGTATGCCCAATAGAACTTTCTGCAATGATGTAAATATTCTATATGCATACTGTCCAATATGACAGCCCCTTGCCACATGTCAAGTTGAAATACAGCTAATACAACTAAAGAACTTAAATTTTTGTCTCATTAATTTTAATTAACTTAAAATTTATGTCTAGTAACCACATGTATCTAGTGGCTACCATATTGGACAGCACAGATCTAGAATTAGGAATGTTTCCAGGGGAGGCCAATCTTGATCTAAGAGATCTTAGAATACCGGGTCTATGAGGTTATAGGGTTCTGATGTCAGATTCTCCAAAATGTTGCCATAATCCTGGAAGTTTACTTTGACTTTCTTAGTTGGAGGGCTTTTTCTTTCTCCATGTGCTGATTCAGGACCCAGGTACCTTCCTCTTATAGCTCCACAAGCATCCCCTAGAACCTTGGAGGCCTCTGTGTTTAGGCAGTACATGGAAAGAAAGAAAACAGAAATGTCGCACTTACTTCTTAGAAAACCCAAGAAAAGTTTCCTCCACATTCCACTGGATATATTGGGTGCTGGAAAATGTAGTTCCTGACTAAGCAACTGCTTTGCAATGCTTTACATGCTATGGAAAGAGGATAACAAATTTCTGGTGGACAGATATCCATCTTTGCCACAACCAACACTAGTTCTCTGTTGGGATCCTAAAGTTGACCTGAGAGAAGCACCTAATACATGGCCCCAAGTAAAAGCTACTGTTCTGTCAGTGAAAACAGGAATAGCATTAATCAAAGTGTCACTGAACTCAATTCACCAAACAGGAAATCGGAGGGTAAATTCATGTGAAACTCCTAAGGACAGAATGTCCTTCATAACCAAGGAGAAAATGTCTCCTTGCCTGTGGACGAAAGAAATTTGCCCTGTTTGCACTATTTCCTTTTAACATTCATTAAATGGCCCTCTAACTGTCCCCATTTCTCAGCTCCTTTGCTAAAAGGCTGAGTTGTGACTCTTTCCCCATCCCCTTTCCACCCTCCATGATCAGCTTCAAAGTGCGCCCAACCATTTGACAACCTAAGTCCAGTTTGAAGGGACAATTTAGGAGGTGTGAAACAGGAGGTTCCTTTCATCTCTGTGGCCCTGAAATGCTGTAGTTGTATGTGTCAGAACAGGAGGAAGAATTTGAATATTTGTGATTTATGGCTTTTATTTCTGTTTTGGCAGCTTCAGCTTCAAATTCAGGTTTCCTTGATAGTGAGACCATACAGAATGCATTGCTCTGTTGTCAGGATCATGAATTACGGTTGTATTGATGACACTGGAACAGTGTTATATGAATATCTTTCCACGAATAAATACAATGTAAGGCCCACATTTCTTGTTGTTCATTAGAATGGCCTGAATCACTAAAGCAAGAACATTCCTATGCCAGACAATTCTTCCCTTGGAATTCCATTGTTCCTTTACTGCATGAACAATTAGATTATCAATGGATATGGTCACTGCTGCAATCATGTTAGCATTAAAAAATACATATAAGTTCACATCAAATCTACATTGTGATCAATGATTCCATTGCCATTCCTCCATAAATAACAAAATCTACCTCCTCAAGTTCTTGGGAGGTCTAAATGAAAAACTGTATAAAAAGTTTCACACTTTTAGGGGCACCTGAGTGGCTCAGTGGGTTAAAGCCTCTGCCTTCAGCTCAGGTCATGGTCTCAGGATCCTGGGATTGAGCCCCGCGTCGGGCTCTCTGCTCAGCGGAGAGCCTGCTTCCCCCGCTCTCTCTGCCTGCTTGTGATCTCTCTCTCTCTGTCAAAATGGATGAATAAAACTTTAAAAAAAAAAAAGTTTCAACCTTTTCTAACATACAGCAAGTACTTTATAAATATTAGTTTTAATTATTATAATTTGGCTACAGTGAATATCCATCAACCTTTTGGATACTAACAATCCAGTTTTCTTTTGAGGACCATTCCTACACCAATATTAACCTATGTGGTTGGCAGTGGAGAGCTGCCACCATCACCAGTCTCCAAGGGTGACCCCATAATCTAAGGCTGAGCAAATAAACACACAGTGCCTGACCAGTTCAGGGATGAGTAGGGTCACTCGAGCCAGGCCATAAAGGCACTCCCTCGAGATTTGCTGGAACAAATGGTAAAAAAAATGGTCTCAGATTTTTGTTATTCTTCCTAGCTGGTAGAACATAAGCTTAGAATAGCCAGGGACACCCCCCGACTCCAACCTCTGGAGAGGGTAAAAATGCAGATAAAGTCAACAGAAAGGAAGGAAGAACTGAGACAGAGAAAAACACGTCATGATAATATTTAGAACCCTGGGCCTAAAAAATCCTCTACCCAAACTCCTTATGCATCCCACCCCACAAAAGTTTCCCTTTTCCTATAGAGCTTATTCAAGTGGGTTTCTGTCATTTGCAACATAAAGAGGTAAAAACAAGAGAAATTAGGAGAATGTGTTGATCACTGCACATCTTCTATCAGTGAGAGAATATAAATAATGATTAAATCATAAAATATAAGTTACTTTGAAGTTTACAAAGGATTTTCATATGTTATCACCTATATCGGGTTATTAACACAAGCTGTTATAACGGATAAACCCTAAAGCTTAGCACAACAAAGGTTTATCTCGCATTCACATCATAGTCCATGGGACTTAGGTGACCCTTCTCCACTTTGTTGACACAATTCTGGAACACATGGTTCCCATGGCAGGGAAGGAGCGGGTTGGAGAATCACACATGACAATGTAAAGGCCAAGTCCTGGAAATTGTGTACATCATTTCTGCCCACATTCTATTAGCCAGACTCAGATACGTGGCACCAATTGAGCTGCAAGGGAGGTTTGGAAATGTAATCTTCCTGCATGCTCACAAAAAGGAAAAAGTGTGATGAGTAAGATGTTATCTTTGCCACATCTCTTTTTATTTATTGTATTTAATCCCCTGCCAGACAGGCAGGAGCCTGGGGGTCTTGACCCAAGCTGGACTACTGGGTCCCAGGAGCCTATCTGGGGTACAGGGTCAGAAACTGACTACAGAATGTGAAACTGAGGTGAGTATCGTGAGAGGCAACATCCCGAGGTGAAACTGAAACTTGCTCACCAACCTAAAGAAATCAGAGAGGACGAGAGAAATCAAGTACAAGTTCATAAGATGGATCCAGAGAAAACAGATCCTGGCTAGAAGGGACAAAGTGGAGGTCAGGGGGCAGAGCCTGTAGGAATGTCTCAGCTATGAAATAAGAGCTATAGACTCTTTTTGTAGAGTGTTAATTGCCTCTGCATAAGCAGAGGGACAAAGATACTCCTAATATCCCTTTGACATAGGCAAGGTAAATATAATTAACCCTATTTCACAGGTAAGGCTCAGAGAGGTGAGATGACTTGCCCAAGGTCGTGCGGCTAGTAAGAAAGAAAAATAAGATTGAACCTAAGCCTTATGACATTTAATTCATGGTTCGTGAGTTAGGCTACTAAACCTACTCAGCCTTCTTCATTCTCTCTGCCCTCAGCAAATCCATGTACTTGTTGATAAGCAAGAAAGGAGACATCTAATCCAAGATATTGAAGTTTCTACTAAGCAGGAAATGCATTCGGAGTCTGCAACTGTGTTCCCTCTGTCTCTATCTGAAACTTTGAATCTTCACTGTCCCTAAGTCCTGGGGGCTAAGTTGGGTATATTACTCCTGTGTCCTCACTGCCCTCGTACATCCCATTTTAGTACATGTCACCATGTGCTTTAATGGCTCATTTGCCTGTCTGTATTCTCCATTTGAATGTGAATTCTATGAGGACAGAGACTATGCTAGTCTAGAACACACTGATGTCCCTGATATGTAGCACAGGGCCTGGTACACAGTAGAGGCTCAATAAATATTTATTAAATTAATTTATCAAATTAATTAATATTTATCAAGTGGATGAAGAAACATCACTTCTCATACTGTCCTAGAATCTCCAGCTATACCAGAAGTATTCAACTCTATCCCTAGATTTTAATCTCCATGGAGGGCAGGTACTCTAACTACCAGAATCTCTGAGTATCATTCCCGTTGCCCAGTCTCTAGCATATATGAAATATACATAATAGAGAAAAAAAGTTATAGCAATTTTCATAGCAATTCTATTCCTAGATTTTATACCTAGAATAACCTTTTTGAAAATTAAGCCTACTCGTTTCACCTTACTTCTTTAAACTCTTTACTGGATGCTCATTACTTATAGTGTCCAGAAAAAAACTCCTTAAAATTAACTACAGAGCCCTGCCTGGAGCAGTGAACAGGATAGCCCTCTATTTGGGATTCACGAACCTTGAGATGCTGATGAAAGTTATGGCCCTCTCTCCCAGAAAAAAAAAAAAAAGTCATATGTTTATGAGGATATACTTCCACATGCTGTTTTACAAGGTTGATAGAGCCCCTAATGTCTAATTCTGGGCCCTCCTGGGACCCATAACCCTAGGTTGAAGGCATCTCAGTGGCTCACCTAATCTGTTCTCAGAGTGAGGAGGGAGGTCAGGTCTGCTAAGGACCTCTCTCCAGCTCCTCAAATACAAGGAAGCCTACCCCCACTTGAATGCTAGCTCTCTGTTAGTTAGCAATTCAGAGTGATTTTTCAGAGTAATCCCTCAGTCTCCCATGATACTTGTCTGACAACCCCTTAATCTTGGCAACAGCTGCATTAAACCAACCTGTCATCATCGTCGCTGCACAGAGCAGCAGCTCTGAGAGAGACACACATGCTCATTTAGAAGCAAACTCTTCAACCCATTAGAAGAAATTAGAATTTGGGGGGCCTATTGCTCCATAACCAGCACCCAAGAGCAGTCAGACAGGGCATGCCAAGAGGCACTCGGCCAAATCCAGGCTTAAGGTGAGCTGCCTCCATCCTAGGCTCCATCAGAAGTTGTCAAAAGGAATGTTTAAACAATCACTACTCTCAAAATCCAAGTCCATGCCCCACTGGATTAAAACAAAGGAATGGAACAATGATATGAAAAGGTGTCAGGGGAAATTTGCTGAGAATGGAATTTATTTTGACAAATTGAAAGAGCCCCATGGTTACCTTGGTCCTGGAGAAACTGTTTCATCAGTTACTTTTGTGATCTGTGAAATTTTAGTCCTTTTTAAAAGAAAAAGTGGCACTATGTCCAGCTGACACCCCCAATATATTTTGGAAACTTAACGAAAAACAACAACAAAAATACATGATTGGTCAAAAGGCATGTACTGTCAAATCCCTCTCCTCCATAGTTTATCAGGTAATTTTGATAATTGTTTTGACTACTATTTTTTTATTATGATTTTTTTAACCATCAGGATTTTTTTCTTCAATTGAGGTATAGCTGACATACAATATTATATTAGTTTCAGGTATACAACATAGTGATTGGACATTTATATGCATTACAAAATGCTCACCAGAATAAGTATAGCTACCAACTGTCACCATACAAAGTTATTACAATATTATTGATGATATTTCCCGTGTTATACTTTACATCCCCATGACTTATTTATTTTATAACTGTAAGTTTGTACCTCTTAAATTCCCTTCAACTATTTTGCCCAAAAATGGTAAACTACCATTTTTTTGATCCTTTATCACGCCTAGGCACTTTCAAATCCTTTTTTCAAATATTTACTGAGAACAGTTGTGGTGCATCGATTGCAAATCAGCTCCAATTCTTCACCTCTCCCACCTTCATCCAGGTGACCTATCCTACAACTTGACTCTGGGCTTGGCTCAGTGATGGTTTGGCTGGTGGTATGTTAGCAGATGTGAAACAACCAGAGGCTTGAAAAAGCATTTGTGCATTTCTACGTGCATGCTGGTATCTCTATAAGAATAAGCTCTGGCTGTCCTTCTGCAGGAAGAGAGGTATGTGGAGTATAACTAAGCTGCCTCAGGTACCCTAGACAAAAACCAGATGACCCTCAAATCCATGAGCAAACCCACACATGATCAGCAGACCTAGCTAGATAGAGTCCGATGAACTTTTTTTTTTTGAAGTATAGTTGACACAAATTTTTACATTAGTCGTAGATGTGCAACATAGTGAGTCAACAAGCTTGTACTTATGCTGTGCTCACCACAAGTGTAGCTACCATCTGTCACCACACAACGCTATTACAGTACCCACTGACTATATTCTCTATGCTGTGCCTTTTACTCCCATGGCTTATTCACTCCATAACTGAAAGCCTTAATCTTCCACTCCCTCTCACCCATTCCCCTTCCCCCTCCCCTTGGCAACCATCAGTGTGTTCTCTGTATTTATGGGTCTGTTTCTTTATTTGTTTATTTATTTGTTTTGTTTTGTTAGATTCCACATGTAAGTGAAATCATATGGTATTTGTCTTTCTCTGACTTGTTTCACTTTGCATAATGCCCTCCAGGTCTATCCATATTGTCAGAAATGGCAAGATCTCATCTTTTTTTGTGGTTGAATAATATTCTATTGTATATATATATGCCAGTTCTTTTTTATTTATTCATCTATTGATGAGCTCAGGTTGTTTCCATATCTTGTTTATTGTAATTAATGCTGCAATAAACATAGGGGTTCATATATCTTTCCAATTAGTGTTTTCATTTTCTTTAGCAAACATCCAATAGTTGAATCACTGGATCATATGGTCTTTCTATTTTTAATTTTTCGAGGAGCCTCCATACTGTTTTCTACAGTGGCTGCACCAATTTACATTCCCCATCAATAGTGTACAAGGGTTCCTTTTTCTCCACATCCTCAACATTTGTTATTCCTTATCTTTTTTTAAAAAAAAAAAGATTGTATTTATTTATTTATTTAGAGAGAGAGAGCACATGCAAGCAGTGGGGATAGGCAAGGGGAGAGGGAGAGAGAATCTCAAGCAGACTTTACGCTAAGTATGGAACCAGACACGGGGCTCTACCCACAACCCTGAGATCGTGACCTGAGCCAAAATCAAAGCTGGATGCTTAACCGGCTTTAGAAGTAAAAATTGCTTTTTATTTCTAACCATTCTGGCAGGTGTAAGGTGAAATCTCATTGTAGTTTTAATTTTCATTTCCCTGATAATTAGTGATGTCAAGCATCTCTTCATGTGTCTGTTTGCCATCTGTATGTTTTCTTTAGAAAAATGTCTATTCGGCCTATGTCCATTTTTTAATCAGATTTTTTTTTGGTGTTGAGTTGTATAAGTTCTTTATATATTTTGGATATTAACCTATTGGATATAACATATGCAAATACCTTCTCCTATTCAGTGGGTTGCCTTTTCATTTTGTTGATGATTTCCTTCAATGTGTAAAAGTTCTTTATTTTGATGCAGTCCCAGAATTAATATTGTTAAAATGTCCATATTACTCAAAGCAATCTACAGATTCAAATTCAATGCAATCTTTATCAAAGTACCAATAGTTCTTGGGGGTTTTTTTCCCCACAAAAATAGAGCAAATAATACTAAAATCTCTATGAAACTACAAAAGACCCCAAATAGCCAAAGCAATTTTAAAAAAGAAGAACAAAACTGGTGATGTCACAATTCTAGATTTCAAGATATACTACAGTGCTGTAGTAATCAAAATAGTATAGTATTGGCACAAAAATAAAAACAAATCAATGACACAGAATAGAGAGTCCAGAAATAAACCCACATTATATGGTCAGTTAACCTATGACAAAGGAGGCAAGAATATACAATGGGGAAAGGACAGTCTCTTTAACAAATGGTGCTGGGAAAACTGGACAGCTATGTGTGAAAGAATGAAACTGGATTACTCTCCTACACCGTACATAAGAATAAACTCAAAATGGGTTAAAGACCTAAATGTGAGACCGAAACCATAAACTTCTAGAAGAAAACATAGGCAATGATTTCTTTGACATCAGCCATTGCAACATTTTTCTGGGTATATCTCCTAAGGCAAGAGAAGCAAAAGCAAAAAATAAGCTATTGGGACTACACCAACTGACTCTTGACATACAAGCAATAAAGTCACATTTTATTGCTTATTACTATATTCCATTAAAGTTTTGTGAGTGGTTATTACATGGCATTTGGGCAATAGATAGCTGATGCACCAACTATGTGTCCAGGCACTGTTCTAACAGCATAACAAAATAGGCAAGCCCCTTCCTCTACATTGCAGATTGCAGATTGCAGCACCTAACTCAAAATATATAATAATTTTATAAAGTAAGCTATATTCCCATTCACACACAAGCAAAGTGAGGCACAGAATGGTTGCTGACGCAAGGCATTATAGCCAGCAAATGGAGCCGGGCTCCCATGTCAGGCTACATGATGTGGTGAGTAACCCACTCCATTCAGCCATGATTTCTGCATCTGAAAGATAGGAATAATAATGTAATGCATACCCCAAGATTTACTGTGAGCGTTAAAGGAGATCATGCATGTCAAAGCACTTGGCATAGGGCTCTGTACATGGGAAATTCAGGAAGGTTTTTCTGTGGATTATACCATTTCTGTTATCATTACTATCATAGCTGTTGTGATGCTGTCTGAACCCAGAGCCTGACTACTTAACTGTTCTTTATTATTTTATTGCCTCTGGTCTAGTTTCCTGCCCTTTCTACCTGATCAATGTGTAGATAGAACTGATTGATAAATCTGGTAAATGTCACCACTTCTTTTCATAGAGAAATAATCAACTTTAAAAACCTTTATTCCTGTGACCCTACAATGGCAATAGGCCATTTCTGACAGGTTCACTAATGAGGGCTTATTATACACTTAGGCTAGAAGCAGACAGATCTAAAGGGAAAAATGAGCTACATAAATTGCAGGACCCACTGCAAAATAAAAATACAGGGTCCCCTGTTCAAATATTATTAAGAATTTATATAAGAGGTACGGTTACATCAGAGTATTGAATCAAGCATGGGGCCATTCTAAATTAGTACCTTCTTCATGGAATTGTTTTGAAGAACAAATGAAATGAGTATATCCAGTCCTTAAAGAAATGTCTGGCAAAGAACAAATACTCAATACTAGTGGTATAAGTTTTCACTGTTATCATTACATGTTTGTCAAAGTAATGAAGGGAATCCCAGCCAATACGTAAGCCCTTTTCAAAACTCTTAGGCAGTCATTTTCTCACGTGGCTTTTGTAAACAGCTTTGAGAAGCAGGCAGATGGGAGCCTTCTCTGTCCCACGGTTAAAGAAATAAAAGCTCAGAGAGTGTTTGGGGATTTCCAGAAGCTACACAGGAAGAATGAAGTCAGCCATCTGGGATGTCCCAGCCCTGCAGTCTTTCCACCAAGTCCTCCTGGCTCCAGCTTTATCTGGCCCTGACAGAATTGCCATGCGGACAGCATTTATTTATTTGGTATAGTCAGGACCCCAAGATCAGGCAGGCTGAGAATACAGATTTACTTTGCATAGAGATCCACACCAGAGGCTCCCGATTTGTTCCCTCGAGTCACTTACCTCTCCCCGCCAACCCCAACTCATATTATAATGTAACTGTGTCTTCTGAGCAAACAATAGGGTATCCAAGCAGAGCGGGACTGGGAGAATTGTTCAGAGGATGATCAGCACACAGGCCCTGGAGTCAGGGAATTTGAATCCTGGCTCTGCTACTTGACAGGTTGAGCAAGCGCTTAACCCAGATTATCTCAATATTGACATTTTGGGCTGGATAATTCTTTGTTGTGGGAAGGTGCCCTGTGCATTGCAGGATGTTTACAACAACTCTAGCTTCCACTCCTTAGGTGCCAATAGCACACCTGCCTGCCCTCCTTACCCTGGCTGTGTCTTCAGAATGGCCATTGTTCCTTTTGTTGTTGGGGGGTGGGCAGGGAAATCACTCCCAGTCGAGAACCACTGACTTAACATCTCTAAGCTTCAATGCCTTCACTATAATCTGGAGGTAATAATGAGAAAAATACCAACTTCATCAGGTTCTGAGGATTGAATGAGATGATCGTGTATTGGCATGGCACAGGGCCTGGCACACAGTTAGATAGTCAATAAATATGACATGTTGCTATTATTGCAGTATTGGCCAAGAAATGGGGACCTTTGCAAGAACTCCATAAACTTGCTGAATTTAAAGCTGAAAATCCATTTCAACAAATATGTATTGAGGATCCATTACCCAAGGTATTTTCCCAGGTACTGGGAATTAAAATTTGAATAAGATTTAGACCCTGCCCTCAAGGAGCTAGTCTACCTAGTGGGAAGCTTCCAGACCAGACCCAGTTCAAATCCTAGCTCTGTAACTTACATACGTGGCTTGGGACAGGTTTGCAGCACTTTGTGGAGTCTCAGTTACCTTGTCTGTAAAATGCAGGTAAAAATAAAAATCCCTAAGGAACTTAGCTCTTAACCAATCAGTCAGCTACACTGCCTCCCAACTACACCCCTGTTCCCTGATTGTCTGATTCCTTTCCCCTCACCATGTAGCCTGCAACTTAGAGCATAAGTCCATAGCACTCCCCAATGGAAGATGCTCCTTCCTTCCACGAACATTTACAATCACCCGGGAGGTGATTAGGAGGCTGAGTCATGGGGTCAGATGGCCTTGGACTCATGGCCTTGCCCAAGTTGCGTTACTTCCCTCATCCATCGGTTTATTTACTTATGTGATGGGGACAACAATGGTACCTACTTCACAGGGTCTCGTGCAGATAAAATGAGATCATTCATGTAAAACACTGCAGAAAGCCCAGCACTTACCAAGCATGCAAAACCCTGTCGCCATGGAGATAAAGGTGTTGAGAAGGGCGAGAAGGATGCTGTCCGGGAAGGGAAGGAGGAAGATGTGGCTTTCCGTGGCCTGATCCAATAGCCTTTTGAGAGCTGACACAGGAGCCCCGAACTCAATTCCCTCCCAGACGGTGGGGCATAACCTGCTAAACCTTTCAACACCGAAACCTCCTCTCCACCCCAGCCCTTTCCAGGCTAGCTGTAGCAGCTTTTTCCCAGGCTCTCGCCAAACTGATTCAAGCGGATTAAAATATGTATGTATATATTTATGCAGACAAGAAAGAGGAAAAGCGTAACTTCTAGTCATAGCCTAAATTTCCTGCCTCCAAAGCCCAGCTGGATAGCAGGAGTTCTAACAGCAAACGGCCGCACAATTAGCTGGAGTTCTGTAGCTGTCTGCAGCAGTCTGCTTACGCCGATGTCTCGATAGGTGGTCTCCCAGTTCATCAGTTCATAAATAAGTAATTTGAAATGTGTTCCTGAGGGAAATTTTCCTCCTGCTCTCCCCAACAGACTGTACCCATCGGTTTTCCCATTCTCCAGGTAGCTGCCGTCCTCATTTATAATGGCCAGAGGAACTACGCTGTTCTAATTCCTGCTTCATTACATTGTCTAATGCGAGTTTTCGCCAGCCTCAGAACTCCGCGTTTCTTTATATTGATAAGAAAAGAAAAAAAAAACTTTGCATATATTATTTATTGGCACTTTGGAGGTAGCTTGGCTACAGGTTTAAGTGGAATATTTTTACATACAAAGCAAGACGGCCAAGTTGAGCTCTGGACAGAGGTTTGGAAATGTTGATAAGCTCTCAAGTGGCACAAACATGTGCACTGGGCGGGCACACACATGCAGCACACAGACTACGCACACCGCACGCACCACACAAAGCGCCCAGTCCACACACAGCCAAACCATCCCCCCTATTTTACTTCCTTTGCCTTGGTGTCTACCCCTTGCCACACATTTAGACTGGCGGATATTTTGTACCCGTCTTGATGCATTGTTCCAACTCCCTATTTTTCCACTCGAGAAAATGCACAACCAGATCAAAAGCACCTGGTGACTTAGGAAAACCAGGGTCCCCCACTGGTGAAGCTAATGGAGTCACTAATTTGCCTGGCCAATAAAACCAATGATTTCTATACTAAAAGCCTTTGAGTGAAGCCTCCGGGGCTTGCTCCAGGGGTAATGAAGGGGGGCTAGTTTCCTCTTAGCCAATAACCTAATTATTTTTTTAAAGCACTAACTGTACCTTTCATTATAATAATGCATATAATTGATTTTACTGATTATGTCTTTTATGGCATCTATTAGTCACTGGGAACTATATTTACTTTTTGTTGTTTTTATGATTGTTTAGCTTTGGGGGTCTCATAATAGGTAATTAATAAAATATGTTAATCTGAGAGTAATTTACCTAATGAGATCTCCAGGAATGCTTTTCTCTCCTGATAAAGGAATTCCTCAGAAGGCTTTTTTGGAAGAAAGCTTTCCTGTGAAATCTTGGCACAATCTGGAACAGGAATTCAGATTTATTTTTGTTTTCCTAGCCTCTGGACAGCCAGAGAATTTCATTAAAAAATTTTAAAAATGAATGTCAGGGACTGTCCTGTTTCAGAGGAAACTGTCCTCTGGCCGGGTGGCAATCATCAACACCCTCTCCCCCAGGACAACTATCCAGTTAGCCATCAGCAAAGTTGGCCCTCCAGCCACTTGGATGGCTCTTTAAGAAAGGGGTTATAGTTACAGTTTAGAAGGAGAACTAGATTATTGTAGTCCGAGAAAAGCAAAACCAAAAGGGCCAGGCAAAGGAAGGAAAGAAAATAAAGGGGATAATACAGGGACAAATTTTACTCTACAGGTGACATTTGGCACAGAATACACTAGCCAGTAGAAGAGAACAACAAAATCTAGACCAGTCTCTCCTGTGCAGGAACAATTCGCCTGTATCTGTGAGGGCTGCCAGTGTATTGAGTGGAAATAGCTCGTTCTCTGGGATGCCGGTTAGACACAAATAAGGATGTCTGCAGCACAGAATGCTGCTTAAAACCGTCTGGAAGATGGATCTGGCTCATGCTCAGTCCTGCACCTAGGCCTTCGTGGCCTTGGTCATGTCATTTCTTCTCTCCATGCCATATTACCTTTCACTTTCAAATGGGGGAGGACAGTGGTACCTAGCCCATTGGATCTGTGTGACGTTAATGGAAACTTGCCTGTCATGAAGGAACAGAGAACTTGGCGTTCACCAGGGTTTCTCAACTTCAGTATCACTGACATTTGGGGGCAGCTAATTTTTTGTTGGGTGGGAGAAAATGTTTGCATTATGCTCTAGCAGCATCTCTACTTCTAGCCACGAAGTGTCAATAGCACTCCTCCCCTCCCAGTTTTGGTAACAAAAATTGTCTCCAAGTACTCCGAAACATCCTTTGGAAAGGGAACGTAAATATGGTAGGCAAAACTGCCACCCCTGAGAACCAGTGGCCTACATTAAAGACTCAACAAACACTAGCTTTGTATTAAGATAATCTTTTCTGGGGCGCCTGGGTGCCTCAGTCATTAGGTGTCTGCCTTCGGATCTGGTCATGATCCCAGGGTCCTGGGATCGAGCCCTGCATCCGGCTCCCTGCTCAGCGGGGGGCCTGCTTCTCCCTCTCCCACTCCCCCTGCTTGTATTCCCTCTCTCGATGTTTCTCTCTCTCTGTCAAATAAATAAATAAAAGCTTAAAAAAAACAGATAATCTTTTCTGAGACTCACCTAGCAGGACAGATGGAAAAGCTACTTGGGGGAAAAAAATATAGGGTGGCCTACAGTGAATTCCTCCCACTCTTATTATGATCACTGGGATTATAATCCCAGACTTTGTTTTGAGTGAGTATCTCATGCTAACATGCAGAAACTTCTTTCCAGAGGAGGAGTCTCTAGAGCAAATAGGAATCAAGTAGAGGCTACACTGACTCCAGGTTATGGCTTACAGACCAAGATGTGCAGGAACCCTCTTACCTCCTGCTCCTGGAGAGCCAAACCAAACCAAAACCAAAGGCCACTGATATGAAGCACTGTGTGTATGTATGTGTGTGTCTATACAGATAGACAGAGAGATATAGGTAGAGATATATAGATATATCATACACATAAGTTGCTAGTATGTATACACAGAAAAACTACCGTTAACTCTTTGCTGATTGACAGAATACTATAAGTTACTTGCCTCTACCCATAAAAAGCAAATTATGAAAGTCTATAAAGCCTGAAACCGACCTGCCCAATCTTTGACTCCTGTGACATACAACTTTCTCTAAAACTTCAGGTCCCAGATGCTTTTCTAACTCAGACTATTTCAAGTTTAGATGGAGATCCATTTGGAGTGGTTCTATCTTTTTCTTGGTGAGAAAAAGTAATCTTCGTGCATTGAATACAGGCCATGTGAAAGGCTCTTTTACAAATGTCATCTCATTTAGCAAACTAGAGCCTGTCAATTTTAGCAATCATTAGATTGCCTCACTCCATAGAAAGAGAAAAGAGAAAACTGTGTATGTATACATACATATTCACCCAAAAAACCCATATGCATTTAATACCCTAGAAAACTACATAAACACAAAAATAAGAATTGCCCAAATGTGTGTTCACACAACCCTCTCATGCACTCATTCAAAACTAAGTACCTCACGACACTCGAGATCCATACACAGGATTTCCCAATAAGGAAAAAAAAAGCATCTGCCTGAGACACACTGGTCAAACAGGAGCACCCAAAATAAAAATTTTAAGTAAAATTTGCTATTTGGAATTTATCAGAGTAGTCATCATGGAAAAGAATCATTTCTATTCTACTTCCTTATAATTCGATTGCAGTTTTGCCTGGTTTTTATTTTCATTCACCTAAATTGGGAGGAGGGAAGGTCACCACAATTTTTTGAGTTATTCAGATCTTTAAAATCTTAACTGAGCCCTGAGACAGAACCAAACATTCACATCCAACTTATGAAACATGGAAACCCATGCCTGTTTGACCCAGGCGCCTCTTAGCATGACACTCCGGATGGGTGGAAGGACACTGTTTTGGCAGCCAGGGGACCTGTATTTTAATCCTTGCCTTCTACTTACTCCCCATTGATACCTCAGATCTCAGTTTCTCAATGTGAAAAAAAAGAAAAGAAAAGAAAAGAAAACTAGATGATGGAATTGGAATGATTTTCAACATTCACTTTAGCTTTGACTGTCTGTGAATCCCACCTCTCGCCCAAGGTCACCCTCAGCTGGTGGCCACAGAGACAGAACTGGAGGTAATTCCACCTCCTAGTTCAAGGCCTTTTACACAAAGTTGTACCCACACACAGACGCCCCCTTCCTTCTCTCTCCTCCCTCAGCTCCTCATTACTATGCAACTCCTCTCTCATCTCCGGTGCAGCCAATCCACAGCCCCCTCCCCACCCCCCACAGCTCGCACAGCAGGTAGTGCAGGAAAAGATAGCAATGGGGAAAGACAGTCAGGCACATTGAAGGGGTTACTTTGCCCGGGGACCCCTTTATCTGAAGTTGTCCTCAAAAGCGGAAATGAGTTGATTTGCATTTTCCCACTGAAGCATGCAGAGTAGCTGAGGAGTGTTTCTCGTTACCAAGTATCGTCTTCTCTGGTTTGCCCTGAGGCCTTCTCTGGGGCTGGAGCAGCTCTGAAAACACCTGTATGCTGCCCATTTAAATACATGCTTCAGACAAATTTTGGGGGGGTTTCAACAGGGAAAGACTAATGCTTTACCTCCCCAGCATACATTATCCTTCCTGTGAATGCTGAAGGCATAAATTAACCCTCTCCAGATTGCTTTATTTCTTGTCTGTCTATCCATGCAACGCCTGCATTCATGTTCATAGACTGAGTTCATAGCTCTCTCCTTTACTCATTCATTCATTCGATTGGTCAGTCGGTCAGCAAGTACTTACTGAGAATCTGCTGTGTGCAAAAGCACTGTGTTGACTGCATTTCACCTACAGAAACAATTTTGATAAGGATCTTGCTCTGAAACTGCTCACAATTTAACCAAAGCAATAATATGACCAGATGTACCCAGATATACCCAGATGTTACCTGGGGGGCTCACCCTATCTCAAAATTGGTTCAGACAATATCGTAACTTGTTGGAATCCATAGTTTGCCCTGTGACTTCTGCAAATTCCTGGCCTTCCTTCTCTGCTGGTGCATTTAAGCCTGCTGCTATGATTGGGCACCAGTATCTCATGACTTCGGTAACTTCGTGGAAGAACCGAGATGAGTGGAGAGGGGTGGTGTCACGCACCACACGGTTTTCTGCCATCTTGGGGGCCCTTTACCTCATTCTCTGCTGGCTCCCAACGTCTGGGCTCTCTAAAAGATGACCTGCCTCACCATGTACATTCCTCTGTGAAGTGTAAGGCCACCCTGCCCCTCTCATAGCTAGCACATCCCACAGACCAGTCTTCCTTCCCTGGTATTCTGGGAATTTGGAGAATAAAGTTTTCTCCATCCTTTTATTCGAATAACTACAATATGACTGGGAAAGTGATGGGAGCCACAAGAGTATATATTAATAGCCCCGGGCAGGCAACTAATAAATACATTGAATGAACTTACTTGTTGAAGGAGAGGGTGGGAAAAGGACAATGGGTGTTAAGCGGAAGGAAAGACGGCTATCATAAAGAATTCAAAGGAAGGCTTTTCTGCAAAAGCACGTAGTGGCATGCGAGCAGGCAATATCTCCTGTTACCTAATCTATTCTGACCCTCATCTATATGTGTCTTCTCCTCATTTCTTCTTTTGGGCATCTTCCCAGCTCTTCATGAAATAGTAGGAGATGAAGGGATCTTAAAGGTTTGAACACAGAACTCAGGAGTCAAAAAATCTTGAAGGATCCAAGGAAGAAAAAACTGTGGCGCTTATCTATTCCAATTTATTTGGTTCAAAAAGGAGTAAGCCGACCTTTCCAAGGTTATGTGGCATGTTAATGGGCCATAATGCTCTCAACCCTCTTTCTTCTGTGGCAGAGACATCCAGACATCTGAACTGTTTTATTTGGTTGGCAGGGTGTTTTTCCCCCTTAATCTGAAGATTGATCAGCATTTTTAAACCATGAAACTTCACAATAACCCAGAAAAAATCAAGAGTCTGCCAGCACTGGGCTCACATTCCTGCCCAACAGCAATGGCTGGGGTTGGGTGGCATGGTCCCCTGTTTGCACAGTCTTTCACTCCCAGTTGTCTAACACTCAGCTGGGTTCACTTATCTCCATCTCAGTCATAGCTCCTATGTCTTTAAACTGGGAAACCCTGCCCTTTAGCAGGCTTCTTGCCCTGACCAAGAGAAAACCATTTAGTAGCACTAGCCTCAAGCAGTACTATAAGTGATGTGATTCTAGAAGAACCCTTAAGTTCAGTAATTTCTCTCACCCTTCCTCCCAATGAAAAACTACTAATAGTAATAAATTGCAGGCAAACAAGCAAACAAGAAAGCTTTTCCCATTGTCTGGTACTACCTGGAATTCCACTGTAGCTTGGGTTAAGTACTGTGGCCCTCTAACATCTTGGACTTGGAATAAAAGTGATGAAGAAAAAAGTGGTCCCTATCACACACCTTCATCTACTTTAATATTTGCCTGAGGGCAATTCTTGCCTAAGAATGCTCAGGCCCTCTCAGTGTACATACACACACAATATACAGTGTGACACACACCACAGTCCTTCTCTCGTTTTCTCTCTCACTTTCAAAATCAGTCCCATACCCAACCTTGTTGAAATCTGTTCCAATCAACAAAACAAAATTTTCCCTTTAAAAAAGAAAATACAGTAATTTTCATAAAATGAAAACACAGAGAAAATATACCTCTTTGAAGAGGAAAATGTGATGGTTTCCTCTAGAGGATGAGCCAAAGGAATAGACTTCAAGAGTACAGAATAGAGCATTTTGCTAATGTGAATGTGTGGACTTGGAGAGGCAGAAGATATATGAACACAAGGCAGAAAGAAAGAGAGAAAACCTGTCGTTTTAGCAGTGAGTACTTTATTGTGATACCAAGTTAACAGTCAGGTGAGTACCAAAAGGCTCTGCCCAGAATTTTAACAAATCTTCCCTTCTCGTGTTCCCATTGTGAGTTCCAGGAAATGGAGAGAAAATGTAATGAAGCATATTTCTTTTTAAGTGGCATGTAGCTGGCCTCTAAGTGGATCTTGTTTTCTGGCATCATTTTAATTAGGGAAGGCGAGAAAGTTTCCAGTGTCCCCCCCATCCTTCTCTGTGTCTAAGTGAGGGTTTCACAGAGAACTGGCAACCAACACAATTTTGACAGAGTGAACTTCTTTCTCTCATAAGCATTCCTCCAATCCCCAGATAATAACTCTCATTCCTCCCACATTAACTAACACACACAACTTTCTTCCTTCCACCCTCCCCCAACCCACACTTCTCTCCAAAACGTATAACATAATTGTGAAGGCTAATTATCAAATAATGCTTAAGCCTTTGGGAGCAAGATAGAGGGTTCTAGAAATGTTTTAAAAAGTCCCCAGGCTGCAATAGAAACGTGATTAACTGAAACAAAAATGCCTGGTGAAAAGTTTCAAAACTAAATTAGTTAAAAAAATTCTTCATATACATACATTACACACATATATGTGTAATATTGTAATACGTATTATATATTGTATCATATATAGTATGTGTGTATATACGTATATATGTGTGTGCATATAGACATATAGATACAATGTGTCAGTTTGTTAATAGGTCACAGATTTTCTCTGACATTCTAGGGCAAGTCCCTTAAAGAGAGAAATAATTTGAAGTTGATCCATCCTTTCCCTGATACTGGGATATCCACCTAGTGGGTAGATAGATAGATTTCTGCACACTCCCTCCCTCCCCTGAGAAAGGACCTCTCAGCTGGCTCTGGAGGAAGGGAGGAGACGTCTGCCTCTAGTAAGAGCAAAGGAGAGAGCAATTCTGGGCAATATAATTCTCTTCCTGACCCCAACACGAGCCAATACAGCCTGACAGATGTAGTCTTTATCACAGAATAGAACAGGCTCACAGCAGTGTGCCACACACATGAATGTCACATTTTATGAATTGTCGTATTGCCACACTACACGCTGCAGCAAGCAGAGCTAGGTGGACCAGGAGGTTGCGAGAGAACCTGCCTCCTGCCTCCCGTGCCCCCTCCACTCCAGGCGGAGGCATCGGTTTTCTGTCTGCATCCTCAGAGAGGAAGAAACAGTGGGTGGATGCAACTGTGTGGGGGCCAAGTCCTCAGCTGTGATGTGTGAAGAAGTTAAAAATAGCACCCCAGCTGGTCCAATTTCAACTGTCCTGGGACCCTGAGCAGTTACAGAGCAGAAGGGGTTGGGGGTAGAAGGAGAGGAAGGATTCAGAGAAAGAGGGCATAATAACTATGCATGGCCTATCATGCAAAGAGCTGCAGGACAGGGGGAAAAAAAAGTCTCCTCCCTCTTCCATTAGTAGAAATCAGGCCTAGAGTGCTGACTCTGTGCATGATAAGACCTGCAACAGGAAGGAGAGATCATTCATGGACCCTGGGTCAGGAAAACAACGAAGGTCCACTCTAAATCTCAATCCACAGATGAGCATTCCATAAGAATCAGCTCCTGACCCAACACTGTAGACGTTATCCATGATCTCCTGGGACTCACTTTCTCATCGAAGAGTAAGTGTGACTTGCCATCTTTACCTCACGCCCCACTGAGACTTCCCGCCTCACTCATGGGACTCAGGCATGATTGGGGATTCTGAGCAAGAGAAAATCAGAATCTATTGGGGATCCTCTCCCTCCAGATTATCAAGCTAGACCTAAGTCAGTTGTAGTGGAGGCTAATGACACCTTTTAATTTGCACTCTTTCCTGTGATGTCATGTCATGCCATCCAAAGAAAATACAGTTACTTCCAGGGTGTAAGGCAGTATTCCAGAGTTCTTACAGCCATGGAAGAATCATGGCCCATCTTCCCAGACCAATTTTTCTTTTGTTGCAGGAAATTAGGCTAGGGAGATTATTCTTATTATTAGGAAGCAAGCATATGTATAGAGTACCCTACAAAATTCAAACACTTTAAGGTAAAATGCTAGTCTTCAAAGAAACTGCAGGCTTCCAGGAGACTGTTTTGAGCTTCAACTCAATCACCAACATGGAAATGAGTTTACTTCCCTCTGTTATTAGGGATTCTTTGGTGTAAAAAGATTATGCATATGCCGAGCTAAATAGTGGCTGCCCAAATATATCCATGTCCGAATCCCCAAAATCTATGAATCTTACATTATATGGCAAAAGGGACTTTGCAGATGTGATTAACTGAAGGATTATGAGATAGGGAGAATATCCTCGATTATCTAGGTAGACCCAATATGTAATCACAAGTGTCCTTATAGGAAAAATGCAAAGGAAGATTTAGCTACAGAGAGAAAGTGATGTCATGAGGCAGAGATTGGAGTGATATAGTTTGATGATGGAAAGAAAGGGCCACAAGCAAAGAAATACTGAGGGCCACCTAAAGCTAAAAAGGGCAAGGAAGCAAATTCTGCCCCTAGCCTCAAAAGGAACCCTGCCAACACTTGATCTTAACCCATTTTGGACTTCTGGCCTCCAGAACTGTAAGAGAATAAATCTGTATTGTTTAAGCCACTAAATTTGTAATTCAGAAACAAAAGTCCAGGCCATGTGGGTCAGCAACTTCACACTATTATAATGAGTGATTTTTCTTTGAACCACACAGAACACAGGCTGTTGAAGATAATTATTTTATCCCTTCTCCATTAAAAATTATCCTATTAAGCCATAAACCATTTTTGCTCAGACTGGCTCCCATGCATTTGCTCCCATCATTCCCCCTGCCTCAAGAGTCATTCTCATCATTGCTATTTTAGGTTCTATAGTGAAACAAATAAATGAAATCTCCTTAAATTCATATGCTTGAAGAAAGCGAAGCTGTCTGTGTCTAATGGGCTTTAGTAATTAGAAAAAGCAAAGAAAGGATTTCTTATTCCATAAAAGTTGGAGGATTCACCTCTGGTACCAATTTCAGATCTTTAGACTGTATGATCGGAGGGACAATGAAAGTCTCAGGACACCAAACTGTCTTTTCTACTGGCCTACTATTCTCCTGGAAATACACACTGTTCTTTGGGGATTACAGCTCAGATTCTCCAATGCCCCCCCAATACAAAGAAAATAATATAAACAGCCATGGTCAGCCATTATCCCCAAATCAGTTTAGAAATAAGCCCACTTGCCCAGACCTCTTATGAATTATGATGAAATCCAAACAATTGGAATTTACATTAAAAAGAGTTAACTGGAAGTTAGGCAAAGAGGATCCAATATACAACTATTAGGAGACCCTGAGAAAGTAACCAAAGGAACAGAAAAATCTCAAGAGAACAAAAAAATATCAAAAACTGTAATACAATAAAGTTTTCCTAATATAAAAAATGATTTGAACTATATGTCAAAAAAACATACCACGTACCTGAGAATATGGACCCAGAATGACAAAAACCAAGAATATTCCAGAAAAAAATATTGTATTTAAAAGAAAAGAGGAAAAAATTAGATATCTAGGCAAAAAGGAGCATATAACTTACAAGGGAAATCAAATTAAATTATCCTCAGATTTTTTTTTTTTTGACAGCAAAGCTTTTTGCCAGTAGAAATTAGAGTAATGTATTTAAGATATTCAAGGAGAGAAAATGTGAACTAAGGATTTTTTATCCAGGAATTCACAAACTGCTAATAACATGTTAAGACTCAGAGAATATTATTCCCATGAGCCCTTCCCAAGGAGCCTACTAAAGAACAAGTTTCAGACAGGTATTGCTGGTGAATATTAGATATATAGTTACTTGTAGATAAAAGAATAAATGAGGGTTAAAAGGTAGAGACTCTAGTATATGATTCAAAGTGCAAATATACTACAACTATAAAAAAACTGGGGAGATGATCAGCATATGCAAAAAAAAACATTTTATCTGCTTTCAGTAACAATAATGTCAGTCATAGTATGAGTATTACTATTCTGAGAATGTTGTATATGTAAAGTACAAAAAAGCAAATGCTAATTATGTGATATTCTAATTCTACCATCCCCCATGCCTTAAAGGATTTTCTGGTGGAAGAATTACTCTGATAATAGAAGATGTTGGGGGGTTGGGTGAGCCTGGTGGTGGGTATTGAGGAGGACACGTATGGCATGGAGCACTGGGTGTGGTACATAAACAATGAATCTTGTAACACTGAAAAAATAGAAGTATTTGGGGGAAAAAAATAGAAGATGTTAAGTAAACATTCTGTAGATATGAATCTGAATTAGAAATATCAGTATGAACTCATGGGGTATTTGTTTATTCTGGCTCTTTCCATTAAAAGGACTTAAAAACAAAAGTCAACTGAACAGCATTCAGATTTGATCTTCAAATGACATATCCTATTGAATTAAACTAGGATTTCTTGGAGAAATGGCTAAATCCAGGTCTGAGGCAGGAAATGTTTATGATGAGTTTGGTACATCTTGACATGCAGTTAGAAGGAAGCTGTCAAAGACTACTAGGGTCATGTCAGAAGAACTCAGGAAGCCCCTTGAAGAGTTTTCCACTGGCCAAAGATTTGAGCTTTATGATAGATTGAACCTCATCAAATATAAATACAAACAAATTCAAGAGTTTATGACATATGCTTAAGAAATAGCGATTGGTCACCTTCTGAGGAAACAATGATCCAATTGTCATCTTGGAAACTGGGTAGAAGAAGGAAATTATCAAACCTTATCCTATCTATCCTAAATGAATTGTAGTACTGGGTAACAGAATAGTAGATGAGGGGTAGTATCTCTTGATAAATTTATCCCAGGTGATAATTAAAAGGAAATATATAATTAAAATATTGCTATTTTTTAAATCCCAATGAATTAATGGTTGTAGACACTGAACATCTGCTTCAACTAATATTAAAGAACAACATAGGGGTGCCTGAGTGGCTCAGTCGGTTAAACGTCTGCCTTCAGCTCAGGTCATGATCCCGGAGTGCTGGGATCGAGCTTCTCATCAAAGTCTGCTTCTCTCTCTGCCTGCTGCTCCCCCTTCTTGTGCTCTCTCTCTCTCTCATTCTCATTCTATCTCAAATAAATAAATAAAATCTTAAAAAAAAATAAAATAAAGAACAACATAAACCAGACACAAGACATAACACCACCTTAACCTTGTTAAAGGAATCAGACCGGCATCAGGTCAACCCTCTAGAATCAGCTCCCAATCTGCAGGAAATTCAGAAGACAGAGGAACACACTGAATGGTACCATGACTGAGCAGTCAGCAAATCTGACTATAGGAAACTTGACAGGCCAAATGACCCAAATTCGTCACCAAGTAAAGAAAAGAAAGAGGCGGAGGGAGGAGACCATAGATTAAAAGAGACCTAAAAGGCATATCAAGTTAAACAATGTATGGGCAAGACCAAACTATGGGGCTTAGGGATGCACAGTTGAGTGATAAAACCATAAGTAAATGCAAAGAAGTGGTTATTATAAAAAGTCACGATGGTGACCTTCAGGAGGTAGAAAGGGATTGTGTTAGGATGAGGCATGTGGAAGGGTTATAGGGCTGGCTGGCAGTTCTATTTCTTGATTTTGGTGGTAGCTATAAGGATGTTCACTGTATAATAATTCAGTAAGCCACACATTTGTTTGGTTTGTTTTTCTGTGTCTGTGTTTAATTTTACAATAAAAATATTTTTTTAAAAAAGGAATTAACTGTAGTGGTTATTTGTATTCTTTCTCTCTAGGTTAACTATTTGGTCATGATGAATTAAGAAGCTCTCCCCAAAGCAAGGACTCCTTTGATTTCCAAAGGAACTAGGACATAATAACTAGTGTCCAGCTATGATCATTGAATTAAGCACTTAGGAGAGCTCATTAAACTCGTGTTGCATGAAATCAGTGAATCAGTGAGTCAACAGATAATGCAAACACCCCATATGCAAAGTCAATCTGCAGACTTCTACTAGATGCCTCTTCCTGGCTGGAAAAATGTGTTGGAGCTCTTTACTACCTGTAGGAAATACGTATGCTCCCAGCTTCACATTTCAGCCTCTTTTCCAGAAATCAGTCTCCAACAGCCTTTCCAATTTTACCACAGCTACTTTCTCAAATGCTCTACTCCAGTCTAACAGGTCTAGTTTTAGAATTCTATCTCCTAACTTGTCCCATTTCCCGGGCCTTCTCTTCTCTTTCCCCTTTCTTTCTAGTCACATAAACTCTACTCATCCTTCAAGGCCTGGTTCTATTCCCATATCTTCTCTAAAGTCAGTCCTTATTACTCTGCCCCATTGTGCTGCTGCTTTCTGTTGAGCCTCAACAATGTCTATTATCACCCTTGAACACTTAGCCCTTGCTTGCACTAGTATTATGAGAGAACTTTTTATCTTTTTTACTTGTTTTGAGCCTGAAAATACATTCTATATTTCTTAAGTGTGGAACTGTGACTCACACTTTTTAAAATTATTAAACAAAGCCTACCACCATATTTTGTGCATTTCCAATAGGTATTTGCCAATTGACTGGTAAGGTGGGTGGGTAGATGACTGGATGAATAGGTAAAAGAACGGATCAAGTTATCATACATTTGGGAGCGTTCAGTGGGTACTGACAGACATAAGACGGATAAGTTTATACATTCAATAGGGATAGAATTATGGGGTCTATTTGACTGCAAGGGGTCTCTGGTCAACTACAGGCAGTTACAAATGTTGAGTACTTGGAGACTGAGATGTTAAAATGAAAACAGAAGACACAGAGTAAATTGAAGAAGGTACTAATAAAGTTTCTTTCACTCACAGCTTTACCCACATCTAGACCTATCTGTGGCAGGTCATGCACTTAAATACCGAAACTTCCAGCAAAAAATTTCAAGAGTCCCACTCCATATACTTTTTTTAAAAGTCTTTACAAAATCACTTATGGCAAGTTTGGAGGTGAACAGGACTATGGATTGGGTTGAGCAAGAGCTCTTTGTGGCCTAAAATCTAGGTATGAATGATTACCATGAAAAAATTAGAGGCCCAATCCTTCACTTATGATGGTGACTTCTGCATAAAGAAGAAAGATAAGTTCCCTGAAAGTGTCAAATGCCCCAGAGAACTCTGAGCTGTGAAAAAAATCCTTGTTCTGGTCAGAACACTAGGTAGCTGAGTGGCACAGTGCCTGAGGCCTGCTCCTTCTAGTTCCCTCGTTCCAGCTAACCACAGACCTGCCCTCCTTTTGAAGGAATGGCTCTAGGGAGAAATCTTCAAGGACAGACAGATTGGAAGGAATAAATGAATTGGAGTCTGTGAGCTAAGATGTAAGCATATATAAATAAACAGAATTAGAGGTGGAAAGAATGGAAACCTCCAGAGCCAACAAACTTCTTTCCCCTCATGCTTAGGCATTTTCCCTTCAAGAAAGCCGGGAAAGAAGAGAGAGGTTCTAACATGGATTGAATGCCTCCCATGTAATGAGAGCTATTGTAGCTGCTTTCAAACATGCAATTTTATTTAATCCTCCCCCTCAACTTGCATGTCATCCTTGCACAGGGCCCATGCTAATCCTCTCTGTAGCATTCCAATTTTACTATATGTGCTGCCAAAGGGAGCACCCCTCAACTTCAAAGGAAGTGTTACCTCTCATGTTTTACTGAAAATGTAAACCAAGATTCAAAGAGATCAAGAGACTTGGCCACGGCCACACATTTAGAAAGTATAAAAACCAGGATCCAAAATGTTTCTTTTCCTCCAAACCCTGCCCACTACACCCCTAGTAGAAACAGAATTAGAGCATGCTTTAACTAAAAGATGGTCTCACCATCATCTCCATTTCGTAGAGGAAGAAACTAAGGCCAAAAAGCAGAAGCAACTTGCCCAGGTCACATGGTCAACTTGTAATGGGTTCTCAGCTGTAGCCCAGGCCTTCTGGTTTCTAAGTAGGAGCTCTCATTACTTGTATCCTCCAAGGTCCTACAAGAATGGTACAACACTCAAATGGGGGCATTAGAAGAGAGCTTAATGTGTTTAACACAAGGACACATTTAAAGGAAGCCAACAAAGGATGGCGAAGCAATCCAAGTGTAGCAGCTATAAGGGTATCATGGATACCCCTGTGCCTGAGCAGACAAGGCCAGTGCCCTGAAGTCACTCTGACTTTTGGTAGAGAAAGACACTGCCAGCCTGCAACCTGGCAGGTAGGGAACCTAGGCCATAAGGCTCTGCCTTCTCTCTCTCTTCTAGCCTACCTGTGTCCTACTGGGACCTCCCATAAGCTGTACTCTACAAAAAGCCAGAAGATGAGGGGTTTCCAAGATGCAGCTTCGAGAGCTGGGAGCAAGATAGAAAAGGGAGAAAAATGGACTGGGAGAGGCAGATGGAGACTTCTGAGTACATTACTAAACAGGGATGCTTCTCTGAACCTGTCTTGGGAAGAGTCCTGCCTTAGCAGGTCAAAGACAGTAAAAACAATAAATCTGTCTCCTATGCTAGGCAATGTGGGGCCAAGAAGCCTTGGCATGGGGAAATAAAGGGCAGCTCCGAGCACAGAGCTGGATTTCTCACTATCCACTGCGGGAGCATTATCCTAGTCTCGTCAACCTAGTCTCGTCAACTTGTCTCTGATAAAAGGGGACAGAAACCCTGTTCTAATCACCTCAGGATCAAAGACATTGCTTTGGGATTCTTCTGCTTTGGTATGAAGGTCAACTACAAGTGTTCAAATAGGAAGTTGCTGGTGTTTCAAATGAGCTTTTGTGGGTATTTGAGAATTAAAAACAGGAGGGGGGTAGGGAGGGACTGCATGTGTGCAAAACCATATCTGTTATTTACGAGTTCTTGGAAATCAATGCCACTTTTCAAATAAAGACATTCCCTAAGCGAAGGTGGCTTAGGCATCCTGGTAAGGCACATCCCTCCTATCAATGGCTCTGAGCACACGCATCCTTGCTATGGTCCTACATCTCTCCCCCAGCATTGGTACCATGCCCCATCAGTCCCCTCCATCCCAGCCCTCCATTCCTGCCTGAAGTTTTAACTTCAACTTCCACTGAGCCCCCATCCACTCCCTGACTTGGTCATATTTCCTATTTAGTTTAAATCAACGGTCTGATTTTATCAACAACAATGCTTTATGGAGGTTTATTTCTTCAAACAGACTGTGCTCCTCTTTGCTATAAAGTTAATTTTATGTTCTTTGTTCACTTTCCTAATCTGCAAATTACATCCTCTTGTTCCCTGATTACTTACTATTGGAAAAACAGCCCCTTTTTGCTTCCAGTTTGAATATTCTCTGCCTTATCTTGATGACCCTAATCTTTCTCCCCTGACTGGCCTCTCAAGGCAGCCGTGAGTAACAGGGAGGGCACAGCTCGTCCATCAGCACAGACCCCAGCCTGAGCTGGCCAGGGCTGTGTGCCTTGCTCCTCCACTGGCTTTTTTTTTTTTTCCTCCAATCGTTTTTTCTCAAACGAAGTGTGGGAAGAGGCTCAGTTGCAGCAGGAAGGATTCGAAATTCTGGGATCCACTCCATGCTCTCAGAAAGTCCTAGTGGGAAGACAGAGAACTTCCGACACTCAGAGAAACAAGGACAAACGCTTTGGGGGCTGACATTCGGCTGATACCGCATGAAAAATGACCTGACTCTTTTGTTGGAAGCGCCTGGAGGGGGAGGGGCCACAAAAGGAAGAGAGATCACTGGGAATGATGAAGGGAAAAACAGAACCAGTTTTTACATGATCAGGATTTTTAAAGAGGATGGGGAAGAAATGGCCCTGCTGTCAGATATGTCAAAGAGAATCAAGCATGTTCCACATAGAAGGAAGGGAGGAAGGGAAAAGAGGAAGGAGAGAGAAATTGACAAAAAATAAAAGAGTTGGAAGGGATCTTAGCAAACCTCATGCTTTAAGGAGAACACCAGGGTCCCAAGACCAGACCCCAAGTTCCAATGACAGCAACAGAGTCATAATAGTGATGGTAATAATTACAACTGAGATTTGTTTACTGTTATTTACCAAACCAATCCACCATCTTACTGTTGTTTCAGCACAGGCCATGTTCATTTCCACCCCTGGGCCTCTATGTTCTCAATAATAGCAAAACCTAGTGTTTCTTGTGGGTTTCAATGCTTTAGTTTCAATGCTCTAATTTTCTGGGGACATTGCACTCTGTCTAAAACCCCTCCAGGCTTCCCAATTTGGGAGCAGAGTCTTCTTCTGATCCCTAAGCAGAACAGAGTTGTGGTAACTCTGTAAAGGGGCGAATAGTAAATATTTTGGGCTTCGCAGACCACATATGATCTTTGTCACAGGTTCTTCCTTGTTTTCATTTTTGTTTTTTACAATCTTTTAAAAATATGTTTAAAAAAATCATTCTTAGCTTGAGAGCTCCCTCTAACCTTGTTCTAGGGCCACAAACCTTGGAGTTATGTTTAAAATGTCCCTTTCCCACCACCAGTCCATCATAAAGAACTTAAGGTTTGGGCTGCCTCTCAAAATACCTTTTACATTTTTTTTAAGTTCCCCCAATCCCTAGTCCAGTTTCTTACTATCTCATACATGCTTTGGTCACCAAAATGGTCTCCCCCATTTCCCAAAGCAGCACACAGGTCACTGCTGGATCTATCTTCACAAACAATCATTCCCTTGCTGAAACACCTTCAAATCTAAGGCCCTTACTCTGTATTCGAGGACCGATTCTGCAAAACACATATGGGTGCACACACATACACACACAAGCGTTATCTGCACTTGAATAATAATACAAAGAAGAACAGCTAGCAGTTAGTGAGCATTAACATGAGCTAGCCCCTCTGCCAGCGGCACAGATCACCTCCTTTAGGTGTCATCAGAACCCTATGAGATCGGTGTGCCCATGAGCCCAATTGTACAGACAAGTAGCTGAGGCTAGGAGAGACTAAAGCATATACGCTGGTTTACACAGTAAAATGGAAAAACTAGGAGCGGAATTATGGCTGTCAGAGTCCAGAGGCCCTCGCCTTAACATCCATCCTGCATTGCCTTTAACATGTCTCCCACTCTGCCCTCCCAGAGCCAGCCCCACCAAGAAACATCCTCAAAGGAACCATTGATTCAGGAGACAGCAAGCAGGTCACTGGCGTGATACACATCTCAACTCTTAGCCCCCAAAGCGAAGCAGTTGCCCTGGAAGAGAAGCGGGTGCCTCTGAACTTAGAGCACCATAAATCGAGCAGGAATGACCCTGAGTACAGACAGCAGGTTCCATCGGATGTCCCCAATAGCAGGCTGCCAGCCTCCAAGTGGGCAGCTCAGAGCAGCTGCATTGCAAAGCGGCAGACCAGGGCAAGCTACTAACATGTGGACCAACCACTCCACAATCTGCTTAAAAGCCACACTGTGTTTCCTGGACAATGGCTGCAGGCCAAAACACACACATTCCAGTTTTTATGACTATAAGGTAAGCATTCTTTTAATGGTTCCTTCCCTGCTCCCTCACTCTCACTTGTGCTATGTTTTGCTTGTTCCACGTCCTCGCTGCTCTGCTCTCTGCCTCCCTTGCTTCCACCTCCTGCTTCAAAGCTTCCTTGCCACTGTCTCCTGCCTTGCTTTTCTGCAATGTCCCCATCACAGTGGTTTTCCCCTCCTTTCAGGCCCTTGGTCAGGTTTTCTCTAATTACTAGACTTCCTCTCCCTCTGTTTTCCTGTTTGCCTTGCACAGCCTCCTTCCCCGGGCTGTGCAGTTTCCCAGCTTTAGCAGACTTAAAAGCTCCATTGCAGCTTCCTTGTCTTCCCCTGACCCCCGTTGGTCCATCCTCTCTCCTCCACCACGGCTCCTCTATATGGTCCTTCCTTTCTTTATGGACACCTGGTCCCTCCTGTCCCTCGTGTCTCTCCCCACCCCCTTCACCCTTCACCTCTGGTCTTTGTTCCCTTGTCTCCTGTCTTTCCTCAGCCCTCCCCTCCCTCCTCTTGGGTCCCCTCCTGGTTTCCATCCCCCCCTTATCTTTGTTTTCCTTCCTTCTGGCTGCTGATAGAGTAGGAGTAGTTGCAGGCTGAGGCCCTGGTTTCACAGGCAGACCCGGATGGAACCAGCCTGTCAGTCTAACACTAACATTGCCCGGGGAAAGGGAGTCTCAGTCCCACATGTAGTTTGCCCCTGCAGATTGGAGCTGAGTGAGAAGGCTTCAGAGGAAAGAAAGCCACCAGGAATCTAAGGGGTCCAGCCTGGTGAGCAGAATGAAGAAAGGACTGTTTTTTTCCAACTGATCTCATTTACGTCAAGGTCAAAGACCAGGGCTGGGACATGTCATTTGTAAGTTGCAGCCTTGGGGCAGAACCTCGGTGACCATCCCTGCCCTCCTCACAATGCACGCGCGCGCGCACACACACACACACACACACACACTTCCTACTCACTTCTGTTAGGAGCAAAAGGCCCTGTGACTTTTCAGATGGAGTGTGTGAAACACCCACACTGCAAAATAAGAACTGTAAAGGAAACCAGAACCACCACAGAATGAGATGTTGCGGGGGGGGTGGCTGAGGGGGGGGATGCGTTCCAGCTCCTCTACCTCTAGTCCATCGATTCTTTTCAACTTCAGTTGTTCCTGTTTCCTGGACTGAGCTCCAGTGGAGCAGAGCCAGTGTCTTTTCTTAGAGGACAGCGCCATCTAGCAGGTGAAATGCCAAACCCTTCGCTAAGAGCTGAGAAGAAAACCGACCTCCCAACCCCCGGCTTCCGGGCTCCCAGTTTCTCTTTCTAACCCTCAGCCAGTAAACCCCAACTGGTCTGAAATAACGGCTTAACCCTTGGCTTTGGGGAGATTTTAGTCCATTTCCAACCACCCTTATTTCTGCAGTGCCTGATTTAGTTTCAGTTTGTGGCCTTTGTTCCTAGAAAAGGCAAGGAAGTTCTAGGTGAACCAACAGGCTCTGCCCAATGCTAGGGAACTCCAGGAGACTTCTCCTAAGCAAACAAAATAGAATGTCTTAAAGATGCAGAACTGTTCAGGCCACCTCCAGAATTCTGTGGCAACATCTGCTATTCTTTCTTTTTTTTCCCAATTGTTTCTTCCTCCTTCCTTCCTTTCACATCTATGGAGTGCCTGCTGTATACCTGGCATTATGCTAAGTTAATTAAGAGACAACTCCTCTCTCAAGTGTCCCACAGTCCAACGGACTCAGATGTTAGGCTCTCAGATTTGCAGAATGCCTGACTTGGGATGGGGTCTTTTTACTTTTAGCTGTGCTAAGAGTCTAGGGAATAGAGAGAAAACAGGCCTAAGACACTCCCCTCCCCAAAACTTCTACCTCACCACAAAAGCTTCATTTTTATTTAGGTTTTACCTATTAAATGTCTGCCTAAATTTTGTTTGAATGAAGAATTTTGATGCTTGTGAAGGAATCTGAAAATATCTGCTTCAATCTAGATCTCCCTCTACAGATAAGGAGATGAGGTTCAGAGAAATTCAAGCTTACTCACGCCCATAGAAGTAGGGAAATAGCTCTCCACATTCTACTTTTCTAGTTCCTTGACAATAAGCCCCAAACTCACCAGGTCTTCAAGGCCAGGCTTCTATGATGGGAATGAGGACAAAATAAACTGCTCTGATTATTTTGTATTTTTGTTTGCTTCCCTCCTGCCAGATTCCATGGTGTATGAGTCTGCAGGGCTGCCATAACAAAATATCCTTATGGGGGTGACTAACAAGAGAGATTCATTTTCTTACAGTTCCGGAGGCTAGGAGTCCAAGATCAAGTTGTCAGCAGGGTGACTTTCTTCTGAAAGCCATAAGGAAGGATCTGTTCCAGGTCTCTCTCCTTGTCTTGCAGATGACCATCTTCTTCTGTGTCTTCCCATCATATTCCCTCTGTACATTGTTCTGTCCAAGTTTCCTCTTCTTATAAGGACACCAGTCATATTGAATTAGGGCCCACCCTATTGACCTCATTTTAATTTAACTATCTCCATAAAGACCCTGTCTCCAAATACAGTCCATTCTGAGGTACTAGGGATTGGAACTTCAACGTGAAGCTTTGGAAAGACACAACTTAACCCACAACAGATGGCAAATGGTTTTCATTTTCCTTGCAAACCTCAGTTGGTAGTGGCTGCCTGGATACCCCCTACCAAAAAGAATGAAAAGGACTCTAAGACCAAGTCTACACAGGGTCCATATTGTCAGTGGAAGCTACAGGCATGGGAATGGGGAGTAGAAGCGTGATTGTCACATGTCTGCCCTTAGTGATGTGGGGCATATAGACACTGCCCCCTAGGAACAAGGGCATGCCATTTCTCAACATAGCCACACTACCAAAAGAGTGTCCATGGCAATCATGCACTCCTCTCAAGCCCTTCCTTTTACAGATGAGGCAAACAGATCCAGGGAGGTCATGCCTTGCCTAAGATCACTCAATTCCTTTGTGACAACATCGAGGCTAGATCCTGAAACCTGACTTCTTATCTTTGATCTAGTGTTCTTTCCAAGACCCCAAGTTATCCCAACTGATATCCAGCAAAGACACAAACCCCTATTTTTCCCAGGAAGGATTCCCCAAGTCTCCTATTCCTTCCCAAGAAGGAACCACGTGGAGAAAACTAAGCTAAAACTTAAAGGTCTTGGTTGGCTTCTATGAACAACTCCGTGACTGCACAGACCACTAAGTATTAAAGGATTCTGAGGATGCATCTAGGCCTTTCCGGAGAGAATGCTGCCATCAGTTAGTGATGTCTGCCATTGGTATGGGCACAGGGCTGGGAGTGGGAAGATGAATATTATATATTTTCTAGATTAGATAATCTCTAAAGTCCCCTCCAGTCCAAAGACTGGAGAGCCTTGGGCTGGAGCCGTGGGATTTTTTCCTTGAACTTAATTAGGAAGCTGGGTTCACAGACATGCCATGATGATCCTGATGCCCAGACGCAGTTATGTGACCTGCTCTGAAGACTTTCAGCACACACCCCCTTCTTTACTTCCCGACCCAGAAGCTCCAGTACCCATTATATGTGCCTCCATAGTTTCAGTCCCACTGAAATTACCACTGGTATTTCTCCATGTAGAATCTCCCTTCTGGAGACCTAACTCCTGGTCCCGATTGCACACTGGCAACTTCCACTTACTTGATGCAGCAATAGGTGAGGAATGTTTACTGCAGAGTTAGCCCTCAGCCACTGTTGGTGAGGGGGCATACAAAGGTCAGCTGGCTCATGGGCCCTGGAAAAGGTCAACTTCTAGAGAAGAGATACCATTTCTCAAAGGCTTTCCAACATGCTACAACCTCATATGTGGCTGAGCCATATAGCTGCTCAGGGAGAGGCACTTTGGAGGAGTTGAAGCCATTTGCCTCTCAACTTCATACAGAGGCAGTGAGTCTCTTTTAGGCTCTTCCGTTCCACTTGGCTCAGAACTCCCCAGCTCCCTCTTACTTCTGCTCTTAGCAGGCAAGCCTGGACAGCTTCTGGAATAGGTATTTGTCACCTGGAGGAAAAAGCTCCATGTGAATGGGCATAAGAACCTGGAAATAACTGCTTAAGAGCTCAGTGCTGAAGATGATAAGATCTAGATTCAAATCACAGTCCTGCCACTTTCTAGTTGTGTAACCTCAGCAAGTTACTTAATTTCTTTATTCCCTAGACTTCAGTGTTCCTGTCCAAAAAATGGGGACAATAATAGCTCATAGGGTTGCTCTAAGATCAAGTGGGCTCATAATTAGAATTAGAATTAATTCAGTAGATATTTAGGGAACACCTACTCTGTACTGTTTAGGACACAGATATGCATAAGACATTGTTTTTTACTTCATAAAATTCCTGGTCAATGACAATTCAGTTATGGTGTGATATCAAGTGCCTAATCAGATATTTGTCCAAAATACAAGGCAAAAAGGATTAATTCAGCCTGGGGAGCTGGAAAATTTCCTTTACATAGTCCATATTTGAGCCTGACTTTGAAGAAGGAATAAGATATTACTGCAAGTTCTCACCAAGGCATCAATATATGCCAGAGGAGCAAAGCTTCTTTTTTTTTTTTTAAAGATTTTATTTATTTATTTGACAGAGAGAGAGAGAGAGATCACAAGTAGACAGAGAGGCAGGCAGAGGGGGTGGGTGGGGAAGCAGGCTCCCCGCTGAGCAGAGAGCCCGATGAGGGGCTCAATCCCAGGACCCTGAGATCATGATCTGAGCCAAAGGCAGAGGCTTTAACCCACTGAGCCACCCAGGTGCCCCGAGGAGCAAAGCTTCTTGTGGAAACTTTTGAGAATAGGTTGTGCCTGGAGATGATGAAGTCCCTGGATTCATTCTCTTGGGTCCAGGAGGGAGCATCCCTGGAAGTCAGGAGACCTGACCTCATCCGGGCTTGCTGTGTTATCTCAGTCAAGTCACCCTACTTGTCTGTGCCTCGGTTTCTTCAACAGTCAAGTGAGATTGATTTCCCACAAAGAGTTTCTATTAGGCTTGAGATTTTAATTAAAAGTTGTGTGAAAGCTTTGGGAAATTAAAAGAGATATTCAAACAAAGAATAAGAACAATAACAAATGTTTACTAAGCACTTACTACCTGCCAGGTACTGTGCCAAGGACCTACAAGTCGTCTTATCACAACCACTGTTACCATTTTGCCACTTCACAGATTAAAAAACCTATTGAGAAGGGAGGTGACTTGCTCAAGGTGACAAAACTAATGTTGATGTGTAAATGAGGGCAAGGGAGAGTGCCCCTCCCCCCACCTCTAGACATGCTGGAACTACTTTCTAATTATCATGGGGTCTGGGATCTGGGTAGACACCATGAGAAATGGAGGCACCAAGTAATGCCACATCCACAACTGGATTCAGGGTGCAAAACAGTGCTCTGCTTGAGTCTTGGGGTTTGCTAGACCCTAGAGAAGCAAAGAGCATTCTAGGCCCCACTGTCTTTTATGGGGGAGATCAGAGCATAGCACAGCACTCTTCCTTGACCAACAGGAGCCAAGAAGAGCTCAATATGTAAATGCCAAGTTTCCTTAAAACATACTCTGGCTCACTGCCTGGACAGAGTAGGAGGCCAATCAGAGCACAGAATACATGCCTGACTGCTATTGCTATGGTTGCTATGTCACTGGGGTCATCCCTTGGCTATCGGCCCGTTCCCACAAGACACCCCACTGGAGGGCCCAAGGATCCTAGAAAGAGCTCCCTTAATCCCTGCAATGAGACTTAGCGGAATAGAGCTAAGGGAAAGTAGGCCCAGGGACACCAATGCCTCCAAGCCATAAGCAGGAAGGATCAGCTGTGAGAAGCTAAGTGGGAGGCTGGCTGGGGCTCCCAGGGCAGGCCTGTTGGGGAGAATGTGGAAGATGCATTGGGCTGCCTGGAGGTGGGGATAACTGAAGACTCGCAGCTGAGAAGGTCAGCTCAGGGCATCAAAGGACTCATCCACTGAGAAAGCCAAGAAATAGAAGCTCCCAATGACAAAATGGCACCCAAGACACTGGAACTGAGGGAAATCCCTGGTTACAATTTCTTCTGCTTTTGAGGGAAAGAAGGTATAGGGGCGATGGCTGCTGGTGCACAAGACAGGAGTTACAGCAGGGTGACCTTGGGTGCTGACTGTCTCTCTGCTACGGCTCCTGCCACTCCAGCCATTTGTCCAATTTTCTTTTTCCTCTTTCCATTTTTCCTCTTCTTCTTCATCTCATACTACTACTTCTAGATAAAGTTTATTGAGTACTACCTCTACGCCAAGCACAGTGTTAAATGCTTTATATGCATCATCTTATTTAATCTGCGTACACCCTCTGAGGTGGGCAATATGTAAGGATTTCAGAGAGGAAGAAACTAAAGCTCAGAGAAGATTAAATAAACTGCCCAATGCCACAGATCTGATGCAGCCTCCAAATCCAAATTCGTACTTTAAAGCTTATCATCTTCCCATTGCACTACCTTTCCTGGGAAACTTGTTTGTAGAGAGAGAACCCATAAGAGGACTGTCTACCAGAGAGTGAGCTTGGGCTAAGTTTCTTTTTCTTTCTTACCAGCTGTGTTACGGTAGAAATCCCTGAAGGGAACACTCTTCAAAAGGGAGATGTTGTGAGAATACTCAACTGTTCCTGAATAGGGATGTAATAAACCTACATTTCGAGGGTTTGAGAAAGAAGCAGCCTCACCCCAGGGGAGGGGGTCAGAGGTGAGAAAGTGAGATCCGTGTTCTAGGCTGGTGAAGGAGTAGACTTTGAAGCCAGCCCTTAACAAATGATGCTGTTTACAACTTTGACATTGGAGCAAGTGAAGACAAGCTAAGAAAGCCAAAGTTCCTGGCGTGACCATGACCAGACTTGAGCTGAAGCCTCCCCCAAGAATGCTGCAGAACTACACTTCACCAGTCACACCATGGGCCAGTGAGAAACCACGTCACTAGAAGATTGACCATACTCAATTCCCTCCTCAGTGAGTGTCCAACAAAGATTAACAACCCTTCAGGCTAAGTAAGCTAGCTCTGGCATATGAAATAAGCCAAGGGGTGGTGGGAGACTCTGAGTTTGCTTTAATAAGTCATGTGAGGATTTTTTTTTAAAAGATTTTGCTTATTTATTTGCCAGACAGAAAGAGAGAGAGAGAGAGAGAGAGAGTGCACAAGCACAAGCAGGGGGAGCGGCAGGCAGAGGCAGAAGCAGGCTCCCTGCTGAGCAAGGAGCCCAATGTGGAACTCAATCCCATAACCCTGGGATCATGACCTGAGCTGAAGGCAGACTTAACTAACTGAGCCACCCAGGCGTCCTGTCATGTGAGGATTTCAAGCAATTACATGGAAAAATAAGAAAATTGATTCTATTCACACACTTAAGATTGCTCCCCAAGCAGTGATATTACAGAATTTTTCTTTGGTGTTTCTCCTGTTAGTCTTTCTATTCTGTTGGCAAAATACGACAAAGGAGTAATTGGAATAACTTGCTCAAGAAAGCCATAATTCACTAACACAAAGATGGTTTCTCTCCCCCAGTCAAGTCAGTGTAGCCATGTATGGCTACTCAGGCTGTACACTGCTCAACTCCAAGGGGCACTATTCAAATAGACCATGATGAAATGGTTTCTCCAGGGGTTATACAATAAAGAGGCAATGGACTGCACTCTCCCATCTTTTAAGGATCAAGTCAGACATATCCTTCTCCACTCTGCCTTCCCCCGAAGAGCCCAGCTGACAAGAATCACTCCCTCTTTTGTACACAGTGTACTCCCACAGTGTAGTCTCTAAAAGACACTTCCTGCCTTGTAGTTACTGCTTCATGTAAATAGCTTATCTTTCCCACCAGACTATGGTTCTTAACCCTTTCAGAAGAGTCCCAGGCCCCTTTGAAAATCCTATCAAGGATACAAACATTTCCCCAAGGGGGAAAAAAAAACCATGTAATTTTATATCGAATTTTAGGAAGCCCATGGAGGCCCTAAAGTCCATCCACAGCAATTTAGAATGTTGCTTCCACAAAAGTAAAGACAGTATGTGTCTTGTTTGCAATGGTATCTTGAAAATTAGCACAGTGCCTGAGACACAGTAGCATAATAAATGCCTGTTGAATGAAGAAATGATTAGAACCTTGGAAAGTTCTTGAGTGCAGGGTCAGTGTCAGAGCCATTTCTTTAGCCTCAAGAAAGTTTCCAAGACAATGGACCCTCAACCAGCCTGACATAGCACCCAAAAGGCCAGCTGATAAATTAAGGCTCAGTCCCCCTCTGGCATGGGCACCTCAGCCAGCCTGGGCCTTCCAGGCCCAGCCAGACAAGGAAACTTTGTCAAGCTCCAGAGTATCCACCATAGAAAGGCAGTGTCCCTGCTTGGCGAATGGGGAATCTAATCTGACACGATTGACTCTTTTGGCCACTTAAGAGTCCTAAGAATTTATGCTTCCCTTCCTTTCTGCCCAAGGAGATAGAGAAGTTTGTTTAGGGAGCTGAATGATGTTAATAAAATAATAATAACCCCTTATATAATTTGAAAATGAAACTGCCCTCCACATGTTCACAAGCATGAGCTCTTCTAGTCTTCGCACATCATCCTGTGTCTCATTGTACAGGTCAGGAAGTCGAGGCTCAGCAAGGCCAAGTGACTTATCCAAGTCACACTGTTTGCCAAAGGCTAGAACTGGCACCCTGGAATTCTGTTTTTCTAGATTCTTTTGCTGACCTCAGGCAGCCATCTGAGCAATTACTGAATCACATATTAAATGTCTTCCCTATGCAGACGTCAGCATACTCAGTTTAGTCTATCTGGGCCATGCCCCAGAGTCGTTCTACGTCAAGCTAGCAAAGTTAATGTGCTCAGCAACTATCACCTGCCACAGGCTTCCAGCTGCCAGAGGCTGGGTTAAATCTGGCCAGGGGCTGCCAGGAGGACTCTCTTAGGTAAACGATCAGCAACACAGTGGACCAAAATGGCCCACCTCTCCTCTATAACCAACTGCTGGTCATAGCTACTTCTCAATCATACCTCCTCTCTGTCAAGAGTAGGCTAGGTATATCCTCACTCCTGGGCCACAAGACATGAAGGACAGAAGTTGAACAATTGGAACCTCAGCTACCACAAAGAACAGTACAAATAATTGAAGGGAAGAAAGTGAGATTGGGAAGTAAGTGAAAAGACCTCTGAGAGCAGGGACCCCTCCTGCAAGGAAAAGAAGTCTGTGGGAAGCACTCCAGGTGTTTTTTAAGCACACAAAGGCACATGCCTCTGTGGATGATTTAGACTTGCTTTCTTCCATCTGTATCAGAAGTAAAGAAAGGTACGAGCTCCCGAGGCAACAGGCAAATTTTAGGTTAAGTGCCAATAAGGACACAAGAGTGAATGAGACTGTGGAATGCCCACCCACAGAGAGTTCCAGAGTAGGATTTGTAACCTCCAGCATCAAAGCACTTAAGGGCAAATCACCTTGCACTGAGATAAAGGGGTAGATCGACGGACCTCTATGCAGGCTTCCCTTCCAAATCTGAAATTATATTGTCACCCCAAATCAGGGTAATATCTTATAGTTGTACGGACTTTACAGTGTTCAAAGCACCTTTATGGAGATTGGATCACCTTTGACAATTCTGGAAGATGGTCTGGGAAGAAATTACTATCTCCATTTTATAATAAAGAGCGAGATCTTAGGACCTATACAGGGGTCCTTCCACCAAGCTACGGAGAACCATGCATCTTACCAGCTGGGATTTCAGCTCTTAGCAGCTCAGTTGACAAGGTCTGAATCCTTAATGCCAACCATTTGGATTTCTAAGAAAGCCCAGGGAAGCCCATGCACAGACACTGAGGGCTGGGGGTTGGACAACTGTGCAGCCATAGCAGCCAAGGGTGAGAAATTACAGTGACACCTCTTATCTGGCCGGAGCTGCCTGAAGATAAGGTAGAAAAAGTGCACGTCACAGCTACTTCCTGGGTTTGTGTTCAGACAACCATTGCCCCACAATCCCATTAAAAAAGACTCCTGTCATGAAATGCTCCTCTCTTCCTGCCTTTTTTGTCTTCTCTCTGTTCTTTGCTCTCTCCCCAAGCCTCCTTCCTTATCTTACTGATAAGATAAGAGGCATGAGAGTCTTCACCTCTCACCTCTTGCTGCGGGATGGAGAAGCTACTCTCGCGTGATGACAGGTGCTGGGAAAAGTCCCTTGCCCCCAAAGATCACCCTCTCATGAGAGTTAATGTTCCCAAAATGAAGGGCAGTCTGACTTTTGTATATTAATTAGTTAAATCTCTAGCAACTTCATGGGAATTATTTTATCACAATGTGTCCCTTTGCACCAGGAGCGGTTCTAGTGATGTATCCAGTCAACGATTGTGCTTAGGCAAAAAGATACAAGGCTCCAGACCTCCTGGCAGTCCTGGTCTGTTACACAGCTTCCCACAACTCTCTTACAGGAGTGCACATCCTAATCCCCCCTCAGCCTGCAGGCAGCTGGGCAGCAGACACAGGGGCAGCCTGGTCCCCCATATGAAGTTCTCATTTGTCATTATCTATGTGTGCTACATCATGAGAAAGGCTGAGCACTGGTCTGGTGGGTCTCCGCAGTCAAATCCAGGATTCCTAGAGAGGAAGGGAAGGCACTGAAAGGGAAAGACAACCCCAGACTAGAGAATCGGAGAGCCTAAAGATAAATGTCATTTCACAGTATGTCTGGGATTTACCCTACTCCCCACTGCCACTCCCAGTCCATTCACACACACACTACAACCCAGCCAAAGAATTGCTATGGACTGCCTTTCAACAGCATCTGATCTTGAGATCAGGGATCTTGAGAGCCTCTGACCTCCCTCTTGCTTCAATTTCCAAGCCTCCTGAGATGTGAGAGGTGCAGTGGCCCAAGACCACTTTATTACTTAACTTGCTTACCTTCCTTTAACTGTACAATGGGTATTTTAATAGTACCTGTGTTGCTGTAGTCTACTGAAGACAAATGAGATAGTACAAAAAGATGCTTAATACTTGGCACATAATAAGCATTCAAAAAATATTAGTAGGTAGGTCTGGAGCCTTTCCCTTTGGATTTGTGGTACAGCGTTTGTTTTGTTTTGTTAGAAATTACCCTTTGTATCATGGAGAGGAAGCTGAGATAGTAATGCTAATTACTGATAGTTCCTGATTCAGGGAAAAGACCGACCCTTTGAAATGTCACCAGAAGTGCACTTTGTCCTTGCTGCAGAGTTTTGTACCTCCCCATGTCTTCTGTATTTCCTGGTAGAGCAAAGCAGACCCGAAACCTGAGGTCTCCCCCACCATTTCTCAAGACCAGACTCTTGAATCAAATTACAGGAAGATCATCTTTTCAAATGCAACTTTGATATCAGACTAGCCAAAAAGATACGGTGCTCCGGTCTTAGTGACACAATTCTTATTTCACTAGTGATTCTTGCAAAGAAAGATATGAAAGTCTCATTCTTCCACAGAAGGGCTTGAGTAGAATTGAAGATTGTGCAGTTCAGGGGAGACTTGCTATATAATATCTGAAATCACTAGACATTTGAAAGCAGAAATGTCTTTCTCCTTTGAGTATTGCATCCTAACTGCCATCCAGAGATGATTTATATGTGCTCATCCTTATTACAGACTACACATAATAAAGGCATGATAGAAATCATATCTGCATAGATTCAGGCAGCTCTGGGAGAGAGGCTGCCAGTTTTGTTTGACAAGACACTCAATCAAGCAAAAAGGTTTAAAATATTCCAGGAGGATCTCACTGCCTGCTCAAGACTGTATATTTTTATCCAGATAACAGAAATCCTAATTGAGCAAAACATTTGTACTCATTTTTCCTAACTCCTTCTTGCAATAAGAAGCACCAAAGGAAAATTATGGAAACACTTCGCTTTTTGGGGGGTTAGGGTTATGAAGGAGGAGAGTTTGCCATTCGGTCGTTCTCATAAACTCAGGCATTGCCACTTGTTTGGATGCTTCTAAGTAGAAAGTGAGGTCTGTGCACACCATGCTCAGAAAGAAATACACACAGAGCTGAGTTTTTCCCTACATTTTTGACTCACTGTGTGAAAACTTGCCTTCAGGACTTCTTCAGATGCTTAAATCCCTTTTAAAGTCTTCTTTGCCCTTAGGTTTATAGTACGGTCTAAACCAGGGGAGGGGAATGAGACACTTACCCAGGTGCAAAATTTAAGGGGGCACCAAAAACTCGGGAATCAAAAGAAATAGTTTAATGCAATTTAAAAAAAAATAGAAATGAAGGCCAAAAAAATCCATAGTGAATAAAATACCAGAATTTTAAATAAAAACAGAAACCCAGTATACAGTTGTACAATGTTGCCTCAACTCACCTCACCCCAGCCTCAGCCCTGGATCCAGAAAGGTTCATTTGCAAAATCAGGGCAGCTGGTCTGCAAGTTATATTTTCTTGATTTTATTTCTTAACATTGCATTAAAATATTACTTATCTCGATCCCTGCGCTTTTCATTGCCTACTTAAATTTTGCCCAGGAGGAAAACACTTCACCTGCCCCAAAATAGACAAAGATGCTCCAAAACCCTCCAGGAAACTTAGAAACCCCAAATTCACTTATTTAAATACCCCCTCATCACCAGGCCATCCAATGGCACCTAAGACCTTTAATCCAGACTAAAGGGGAGCAAAAGTGAAGGGGTGGGGGAAAGCCATCATCCTTGCTTGCAAAAAGAATCTCTTTTCTAGCCATTACAAGAGCTGACAGGTTGATAAAATGTTTCAAGGCATAATGTTCAAACAGAGAAAAAATTAAAAATGTAATAATAAAGTTAAATGTAACTGTTTTAAAGCATAATTCTTTTGAGAGACGAGTTTTATGTTGGACCAGCATTTGAAGTAGCAGAGTAGTCATTATTAACGGGAACCTCCGAGAGAGAAGATTTAAATCACCAAAGTAATAAAAGCAGAACAAGGACTAGCACCTTGAAAGGCACTTGGAGAGAAGATTGCATACAAATGCAATTAAAACGATGCTTATAAAATACTAAGATGTTAATTGGGTTCAGTCCCAGAAGCCCCAGCAGTACAGTATGTCAGAAGTTAGCTGGTTTGAAGTTTAAAAAGAGTAGTTTAATTTGTACACCTTGTCCTAATTACAGAGCTTTCTGCAGCCCACGTATCTGTATGGTTTATTGTAGCTTGGAGCTTTGTAAAACAAACACACACACCAGTTAATTGGGTTATTGCGATGGAAAATTGGGCTACAGAACAGCAACCTCTCTTGCTGGCGTGCCTTTACGGCTGGTAATGAATGCTCCAGCCACGTCAGGGAACCCTGATTTGTAAGGTGTGCCGTTTACAGCTTGGTGATTCTGTTGGTCTGAGGAATAGGTGATGCCGTGAAAAGAAAGAATCACACCAGATAATGTTCCCTCATGACCATACTCCTGCCCCAGCTGGCTTGTTTAGAACTTTTAACACGGCCACCCTACTCCCTCGTCCCTGCCCTTTCAAACATCCCAGCCCCCGTCTGAAGGCTACATTCTCACATTAGAGCCCTAAGCCCCTGACATGGGGGGCAAGGATGAGGGGCTCTTCCAGTAGGCCTGTTTTGAGAGCACCTGCAGGGAGAGGGAGACCTGCGAGGTGGTGGTTTTTCTCCTAACCAGCAAATAAATACGTAATACTATCAAAATAGGATCATTAAATCGGATTAGGAGTGAGTGTGGCTGAATCATTTTCCAGGAGTCCTATTGGAACGTGCTTCCCACGGTTGGGATTTGAGCCATTTCGTGCCCGAGACTGGGAGAGGCCATAAAGCTGTGACATATCCCGGGTTTACGGCCTCTCGCAGTCACACTCTCCCCGTCCCCCTCCACCTCTAGCTGCTAAATGTGAATCCTAAATGAAGTGAGATGAGGGTACTGGGACTTTTATTCCTAGGCCAGCTAAATTATTCATCTCTGGGAGGTTCAGAAGTGAGCAATGAGGTAGCAGAGAGTGTGGAAAACAACAAATGCAAGATCTCCAGCCCAGCACCCAGCTGGTGGAAAATACAGGAAGGCCCCCTCAGTCTAGCCCACGACTGACCCAGAGCAGTTTTCCACATGGAGTCCGTGGTCCCGGCAGCCCCAGGTGGCTGACACAAAGCAAACGCAGACGGTCAAAACCTAATTCCCACTTCGCTTCTACCTGGGTGCAGAGACACTGGCTGCTCACAAGAGAGAGGAAAGTAATCTGGTAAATGAAGGCAGCCTAACGAGTTGATGTCTCAAAGTTTTCTCCAACCAAGACTACTGCAGCATAAAGGAGGATTGCCGTGGTTAGGCCGTGCTTTACACAAATCGGAGTAGGCAGGGCTCGCGAGACAGGACCCTCACCTAGGAGCTCATTCACCATGCAGAGTGGACTTTAAAACTCTCTTAACATTGGGGATAAACTTTTCAATGTGCTGTAAAGAATCTCAAAATGCAAAGTCTGTCTGGTCGATGAGCTGACATTTGGGAGAGGCAAAGCCCAAACCTGGCTGTAAGGTACAGGGCTTGTCTGGAGGTTGAGTAGAGTAGGGATAATTATCTGTACCAACAATCTTCCTGGACCTGAAAATTTGGACTTAAAAATGTTTGCTTTGGGTTAATCAAAATCCTAAAGGGAAAATTTCCCTGTCCCACAGTCTGGATTTTAAGTAAGCCTGGCCATGCTTACTGCCACTAGCATGCAGGAGACATGGAGCAGAGGCTCAGCCCTATGAGTAATCCTAGCCCCACCTACTCTCTGCCTCAGTATCCACATCTGTAAGCCAAAGACAATTATATTACCTCCCTCATGGGGTTCAAAGAACCAATGCAGATAAAGTACTTAGGATACTGCCTGGACATAACAAGCACTAAATAAACGTTACCTATTATAATTACTAGTATTCATATTATCCTTGTTTTACAGATGAGGAATTGAGGCTAGGAGAAGTTGAGTAATATGCTCAAGGTCACACACACACAGAGGTGAAAGAGCAGAAATTCACATTCAAACCTAGGCATTCTGAGCCCAAAGCCCAAGATCTTAATCATTATGGAGGGCCAGTCTCCCTGAGGTGGGTACTCCCTCACACCCCAGGACTCATTTACTAATCTGAGTCTTTTCCAGCCCATAACCTGAAAGAAAGGGGGGAAGTCGGGACATTTGAGAACAACACGGTGCCTGAGATAGGGTGCATCCAAGGAGAGAAAAAAATTGCAGATCTGAGAATCCCAGGTCACAACAGACACATCACCCGTTTCACAATCTCACCAAGATGGGTCCCAACCCTGGGAATCAGACATAAGGACAGCAGCAAGGAGAAATTCCCGCAGTGCAAAGCTGCTATGGTTTCTGCTTAAAATTGACTGAGGTTGTATTAAGAAGCGAGAAAGCGTCAGCAAACCCACCCTCCCTGGCTCCGACAAGCCTGCAGCAGGCAGGTTATTATTATTATTTATTATTTGTTGATGGATATTCAAAGCCATCAGTCAGGTCTTCCCCCGGGCCAGGAAACCGAGGAGCAACAGAACTGGAAATCTCGAGCTTGGTTCCCAGAGCTGCTCGGGAAGTGAGAGTTATTAAAGTACACTTTGCTATTGCTATCTGCTCTGTGGGGTGCTTGACCCTACATCTGACTGCAGGCTTCTGCTGTCCTTGCAGTACAGGCAACAGAAAATTGTACAAATTGCAAAGAGGGACTCCAAGGAAGGGCGAGGAGAAACTGGAGGGAAGCAAGAGAATGCAGGAACTTGTTGGAATGGGATTTCATACCCTTGTTTTGAACCCTCTCTGTCTTAACCATTCATTACTCCATAACCACTGGACTCAGTGAGACCAGAAGATGAAGAAATTGTCCATGGAAGGATGGATAAAGCTTTCAATGGTGATAAAAGTCCACGGAGCAAGAGAAGAGTCACTTGCCGCATTATGACACAAGGGTGAATATTGACTATATTCCTCACCAGGGTCTTTCAAACTTTTTTTGACCTTAACTATGACCCACAGTTACAATACCCCCAACCCCTCATGCACACACTCATAAAGTGAAACAAACATTTCACTGAAATAGTACTCACTTTTACCACATGGGATGCCCTTCAATTCTTTCTATCATCTTTTCATTCTCTTTTTTTTTTTTTTTTTAATCTTGATGAAGACCCATGAAGTTAACTTCATACCCACTGTAGGAATAAGAATTCTCTTGGGGTTAAGAATAAGAATAAGAATCCTCTGAGAATGAAGTCAGGGAACCAACATTTTTGACAACAAGCACTCTGATGATTTTCTTGCATACTAAACTACGCCTTTAACTCTAAGCTGCCTCAACTTGCCTTCTCAAGGAACTATTGAAATCAGCCAGGAACTCTCAAAGTCTGGAGGTGACCAGCTCTTAAAGCCTACTTTACGTCCATATTGGTTAATTTTATGTGTCAACTTACCTACGCTATGGTTGCCAGTTGTTTGGCCAAAAACTAGTCTAGATGTTGTGGTAAAGACATTTTGTAGATATGACTAACTTTTACTATCAGTTGACTTTAAGTAAATCAGATTATACTCCATAATGTGGGTAAGCCTCCCCCAGTGAGTTGTGGGCCTTAAGAGCAAAAACGGAGAAGACAAAGATTTCCCACAGAAATCCTGCCTGAGCAGCCAGCCTGCCAGCCTGCTTTACATAGTACAGAACTGCCAACCCCCACAAGTGCATGAGCCAATTCCTTAAAATACACACACATATATACAAATATATATGCATATACATATAAAACTCCTAGTGGTTCCTCCTTGTGGCTCTGTTTCCCTGAAGGGTCCCAACTGACACAAGGTCGTAATCACATTTACTATTATGTAAACTTCTTAAAATAAAAAAGAGAATGTTTACTCTGGCCACATCGTGGAAACAAAAGGGCAAGAAGAATAGAAAGAGACATGAAATCTAGGTGAGAAACAGGTACCTGAGCTTGAGTAGTGGGAATGGAGAGAGGAGGGTGTGTTCCCAAGACATTTATGAGCCATGTTCCATGGGAATTAATGGTTAATTTCTTTAGGAGTTTGAAAGAGAGTAAGGAGTACAGAATGTCACCCGGGGTTTTGGCTTGGCATGGTGTGTAGAAATAAAAAACAGAGTGAGCAGTTTGGGAAAGAAAGATCATAAACTAAAATTTATGATGCTTCCAAAAACCTGCAGGTGAAGATACCTAGTAGGTGGCTCCTACATGTATCTGGATTTTAGAATCAGATCCAATCTATAGAGACATTTTGGAGTCATTCGATCCATAATAAGTAGTATTTGAAGACATGGGGGTAGATATGTATATTAATTAAGACATTAGTTAAGACGCAAATTGTATGAACCAAAAATGTGGGCAGGGAACAGTGGTATTTACTGACTCATGTGTTTAAAAATGCAAGAATATGCTGGCATTAGATACAGTTACATAAGGATGCCCAAATGTCCAAATAGTACTACTAGGTATCAGTTCCTCTCTACCTCTTATCTCAGGGTTTCTCTCCCCTCAAGGTGGGAAAATGGACACTGCCAGCACTTCCAGACCAACATCCTACAAGTTTAGTAACCTCCATATAAAAAGACCACCTCTTTCCAAATAAACCCAGGAAAAGTTCCAGGGCTGCAAGTTTGGGCTGCTCTCCCAACTCTTACCTGGTTTGCTTCTCCTCATTCAGGTCTGAGCTCAAATGTCAGTTTCTAGTGCAGACTTCCCTGATCACACTAAGATAGCTTCCTACCTCACTCATTCTTTTTACCTTTATTACACTTTATTTTATAGTACTTGCCATTACCCGATATTATCTTGTTAATTAATTTATGCACTTAATTAATTGTTTTTATCTATCTTCACACTGGAATATGAGCCATGAGCACAAAGACTATTTAAGTTCTATTCACCTTCTGGATTCCCAGTATCTAAAACGGAACCTCCTGGCAGATATTAGATACTGATAAACATGTGTTCAATAAGCTCTGACCGTGGTGGGCATATTTACACCAAAGAAATGTTAAAAAATCATGGCTTTTTCCCCCTGAATGCTGACTGTTAAACACTTACCAGCACACCAGAATCACATATACTGAGATTAGGAGAGGTTTTGTTGGTTCCACCACAACAAATCAATTTGCTTTAACTAAAGGAAGGGTAGGATGGATACCAGGAAGACCAAAACAGCAGAGGGCCACCATAATAAAGTTGACTAGGAAAAGGTCATAAGCCAAGAGAGATATAACAGTGATAAAACCTTGTAGGATACCAACATTTAAAAGAAAAGTGGATGAAGTAGAACCCACAGAACATATATTGAGAAGGAGCCACCAGAAATGAGAAAATCAAGTCATTGCGGTATCACAGAAGCCAAGGAAAAAATGAATTTCAAGAAAGAAGAAATGGTCCATTCTATCTTACACTGAAAAGGATCAAGGGAGCCTAAGGTAGTAGTTCAAAACTAGGGTCTTCATTTGATTGATGAGATGGCAAGATTCTGACCATCACTGGTCCACATTTCTCTATTGGGCAGAATTAACATATCAAAAGTCATTGAAGACCCCTATCTCTTTTTCTCAACTATTGGGGTTCTTTGTGCCTATGGGATAAAAGCAGGGCTCTATACTTTATGTGGCTCATTGGAGTACCACTGGCACAACAGCTCCTACTCTCTCCTCGAGTGATATCGATAAAACCCCAATTTGGTTGTGCCAAACACTGCTCTCAGATATCTCAGCCTCCTTCCATCTCTGTGTATCTCTGCCCAAGAGTCAAATGCTGGCAAAGGCTGATTCTGCCTGTTCTGGGTCATATACTTACCACAGCGATCAAAGAGCAGTGACTCTTCCTAGAAGAATAGTGTGTATATGGTGTATGTATATGTGCATTTATGGGTGTGTGTAGTATAAGTGTGCATGAATATATACTGTATGTGCATATATGTGTATATACATGTAGCTACATCTGTATATGGTACATGTGTATGAATCTATGCATGTGAGATTGTGTGTATGTGAGTGTATTGTATGTTTATATGTATACGTGACTGTGCACACATGCAAGGGAGGAACACGCTGGGAAGATATTTTTTGGTAAAGTCTATAAGATATTTTTGAACTTCAGTAACATTCCCTAGCAGCTATGTAACTAAGTATATAGCCTATTATCTTCAAACACTAGTTACTTCCCTTTATAAAATGGGAATACTAGTACTTCCCTTTCAGGGTTGCTCCAAGGATAAAATAAGACAATGCATGTATGCAGTAGTGGTACAACTGGTACAATAACCTTAATAAATAGGAGTTACTATTCTTACTACCTTATTATCTCTGATACGCTATGGTGTTCATAAATAGGTCAAAATCAAGTCCAAAAAAAAGTCCTATTCAATCTCATTGTGTCTGCCCCAAAACCATCACATTGGGAAATTCACTCTTGTCCCCAACCCTAGGAGGCTACTCCCTCACTCTCATCTCAGGGGCTTTGCTAATGTGCTTCTTTCCACCTGGAATATTCTTCTTTCTTACAATTCCACTGCTAAATTCTTCCCCTTATTCAGAGCTGGGCTTCAACACACCATTCCCATTTAGCCTTCGCTGACCCCTCCAGGCCTTCTTAATCTCCTACTCCTCTGATTGACAACAATACTTACAGGAGAGATAGTGACTAGATCCAAGAGTTGGGGCCACCTGAGATGCTACATTGAGAAGGATTCTGAGACTGAAACCATGTCCAGAATCAGCAAGAAAAGAATTATAGTGTCTGACATGGGGTGCAAGTAGTAGCTGTGAGCTACCCAGCACATGGTTGCAATACTCGCCATGTTAGTCTTTCATCATACAAGGTATTGTACTATTCACCTAATGCTTCATGTGTGCTCTCTCCTTGAAACCAGGGACCTCATTTCATATTTTTTTATTTATGCCCACTCTAACTAGTGTAGTGCTAAGTACGAGGCAAGGAATCAATCAAGGCTGGTGGGAAGATTAATTCATTCCTTGACTGGTAGCCAAAAAGCATGAGGTCATGTACTACAAACTCAGAGCATCTGGGGACAATGAGCAAATGCAATCCCACAACCTCCCCAGCAGGGACCGTGGGGACAGTGGTGCAACCGTGGCTTTTTGAGTAAGACAAAACTGAGCTAGACTCCAGTCTACCTATTAATTGGGTGGCCTAAAGGCCAGGTCATGTAACCACAGTGAATGTCAGTGTCCCTATCTAAAAAGAATGGGGCTAATAATATCCACATTGCAGGATTACTGAGAGGATTAGAAAAGATTATACATATAAAAGGCTTGACCCAGTTCTGGGCAAAAAGATGCATTCAGTGTATCTGAGTTTCATTTTTTAAGATATGAATAATGAATCTGAAAAGAATTCAGACAATCATCATCATGTGGCAATCTGGTTCTGTAGGAAGACAGTCCACACCAACCCCTCAGAACATACTTTTGGGTGGCATTTATGAGGAATCCCCTCTTCCACTCCCACTTGGCCTCTAGCCTACTTCTGCACTCTCCACCATCCCTTTTGCAGGTAATCTGGAGCTCTTCCCACTAGCACAACAAGCTCTCTTTATAAAGGAGACATGAGGACTGGAATGTTCAGCCACGTTTTCCACTAAATCAAGCCTGTATTTCTCAGGCAGGAGCTAAGCATACTTAGACATGTGGAATGTCAGCCAGGATCAACAGAGACCCTGGATTACCCTTGCTTATGTAATTTTCTGGGGAAATCCAGGGCATTAAAGTCACTAACCACCTTGCTTCGGTTGAAATAGTACCTCCTTTTAGAGCCAAAAGTCAATCTAGGATAAAGCATACATTCCAACCCATAGATGAAGCATTTATTTTTGAAAACAGATATCATTTATTGAGTGCTTACTATGCACTAGGCACTATGATGAGAACTTAATATAGTCATACTTTATCCTTCCAACAATCTCAAGAGGTAGTACAAACCACTGCTTCTCCTCAAATCTATATAAAACCAGGTCATTATCTGAAATGCTGTGTTTCAGTGGTAATTAAAATGCACAGAGACATTACTGCCCCCTGGGCTATATCTCTGCCCTGCCAAACACTCAGCACAATCACCAGGAATCCAATGGAGAGAGATACCCAGGGGCAAAATTCCCAGTCTTGCTCTAGAGCCCCCAGAGATTTCCTCCTACAACATCCATTAGCCCTAGCAGACGTTGCTGGCGTAAATCACCACCCAGCACGAGATGAGAATATAGTTATTATAACAATTGCTGCATTGCATGATGCTTGTGCCATTCGGAAATGTAGGTCTAATTAGCTTTAAGCTCTAGAAGATTTGAGTATGGTAGTTTCATTTTGGCTTAATGCTCGGTGCCTGGTGTAAAATCTGAATTTATTACTCTTTTTTTAATCATTTCTGCTTGGCTCAACCAGTCGTATCAAAACTACTGCATGTTATAGACTTTAAAAAGTGATTCCCCGTAGGCATTTTAAGGTATAGGATCTATTATGAGAAGATATATATTTGACAGCATTCTGTTTATTACTCAGTTCTGCTACATTGTTCATGAACCCAGTGAAAGATGTTCACAGTGGTAAGTAACACTTTATTCCAGGAAGAAGAAACGCAGGCAACTTCCTTCAGTAAGTACTCGAATCAGTGTGTGATGCACTTACAGAACTAATGGGCAAATGCTTCACATACTCCATCAAGACCTCACAAACTGCTTTAGTGCTACATGGCCCCCTAGATTTTATCCAAAAATATTTTTGCATTAAAAGTAGTGTGTCTAGGGCGCCTGGGTGGCTAGTGGGTTAAAGCCTCTGCCTTCGGCTCAGGTCATGATCTCAGGGTCCTGGGATCGAGCCCCGCATCGGGCTCTCTGCTCAGCAGGGAGCCTGCTT
>CM052895.1:90857919-90892346 GCA_028534135.1 Potos flavus
GAAAGGAAGGGTGAATTGGGGGAGATTGGAGGGGGAGACGAAACATGAGAGACTGTGGACTCTGAGAGACAAACTGAGGGTTTTGGAGGGGAGGGGAGTGGGGGTTGGGTGAGCCTGGTGGTGGGTATTGAGGAGGGCACGTATTGCATGGAGCACTGGGTGTGGTGCAGGAACAATGAATCTTGGAACACTGAAAAAATAAAATTAAATTAAAAAAAGAAATCAAGGAATAAACTTTTTCTCACTACCTGATCTTAAACAATGCAGAATAATTGTTAAAAGCAAGACAACATGGGGTGCCTGGGTAGTTCAATCAGTTAAGCATCTGACTCTTGATTTTGGCCTAAGTCATGCCTGATCTCAGGATTGTGAGATGGAGCCCCGGGTCAGGCTCTGTACTAGGTGTAGAGCATGCTTGAGATTCTCTCTCTCTCTCTCCCTTTGCCCCTGTCTGCTCATACTCTCCCTAAAACATAATATAATAATAATAATAATAAACAAGACAACATTCCCAAAGTGGAGTCACTTATGCTAAGCCCCATGTCACCAAACCAAGACTTAATAAAAGTTTCAGCTGTCCCAAAGATGGAACCTTAAGCCAGTCAATCATGACTTGTCCGATCAGCATTAGTTAGGTAATCTGCCATCCCCTGAAGAAAAGTTACCTTGCAATAACCAATCTGTTTTTTTGCCCAATACAACATCCTTATTCCTGCTCCCTTCTGCCTATAAAAGTATTTATTTTGTATAGCTCCTCAGAGTCCCTGTCTACCTTCTAGAGTGGATGCTGCCTGATTTATGAATTGTTGAAAAAACCAATAAGATCTTCAAAATTCACTCTGTTAAATTTTGTTTTGTAACATAATAAACATATTATTAGACATTCAGTATATTTCACCAAAAGAGAATTTACATGTATATATGTACATGTATATGTATGTGTGGGAATGAATTTCAAATGCTAAAACATTTGAGACATCAGTGGAAATAGTACTAAAGTGTAGATCAGTACAAGTCACTGCTCTACTCTAGACCTCAGTTTCCGCATCCAAAAATGGGGACAATATTGGTATCTACCTCTTAGAGTTATAGACATTTAATGAGATAATGCAGAGAAAGGACTCAGTAAGTCCTAGCTATTTCTATTTTTCAATGGCATATGGAGTTAAATATGGTACTAGGGGCACCAACCACATCTTACCCATCTTTGTATCCCAGCCTCTAACACAAAGCAGGTTATTCAATAAATGAGTTGGATGGAGGACTGTGTGGCTTCTGGCTAATCCATAACCAGACTGAAAGCTCCTAATTACATCATAAGGTCCTTGAAGGCAGGACATTACCTTGTTCTTTTCCCCAACTCAGTGCATTGCTTGAACATAGATGATGCTTAAAAATGCCTGCTGAGTTTTACTGGAATAGAATACTCAGTATCATCCACACAGAAGGGTTTGGCAGCAGCTTTTCCCAGGAGTGTCGCCTGAGGCAGGGGCTGTAAAAATCCTGGAAGTGTGGAGGCCACCTTAGTAAAGAACAAGGCATTGTTTGGGGCCAGAACCCCTAGTGAGTGAGGTCTTTTCCAATCAAAGACCCAGTCACTGGCGTGTGTTCCACAAGCCCCTGGGGCCCAGCTCTCATTGTGTGGCAGGGCCACTGGGGGCAGGGACGCCCACCTTCCCCCCCCAGACTGTATCGATTAGCTGCTCCATCTGCCACTCTGCAAACAAGCTGCACGGTCCCCCATTGGATGAAAATGTCACCCATGGTAACAGATCCTCACAGCTGGCATCTGACCACAGGACCCTCAGGGAGGGAATAATCAAATCCTGAAAAGCAGTCAGCCCACACCAAGCTAAATGCAAAATGAAAAATAAATAAATGTCTATTTTAATCTCCTCCCTCCCTTCTCAGCCCCAAGCACCAGACATTATTCTCAAGTTGCACTGCTACAGCAGGGGACTGGTGGCCCTCAAGGCAGGTTGCTTGAGGGCCCTATGTATAGTCTGTGGGAATTATAACTCAAAGACCTCCCTGGCTGGTTCTGGAGCTATGGAAAATGCACTGAAATCCTGCTTCAGCCACTCCAATTTCAGTTTTTTTCAGTCCTTTCTCCTTGGAGACCTCTCTCTCTCAATCTCTCTCCCCACTCCCATCCCTGTCCATATCCCTGTCCTGCTCTCTCCCTCCTCTTTTCCATCCCCCACTTCTCCTCTCTTGGCTCTCTTTTTCTCTCTCACACCCAACATCCCCCTCTTCTTCCTGTCCCCCTCTCTCCTAATTTTGTTCTCTCTGCAGAAGACATTCTTCCTCATCCTCTTTCCTGGATTACTTCTACTCCTCTTTCAGACCTCAGTTTAATCATCATTTCCTCTGGGACTTCTGACAGGAACATTGCCCCAAACTATGTAAGTATCCCCTGATGTTGTGCCCCTCCCACTCTGTCCTTCCCCTCTCACTCTTTGGCTGTCTGTTTGACCAGGAGAGCAATAACCTTGTCTGTCAAGCTGATTTTATATTCCCAGCACCTAGTACAGTGCTTGACACATAAAAAATGCTTAATAACTATTTATTACGTGACTAAACAAACAATGTCAGGTACAAAGCAGTTCTTATATGGCTTCCGGACTTTTTCAGACTCTGAAGATGTGCATGTCATGAGATTCTTTGTCAGTTTCCAGTTACTGAACTAGCTTAAGCCAAAAATAAAGAAATTTGTCAGAAGGGCTCACTAAGGTAAAGGAGCTATTGACATTTTGGAGTAGAGTTTTCTTTGCAGCGGCGGGCTACCCTGTGCATTGTAGCTCCAGCCAATAGCACCAATGGATGCCAATAGCACCCTCTAACCCCCAGTCGTGACAACCAGAAATGTCTCATCTCATAAGGTGGGGCTTTCAGTATAACAGGAAAGGGTTCAGCAGGCCAGTCGAAAATAATGACAAAAGCCCACTGCATATTCCAGTTATACCAGTGGTTCCCTGGGAATGTGCCTGCCTCTGCTAGGGTATATTTACAATATCTGGAGACATTTCTGGTTGTCACAACTGGGGGCAGCGGAGGGAAAGGACAGCTCCCCCACAACAAAGAATGCTTTAGTTATAAATGTCAATAATGCAGCTATTAAGAAACCCTGATCTACATGGATAAGATAAAGTTTCCACTAGATATTTTAGCTTTTCACTTGAAAGCCTGAACTATATACAGCTTAATCGCGGATTCCAAAGATACAACAGGCTCCTTGCCTTTTTTTAAGCCAGCAGACACCCCTTTATCCTGTGGACAGTTCCTGGCATGAACGCAGCAGGCTGCCAAGGGACCCAATGAGGCATCTGTGGACGGCATTATGTGTTGCAGTTAACAATATTATTATCAGTATTAGTACCACTATTATTTTCAGGTTTCAAATCCCAAGTCTGCCACTTTCTAATCATGTCCTTGGGCCATTTAATTTTTCTGAATCTCAGTTTCCTAATCTACAATATAGAATGATAACATACCCACAAATGATAAACCAAGGAAAGCACATGACACATTTCTTAGCAAAGAAGAAATATTTTTTTTTTTTTGCAAAGAAGAAATATTAACTACTATTTTATTCATGTGACAATAAACAATTAACATTTTGTAACACAGAGTTTTCACTGATTCATACTTTCCTTTTTTGATAAGTGCACTGGCTATTATTATTGGAACTATGATTAATCCATAGCTATAACAAATGATTCTGTATAGATGAGCATTGCCCCTATACAAAGCTATAAAGGTATAAGAGGGCAGGGTCTATTCTGGACAAGGTAAGGTTCTTAGCACAGGACGAGCTTAAAGTGCATATACGTGGGGGAATGGGGTTCAGCAGAGCTCAGCCATACTTTGAGGACAGATCACAAAAGGCCCAGCCAAGAGATTAGAACTTGATTCCTCAGGGATCAGAGGCAAACAGGGACTTTAATTAAGTAAGTGAGTGGCATATCGGGTCTGTCTTTTAGGAAGTTTCAATGGCAACACATTGGCAGTTGTTCGCTTCCCTCACTGTAAACCCTGCTATCCTCTCCCAATGGTGGTTCTTCACGTTCCATTGCAATAACTTTGAAATGTCAGGGATGGGAAAAGGGCCGTCTCAACTACCACCCATAGTACTATAAGTGAATGCCACTTTTCTGAAGACAGTTTGGCAATGTGTCATAGGTGTCTTAAAAATATGCATGTCCTTTTGCCCTGGAAATTCCACTTCTGGGAATCTATCCTGAGGAAATCATGAAAAATGTGCACAAATATTTACCTACAAGAAAGCTCATTTGCAGCACTGTTCTTAGGAGTAAAAAGTTAAAAACCCTAAAAGTTCAATAATAATTAATTTTTTAAATAAATTACGGTACAATGACTTGCTATGCCATCATGAAAGCTACATTACTGACATGTAGAAAAACAGGTTACAAAAGACTGCATAGTGTATGATGCCTTTTTAAGGTACCTACACACACACACACACACACACACACACACACACGGGTGTGCACACTTCTCTTTATACGTTACAGATATCCTTTTGTCCCAGCAAATTATTTCTGGTAATTTATCCTAAGGAATGAATGAAGGCAGTAATAGCAACATACATAAAATTGTATGTATACATACATAAACCACACAAAATAGTCTGGAGGGGTAGATACCAAGGTATTAGTGCTTGCTATAGGTGAAGGGATTATGGGAGATTATTTTATTTCTTCTTTTAGCTTTGCCAAATTTTCAAGTCTTTCTAACAGCATTTATTACATTTATAATGATTTTTTACATTAAGAATAAAAATAAAGGCAAAGAATGTTCATCCCCAAATAATTATGCCCACCAAAATTTTGTAGAATATCCAATCATACTGTAACTTTTGAATGACTAGAGGGAGACAAGCTGAGCTATACTTTGAAAATTGTTGTTAATTCTCCTTAGATTTCAGTATAAATTAAACTTGGTGTCTGCTGAATTTAGTATGGACTGAGCTGCCAATATCTGCTCAGCTGTATCCTGAGTGATGTGCAGCTACAATGAAAACGGAACCTATATGTTTCCTTTCCTCAAATTACTCATAGTCAATCCAGGATAAATGATATATGTGAAAGAGATATTAGAACTAATTCAAGGCCACTCATGGTAAAGTGCTAAATCATAAGGGAGAGCTGCCGAGCTGTACAGAGGTTCAGAGAAGAAGAAGATAATTATGTATTGGAGGGGTCAGGAAAATCTTCACACATGAAAAAGATGGGATGGCAGAAAAGAGAAGAGCAGCAGTATCAAAAGCATAAAGGCAGGAATGATGTGGGGGGGGTAGGGGGAGGAGTGGTCTCAAAGACAGCAAAAGGCCAGCTTGGCACACGCATCGAGTTTTAACTGAGGGCTGAAGACAGTGAGAACAAATTAAGGAGGAGCCTCAGTGCAGGGGTCAGAAATTTGGACAATAATGTGTGTGTAATAAAGCTCTGGGTCTAAACATAACAAGTAGATAAGTACTTAAAAATACCAAATATGAACAAGATGCTGATAACTTAAGCATTCACCCTCTAGAAACCACCTAAAAGAAGCAAGTGATACAGGGAGCTACAAAATAACCTCTTTTAAATGAACCCTCAAAACCTATACTAAAAATATGTTTTTGGAAAGGGGTAACAGTGGTCCTTTCAGCAGGAAGTAGTCTTCATGAATCCTAAGGAAGTGGCAAGAGAGAAATAGGCGTAAGGAAAGGAAAGTTCATGTTGACAAGTAGTGGTTGAGAAATTTGGATGAGACCCTAAGTATGTACAATTTGTTTCAGTCCCCAAAATGGAAGTTCTGTAATGAGTGAAATTCATTATCTTAAACTTTTGGCTATGATGTGTAATTGTTAACCTCTACTGCTTTGGTTCAAGGCTCCCTTCAGTAAAATATATTGTTTGCCATCAAAGCTGATGTGGATTAGGAGCTGAGCATGTGCCCTCCCTTTTAGGTTATATTAATATACCAAAATCGATAACATGCCATAGCTTTCAGAAGTAGTAATAAAATACCCTAAAATATTCCCAGAATACGTCTATAAATTATTTGTTCAATGTACTTATGTTAAAAAGGTTGTCAGTTACAATGCTCTGGAAGACTCTAAAATTACAAGCCATCGTATTTGTATTTGATAAAGCTCTTGATGTTTTGGGTCAGAGGGGGTTATGCTGTGGGGGAAAAAAATCATTATTTTCCCTAATAAATAAATTACTTGCCTATATTTCATGTATCACTCAGGCCAGCCAGTATTGAAGGCTTAAATAATAAATAACAAATAGCTCCATTCATTTATTAATAATGATGCATCATGTGTGTGAATGTATATGTGTGTGTGTGTATGTATTTGTGTCTTGAGTATATGAGTTTTCCTTTAGAGCCTTGGGGTGACAGATTGAACAGTAGTCATCAGAAAGGACAAAAAGTCATGGCTCTGAGATCGTTAACATTTTTCCAGGTTGAGAAAATTATCTAGTGCTAACAGACCTTTTCACTTGGCCAGTGCCTAATGTAGAAAACCGTGCTGGGATAAAATTCTTAAAAGGCCCAGACCCACCCAACAACACCTTTAGCCTGAAATTCCCTCAAGGGTCCCTTTATTATTAACTCTTCTCAAATGCAGCACCAAGACAGAGTTCTAGGGGGAAAATAGGGGGAAAAGGAGACAATCAGACTCTCTTCAAAACTTTCTCCTTTTATTTAGCAGCAGAAGAAAGGAGGTTAGCCACATCTGCTTCGGGTAGTTTACATCACCATTAGTCCCAGTTAATTAACTGACCTCACAGATGTAAGTATCAATCTCCACCATATTGTCACAAAGTGACCCTCACCATTACCTACAATGCTACTCCTTTCATTTGAAGCAGACAGAGGCAGGTTGAGCTGAGGTACCCATTCCCACAAAAAGCCAGCTAAGAAATATATTGCACTACATTCCATTCCCAAAGGAATACCTGGACCAAGGAAACGGCTGGCAACAGCTGGACCTTACAATGAGTTACTGTTGGCACTAAGCCAGAGCAAAAGCAATCAGCCTTGCACAGTGAATCCTAAAACAGATGGATCCCCTCTGTTTGTCCTTCCCTTCTCCACACACCTAGGGCAAGCACAGGGCTTGGCAGGAGCTCTGGGGACACGTACATATATTTAAAAGGACATAAGTCTTAGAACTACTATTTCATTATAAATTGCATACCTTTTTTCTACATTATTTAGCTCTAGGGCAAAAGATCTTTCACCTCTGAAAATACATATGAAAAATCTGGCCTGCTCCAATGACCTAGCTAATTGGGCTCGAGAATGTTGGGTGGAAGAGTCAAGTTCTGCCTACTGTTTGGGGTCTGTTGCTGATTCCTTTTGCCCTAGGTAAATCACTTCTCATTCTTTGGTCTCTTCTTTATGTGACCCTCACCACCAAACAGCAACACAGAGCAGGGCTCAGCAGGCTGCCACACCATCATCCTTGTTTAAAGAACAGGGTCAGCTCCTTGCTGTGAACAGATTTTCCTCTGTGGAAACAGGTTCATGTTTATCTTTCAAGTTCCAGCAACAAACTCAGGATCGCCAACATGTGCCGCACAGCTGCTGCAGTGCCTGATTTATGAACAAATCTGCATATAATTGTGTTGGTTTTTTTTTTTTTTTCCTGGTCTATTTTTTTCTTTAAATAAAATGGCTTAGTCCAGGCTGCATAAAGCCCCAATTCTAAAGCCATATAATTTTATGGACAAGGGGTGGGGGTAGGAGTAGGGGAGCTCTTTTGTATGGCACCTGAACTCATTAAAATCCTAAATTCCATAATTTTACACTACCATGTGCCACAACTGAACAGCCTAATTGCTTACCGTCTTTATGAGAACCACAAATGGAGCAAGAAAACCAGGGAACAGGTGGGAAGGCCACACTGGGGTTTGGGTCCAAGCCCTGTCAAGAGGTGCTGATCATACTAGAACTGGATGATTTTGTATAGTAAGAGACTTTACTCTCTATCGAGGCCTGAATTTAGCCAAGTCAGTGGTGGTGCGAGGTATGGTCAAAAGTGAAGAGATTCCCAAAATTAGACATCTTACAGTGACCACATAGTTGAGTTTTTTAAAGAAAGGGAACTATGGGATGAGGTAAGAATCAATGGCTAACAATCTTATCATTGCAGGTTCTTGGACACAAATAAATTTGGATCTAACGATTAAAAAAAAGTGACTTGGATTTCAAGAAATCAAGTTTTTTCCCTGGCCCCTGATAACAGGATCTGGTGATGTGGGAGTCATGGATATGAAAATTCTTTAGCATCTATTCTATAGACAGTACAAGCAATTGATAAACTAGAATGACTGGCATTTTCAGCATCTTGGTTGATCACTTTGCTTTCCCCACAAAGGAAATTAGTCCCTTTGAAGAGAGTATTATAGTTTGGTGATTGTGGGAAGGAGCCCAGAAATGTGCAATTAGGAAGAAGTTTTCAGCATTTTTTTCTTACCTGCCAATTGATAGCAAAGACCAGGCCAACCAAGCTCCAACTCTCAGACCCCATTCTGAAGACTAGAAGAGCAAGCTGCTTGTTTCCTTCACTTAAAACGAAGAGAAAATTCAACATATTTTGAAAATCCAATACTTCATTCAAGCTTCTAGAAGCCACACCACTGAAAATGAAAGGTACTAGTATGAGACTATCAACCTAGATACAATCACATGACATGAGACGAGCAAGTTGATAAGATCTAGAACTCTATTAGACTGAAAGAAGTTAGAAGATGACAAAAAATCAGGGAAGTTGCCAAAGCCATATACCTTAATAATGGAAGCCACAATGAAGAGTTTTTCAGAACCAGGGAGAAAACTAATAAAGTAAGCATTAATGCTGATTGAAGGGTTCGATGGATGGATGGATGGATGGATGGATGGATGGGTGGATGGATGGATGGGTGGATAGACAAACAGACGGAAAGACAGTGAGTTAAGAAGAAAACAGTCAATGAATTCTAATCTCAGGGAGAGTCCTAGAGGCAGAAATGGGAAAAGGCTAGCCATGGGAATCCTGATGATAATCACAATCAGAAGTTGCTGAGAACACTGCTAGTGAATGTGTCACCTAACACAGTGATACCTTACCAGAGATCTAGTAAGACCTAGAATCATGGATAACCTCTTACTCCCCAAGGAAACTTTCAGAGTGAGCTCTCAGGCCTGGCCAAAGCTTTGGCCTCTCAGTAGTATTTCCAAAAAGCCCTGCCAACTTGTTTAGAAATGTGCAGAAAGATCTTCTCCTCTCTGAACTAGAGGGACAGGATGTTTCAGCTTAATCCTCTGCCAAGGCCCAGGGTCTCACACCAAGAACATGGTGTTTTGCATTAGGAATTCACTGAGACAACATGAGGCCAGATGAATGTCTGGTGTGCCAGACATGGTCTATGGAGGTACAGAGGTCTCATATTTAGGCCCAGTAATTAGAAAGTAAGACGGATACAAGAGAAGAAACACTGGATAGAGTCCTACTTCTAGCTTTGCTAATTTCAAAATTAGCCCAAAAATAATACCAAGTAGGACAATTCTTTTTGTTCACCTTTCTTCCCCTACCTTCTCTTTTCCTCATTGCCCTCCAAATCTGTTTCCAGGTACCTGTCCTCACTAAACATCTCAGACATTCCTCACCATTGACCAGCTCACAACTATGTAAGAACTTACTTAGCATTAAGCATTTTGCATTCATTAGCTTCATCTAGTGTTAACGACAACCTGGTAAGGCAGATACCACAATTATTCTCATTTAGCAAGTAAGGAAACTGAGGCTTAGCAAGATAATATAATTTGCTTAAATGTAACATTATCGGTGTTGATGTTTCACGTCTGGCCCCTTGCCTTCCTTATTTGTCCTTTTCTTTTTGGATCTCCTAGTTCCTAAAAGCCATGGCTTTCTCTTCAAACTGCAAGGTTTCTATTCACCCAGCTAATGACTTAAGGCTTGTTATTCTCTGCATAATGGTAATGAATATGAAAGCATTTCATAAACCATAACAAATAATACAAATGTGAAGTCTTATTTTATTGTGTGTATCTATATCTATACGTTGCATTCATTTCTGCTTCTGTCTGGTTTCTGACTTGTTACTTTGCCTTTTTCCTGGATGCATTCACCTGAAATTCAGACTCCCCAACCACAGTAATGCCCACCCCCTAGGCTAGTCTTCATATATCTGCAATAGGCCTAGGTGCTCCCAGTCCTAGTTCCTTTCAAATTTGGAAATGACCTGGGGCCATTTCTGTGCTAGACCTAGCAGCAAGGTACTGCCTTGCTGATAGAAATTTTTTATGAAGCATCCTTTCTCCCCAGCATCCTATGGCTGTCTCATATGACCCTAAGTCCCTTGCATTGATTCGCACTGCCCTTCAGATTGGTCCCTATGTACCCCTTTAAAAAGCTTGAAATAGCCTTTCTTATCATACCCTTGCATCGCCAACAGCGAAATTCTATAGTGTTCACAGAAAACAGATTCATAATCATAGCTAATACTATTTGAGCATTTACTACATTCCCAGCACTGGGCTAAACATCTTATAATGCATTATCTCATTTAATCCTCACAGTATCTCTAGAGATACACAGAATTTTTATCTCCATTTAATGGATGGCAGAACCAAGGTAAAGAATGTATCTGAAATCACACACAACTAAGATGCCAAGCCAAGGTTTAGATTGGATCTTATGTATGTTTCCAAAGCCTTATGCTCTTAATTAGTATGCTATATTCCACAACGTAAGAGATCTTTTTTTTTTTTAATTCTCTGAAAAAGGCTTTCCAACTCTTCCAGATTCACCAGACGTCTCCTGTGATCTCCAACAATTTCCTGATTCCCAAGTCAACCATATTCCCAGTGGGGAACTACAAATAGAAGAGCTTTTGCCCCCTCCTTGTGTCAACCTGCAACTCGGTTCAAGGTCCTGTGAAACAACTATTTCCTGGATCACACAGCTACTATCAGAGATTACAGAATAAGAGGACTTATTAATATGCCTCAAGGAAGGAAACTAAACACAAGTGGATCTTCCACATAAAGGAGAAGACACACTGTAGTTTTCTGGGGTGTGTGTGTGTGTGTGTGTGTTGCCAGCCAATAGGACCCATCTGCTTTCTGGATATAGGAACCCAGTATTTAGAACCCAATTCTAGGCTCCTGTATCCATTTCAGTATTTCTTTGCCCATCAGTTCATTCCTTAAGTGGTAGAAAGTATTGTAATAAATCCACTCATTTTAGAGAAATGATATGCAGCATCTGCATCTAAGAGTGTTTGCTTCCATTCAACTGACACTTGAGCAAGTGTTCTGAAATCTGACCTCCTTGGTTAAAATCCCTGCTTCGTTAACTTTTTAAATCTCTCTAAGCCTCACTTTCCCTAGCTGTCATGAACAGCAAATGAAATAATGCAAGAAAATTACTTAGCCCAAACTGACCTCCACAGGTAGGTAAGAAGAACACTCAGATGCTAAACCAAACAAAAACAAAAATAATAAAAATATGTAAGTCAAGTCAATGAGAAGAGAAAAATGATGATGGGTGGCCGAGCTGTACTCCTCCAATTTTTCTGTCACAGCCAAAGGGAAAAATATAAGTGGGAAATTAAAGGGCAAGGAAGAGAGAAAGGATATGAAGCTCATCTTTTCCTAGGCCTTCTAAATGGCATTTGGGACTCAAAATGGACCTTCTGTCGAGGGGCCAGGTCTCTGGGTTGGCATGTCTGTCTCCCAGTCCCTGTAGGTCAGTGGGAAGCATAAGCGCTTCAGGCAAGGAGGGAAGTGTTTCAGCCAAGGTCAAGAGCCTGGTCTTATTAACCAAATTTTCTCCCTCTTTTAGAGAAGGGAGCTCAGGAAGGAAATTAATAAGTAAACAGGAAGGAATGGGGTAGTGTGAGTTAGTGGAGAGTGTGCAAAAAATCCAATGTGTTTTCAACAGAAAACAAATTTTTCAACTCTACGTACCAGACATCATTGCCTGGAATATGAGTTAGGACAATCATGTTGTATAAAACAAACAAGGGGAATAAACAAATCCAGAGCTGTGAAACATTCTCTCACGGAGTCCAAGAACATCTCCCATTGCCAGTTCGTCAGTGGCAAAAATCTTAGCATGTCAGCATTTAAGAGCCCGTGAAACCTCCAAGTGAGGAACAACTCGTTTCCTGGCTCTATTTATTACAATTCCTTCTAATTTAAAATTTATAATGAATGCGAACAATAATCAGTTTGTAAATACTGTTTTTAAGTTCACTAGAGCTTTGTCGAGATATTCCTTCTAGGTAACAAGTATGTGGTTCATTACTCTCTCATTAGCAAGATAGAAATAAAGATGCAAAAAAAAAAAGAAAGAAAGAAAGAAAAGGGGAAAAACACCTTCTCCAAAGATATTGTTGGAGTTTAATTGCCTGCAAGGAATTCTTAATAATGTTTACTAATGCCTTTTCAGCCTTGCCAATTTTATAATGCTCATTCCAGATTCCAGGTGTGACGTCTGTGGTCCTTGCTGTGATCTTAGCTAGTGAGTTTAGACACCTAGAATAGCAGCTTTGAAGAGTTTTTAGCCCCATCTTATGTCCCCAGAATGCAATCACACCCACTGGGGCTTTAAAAAAGAAATCTGAAGCTCTGGCATTTTTATTTAAAATTAAATCTCTAATTGGACAAGGCCTGCCCTTTACCTAAAGAAGACATGACCCTATCTCTACCTGGCATGCTGAGGGCAAGACTCCAAGAGTGAACCTTGTGCTAGACACTGCAAGTTGCTAAAAAGCACTTTTCCCCTTATCTCCTAGAAACTCTGGGAATGGTGGATTATTCTCTTTTGACCCATAGATCCTGTGTTTGCAATCTCATTTGGCATTTTGGAAATCAAAAAACAAATGGAAAATGTTTTACAGAGATGAAAAGTCTATACCAAATATTAGCTTCTTGAATCTCACCACTGTTAAAGCAAAGAATAGCAACAGGACTTTTAGTAAGAAACTACAGTAGTTTGGGGTGGGGTGGTGTTGGGGAAAGCAAGGTTTTGTTGTTTGTTTTTTTCTGAACAACAAATGAGTTATTTGGGAATAATCTTTAGAAAATAACTCACTGACCCTTGCAAGAACTCTGTATGTGAAGAAACTAAGGCAGGGAATTTGTAAATTCACTGCAGTTTAGACCAATACCCATTGGAAGTTTACCATCACTACTCCATCCCGGACACCTTTCTGCCTCTATAAGAAATTGAAATGGTCTTCCTAAGCCCATAAGGTCAAGGCTGAGTTGCAAAGCTTTCATTCCAGGAGCTAATTTTGAGACGTAAATTCAAAATGGACTTACTCCATTTCCTTTACGCCAGTGATCCTCTCTCTTACAGTTTTATAGTGAGAAGGAGGAAAAGGGGAGGCAAGTCCTAACTCCATTAAAATTCCTTGCAATTCTAGTGTTTAAAGAAAAACTTTTGGAACTGACTTCTTTGCAGGAGTCTGCTGTTGATTACATGTGGAAACCAAGTACAGAATTGTGAATAAGGTCTCCCGACCAGGTTCATAAAACAAGATTGAAAAAAGATATAAGAAGCTATAATTTCAAAATCATCGAGTCAAAAATCACTGTGCCCAGATCTGGAATCCATTCCTTAAGCAGGCCAAAGCCTCCAACGGGCAAGCAAAAGCTCCTTTCAGCCCAAGACATGAAAGAGACTTGGGCTAGGGTTTGAGAGTTCTAGGTTCTGCCACCAACTAGCTGTGTGATCTTAGACAAGGTGCTTGACCTCTCTGAGTTTCAGTTTTAGTATCTACAAAATGAACAGGTTGAACTTGAAAGCAGGTGAGTTCTGATGCTTGGTTTTGAACCCTGGCTTTGCTACTACTTAGCTGTGTCACCTTATGCAAGTTACTTAACCAGAGTATGCCTCAGTTTCCTAACTTGTGAACTAGGAATAACTATAGTACTTCCCTCGCGGGGCTGTTGTGAGGATTAAAGGAAAAATAATACAGGTAAAGGGCCTAGAATGGTGCCTGGAATGCAACAACAAATAGACATTGGGAATTGCTGCTGTTAAATGCTATTCAATGACTGTATCTCATTGACAGCAACAGGTGCAGGAAGGACAGAGCAGTAATCCAAGCTGACTTAGAGTGAAAAGCTTCTGATTTCCTGATGAGTTGTCCTCATCACTAATTGACTCTCCAGAGACTCAGAAATCCTGATCTCTGCCTCCATGGAGAGGCTTTTTTTTTTTTCTTTTTTTTTTTTTTTAATGCAAGGCTCAAACCCACAACCCTGAGATCAAGACCTGAGCTGAAATCAAGAGTCCAACACTCCATCAACTAAGCCAACCAGGCACCCCAAGAGGCATTTTTACCTGTGCCTCTTCCAAAACACACTTGCAGACAACCAAAGTTTAAAATCCAGATTCTCAAACCACATTTGGCAAATGCCAACCACTATCCTGGTCTAGCTGCCCTCAAAGGCTCTCTGCAGTTTCTTTCATAGAGAAATTTCTTTTTTTTTTTTTTTAAAGATTTTATTTTTTTATTTGACAGAGAGAGAGATCACAAGTAGACAGAGAGGCAAGCAGAGAGAGAGGGGGAAGCAGACTCCCTCCTAAGCAGAGAGCCCGATGCGGGGCTTGATCCTCGGACCCTGAGATCGTGACCTGAGCCGAAGGCAGAGGCTTAATGCACTGAGCCACCCGGGCGCCCCCATAAAGAAATTTCTAATCCTAAGCTGGATTTTTCAATTCATTAGCTATATGACCTTGACCAAGTCATTTAATTTCTTGACCAATTTCTTTTTCTAGAAAACAAAAACAAAAGCATAACATTAGCATCTTGCATGGCTCTAGAGAGGAGGAAATGAGAAGAAAATAAAATACAACTACCATTTATTGAGCAACTACTAGCAGTAGGCACTGTAATAGACATTTTACATATGTTATTTCAGTTAAATAATACAACAATCTTAAAAGGCAAGAAGTAAAAAGCACTGTCACTTGCCAGTTGTTTGGGTCAAAAACCTTGGAGTCATTTTTGAATCTTCTCTATTATATTCTATACCAATCTATAAGCAAATCTTGGTTCTACTTTTGAAAACCGGATCCAAACTAACTCTCACCAATTCTATCTCCACCACCCTAATCCCACCAACCTGCCTGGACTCCTGCAACAGCCTAGTCTGCTAACAAGTATGCTCGGCCCCTGGTTTTATCTGCTCTCCACCAGTAGCCACGGTGATCATTTTAAGAATATAAGTTGGATCCACAGTTTACAGGTCAGCCTCTGCTAACATACGCAGGGTTCAGGGTAAAAATTCAAATGAAATTCCACATACCTTTTTTTAATTTTTTTAAGTTTTAAATGAAGATAAAGTTTTTAAAATATTTTTTCTGTTTATCTACTTGATAAATACATAAACTAGTGAGATCTAAAAATACATTTAAATTCATGGCCCTTGAAATGACTAAAAGTATAAATCTATGATTTTTATTTATTTTTAAAGATTTTATTTATTTATTTGACAGAGAGATCACAAGTAGGCAGAGAGGCAGGCAGAGAGAGAGAGGAGGAAGCAGGCTCCCTGCTGAGAAGAGAGCCCGATGCGGGGCTCAATCCCAGGACCCTGAGATCATGACCTGAGCCGAAGGCAGAGGCTTTAACCCACTGAGCCACCCAGGCACCCCTAAATCTATGATTTTTAAATGTCTGATAATTGACAAAATATCAAAGACTATTCAATTTCATTATTATTATGCTTATTTGGCTATTTGGATGAATAATAAAATAAATATGTGGATAATTTATTAATTATTATACATTCATTCTATAAGTTTTTTCATCTTAATTTCAACAAAATTAATCATGTTCAATTAATAGAAGTAGTCTAAGGTATTAATAAGTAATTATATTCAAAGTATACAATATTTGAATAAATTTTCATCAAAAATTTTAATTAATATAAATTTAAAAATCAAAACACTTAAATTTTTGTTTGCAAAAATGCTATTTTTATTCTTAAATATTCAAAATTATCTACTAAAATTAAAAGGCAAAAAGTTAATTATATTAATGAATGTCAATATTTTAATCAAATTATTTAAATAGAGCTGAAATGTATTTTTTAATTAATTAAATATATTAAATATTTTTATAAAAATGAAACCATTTGTAATTTTGGCCTGAAAGGTCATCTAGTAACCAGTATAAAGATTCAGTATCATAAGGTGCCTGGGTGGCCCAGTCGGTTGAACATCTGACTCTTGTTTTCGGCTCAGGTGAGTCACAGGGTCATGGGATCCAGCCCCACATGGGGCTCTGCACTGAGCATGGAGACTGCCTGGATTCTCACTTCCTCTCCTTCTGCCTCTCTCCCCACCACTCTCCCACCCACCCCTCACCAATCCCACTCATGTGCACTCTTTTGTCTCAGAAAAAGAGACTTGGTATCATACCACACTTCACACGTTTTACCATTAGATAGATAGATAGATAGATGAATATATACACATAAGTTTAAGAGTAATATGAATTTCTTACTATTGTAAAACCTTCTTCAGCCACCACATGTAACTATGTTCATGAGTACTTTCAGAAGCACATTTTGCAATATGAGGTAAAGCAAGAAAATAGGTGCTTCACACTTTTGGGAAATAATTTTGTACTTCGTTATGCAAACGTTTTTTGATATCTGAGAGGCAGAAGTTATCAGATTAATTTATCTTTTCTTTTACCTAAATACTTCATCCACTCAAATCCTTCCCACACTCCAAATCGGTGCCTATTTACTAAGTCAGCAGCAGCTTATACTTCAGTCAAAACTTTACAGAATCTGGATGCATTGTTGACCTTCTGTTTTGAGATCACAGGGCAAGAGACATGGGGAAGTACTCCTCTGGGGCCTGAACAGTGGTTAGTTGCAAGTTTGAGTTGCTGTGTGCTAACACCGAATGCCGAATCACAAGAAATGTAGGCCTGTGTGTCTGTTACTAAATTGATGCTTTCTGTGATTGTAGTATGTAGGATCCCCTAACGCTCTTGCCTGGGGATAAGGACAATACTGCCTACAAGGTCCTATATGATCTGGCTCCTGGGTATCTCTCCATCCCATCTCTTGACACTTTCTTCCTCTATCATGCCAATGCAATGAGATCTGCCTTCTTTCAGTTCCTTGATCACAACAGCCATGTTGAACACCTCCAAGGACTTGTGTTCGCCTCCTCTATCTGGAATGTCCTTCCTCTAGATATTGAAGCAACTCACTCCCTCCAGACTTCATGTTTCTGTTCAAACGTCACCTTATCAAGGAGGCCTCCCCTGAATGCACTATCTAAAACAGCATTCTTATCACTTTCTATTCCTTTACCCTACTTTATTTTCCTCTACATACTACCTAATAATTAAAAATATTATTTATTTCTTTATTGCCTGCTTTTCCCACTAGAATGTCCTACTTTTGTTCACATAATGTAGTATAGCACATTCTCAATAAATGCTTAGTATATGGGAAGCACTCTATAAGTCTTGATTTCCTTTTTTTCTGCTGCAATGAGTTCTCTGTGGTTTTTTGGTGGTGGTGGTAGTGGTGGTGATGGGTGGGTTTTGGGGAGTGTTCTTGGTTTTGGTCAGGGAGAGATTTCTTAGATGGGATTCCTTAATCACTGTGAGGAATAAATGGTTGTAGTTTCTCAGACTTGAAAACAGCAGAGATGCACCAGGTTGGGGTCTGACTTGTAATCCCCAAATGAAGACAGAAGCCAGAGATGACTGTCTCAAAGTCATGGAAAGAGAGTAAATAACAACAGCTATAGCCTCTAAGACCAGGTGACTTAGAGAGTGAGCGACACTTCCAGGGGTTATCACTGTTGGATCTAGTTAAGGGATTCCCTGCCCTTCCCCTCCCTAGCCACACCCTTTTCTGTTACAAGGAAACTGAGGTCACCTTCCTTGCTGCCTACATTCCCTTTTCCCTTTTCCTACCACTTACTCGAGCAAGGAGCATACGCCAACCACTGTGCTTAGCCCTCGCCCTGCTCTGCTTCATTTAACCTTTACACCAACCTAAGCAGCTGCCATTGTTGTCCACATTTTACAGATGAGGAAGATGACATTTAGAGAGAGAATAACTACTTTTAAGGCTAGCAGGTATAGAGCCAGCTTTCTTTTTTTTTCCCCCCAAATACTTTTATTTTATTTTTCAGTGTTACAAGATTCATTGTTTATGTACCACACCCAGCGCTCCATGCAATACATGCCCTCCTCAATACCCACCACCAGGCTCGCCCATCCCCCCATCCTCCTCCCCTCCAAAACCCTCAGTCTGTTGCTCTGAGTTCACAGTCTCTCATGGTTCTTCGCTCCTCCGATTTCCTCCAATTCACCCCTCCCTTCCCTCTCACAATGTCCTCCATGTTTTTCCTTATGCTCCGCACATGGAGAGGATGTGGAGAAAGGGGAACCCTCTTCCACTGTTGGTGGGAATGCAAGTTGGTTCAGCCACTTTGGAAAACAGTGTGGAGATTCCTCAAGAAATTAAAAATAGAGCCAGCTTTCTAAAAAAAGTTTTGTTTCTCTCTGAAGTCCATGCTCTTAACCACTATGCCTTCTGTCTCCTCAAATTTACTTAAGTTCTTCAAGTCAACCAACATTCGCCAGGACCCTCTAATGGAAGGCTGTGATAGGTGCTATGGGGACACAGAATAATAAGATACAGTCCATATCCTTAGGTTCTTTTACTCTGAACAGAGAGGCAAGATTTCCGCATGCCAAACCAAGAACAAAGACTACAGTACATGAGTTCTTGGAGACACGAGAGTATGGATAATAAGTGCTCCAGGAAGATGGGGGGAAAAGGAAACATAACAGTGGACTTTAGTAAGGTGAAGAAGTAAAGATGGGTGAACATTTGAACCTTACCCCAAAATACGGCAATACAGTAGAATATGTGTGCAGAGATACATGTGTGGATGATGTTTTCACTTATCTGCGTATTTACTGCACAAGATTTATTGATGTCTTATCACGTGCCTGGCAGTATGCTGAGTTCTTGGCAGACTAAAATAAGTGCTTTGCAGGGGAAAAGCAAATGGCCAGTGAAGAGGACAGATCTGGGCTCTGCGAAGAATGGGGGGCTGCTTTCCTGGCTCCAAAGATCCCATTAGGAAAAAAATGTGTTCAGCATTCTTTCTTTACTGCTCAGAGCATAAGAACATTTTGTAATCAGGAACCACTAAGTGTACCCTGGAGAGCATCCATCCGGTACCAGGTCAGATTTCAGAGGTTCTTCTTTTAACTGCCCTGGCGAGACACACTACAGTAGTCAGAGGAACAGGTTTGAATGTTGACCTCAAAACATGAGTTCTGTGTCCCTGGGTAAATGGCTTAACTTCTCTGAGCTTCATTTTTCTTAGTTATAGAATATAGAAGATAATCCTTACTTCACAGGATTGCAGTAGGGATTAAATGAGATAAAAATCTATAAAAATGCCGGGCACATAGTTGGCGCCCCAAAATTAATAGTTCCTTTCCCTTCTCCATTTTCTTTAGAAAATAGTTTCTTGCTCTCGGAGCAAGGAAGTGTAAGGAATTGTGGTCTGACATTTTCTGAAACTATAAGTTTATTAATTTCACCCACTCCTGCCAAGTGATTCCTACCATTTAACTTCCTTTGCAAGGTCTTATCCTCCCTGAGCTCTCTCCAACACACCTCTAGGCCCCGACCCACCCCACTTACCTTCATCTTTCCCTTAGATTCGAAGCTTCAGCTTCCCTACCCAGGGTAAGAATCCACACGGAGTGTCTTAGACTTAATGGAGCTCATGTAGCAAAATCATTATAATGGGTGATCCCCTGCTTTCCCCTGCAATAATTGGGCTCCCTCATTGGGATAAATGACTTGGCCATCAGGTTTATAGTTTACCCATTTGGGAACTGGATTATTGCTTCGTAAAACTGTGCTACATGGTACTATTACCGTTTAATTATGTTGCCTAAAGAAAAAAATAAAGATTGCCTTTTTGAGCACTACTCTCTAGCACCACCCTAAGTTTTGTGGGAGCTGACTCCTTCAGCACATTTCCTGGCCTCAAATATCTTTAGGGGTGGAAGGTCATTCTGTCTGGCATGCTCTCCTTCTCCAGGCACCTCTCCTCAAAAGAGTAATTTGATCTCTTTTTTAACATGCTATTTCAAATCCCCCAGAAAAATGTGCTAGACTTTATGGCAACATTTTCCTTCCCAAAATCATTATGTGTCTCATGGTTTTATATATATGTGTGTATATATACACACACACACATATAAAATGTACATTTGTTATTGATATATATAAATATACATATACATTTGTCATATATACATGTCATGTATGTGTGTGTGTATATATATATATATGACAATGCAAGAATTGAATTTCCTTATATGCTACATGGTTGTTTAAAAGGGCACCTATGGAAATTATTTTTCCATAACCATCTGGTAAAATGCCAGTAGTTTCCTCTTAAAGATGCATTCTTTGGTGTTAATTTGTCTTGTCTACTACAATGCAATTGCAATATAAGATGTCTGAGGAAGAATGGAGTGGGTGGGAGGGCAAAGGAAGCAAGATTTGCCTTTAGTCGATTACTGGGGAAACTGACTAGTGGTATTTACCAGCTCAATATACTATTCTCTCCATTTTCAATAGGTGTTAAGTTTTTGAAAAGCTGTTACCCCAGGAGGGATAATAGATTCAGTCTCATTTACATTTTAGTATAAATAAATTTATCATGTCTGATAGGATCTTTCAATAGACAAAGCAAGTAATGATGATGCAGAAGCAAAGATGAAATGCTTAATGCTCAGCTCCACAAGATTGCTGTGGTTCAGTGCAGCTGTGGGTTACACCCCATGGAGCAACTGGTAAAACATGGACCCACGCGCTGAGTAAAACTTTGGGGGAGAGGAAAACAGGAAGGCTTTGAATAGCTGGCCATTTCAAGGTGCTTGAAGGAAGGGTAGAGTTTGTATGGACCCAGGGAGAAAAAAGAATACTACAGAAGAGTGAAATGACATAAGGTGAAGTATTAAGAATAAGCACAGTTTCCTGGATGGCTTCCTAACTGGTCTCTTGCCCTCAGTGTGGTCTCCACACTGCAGTCATAGTGATCTTTCTAAAACACATATATGATCATCTCTTCACCCTGCTAAAATCCCTTGTCATCTTCTCGTTGCACTCAGAATAAAGTCCCAAATCCCTCGTACATCTACCAGGCCCTGTGTCTGGTACCCCCCTCTCTCTAGCCTCATCTTGCACTGTTTTCTCCTCACTCTCTTCTCTCCACCCATAAACGCCAGGAAATACACTAGTATTTTAATAATGGCTCTCTCGGGGTCATCGGCTTATGGGTAATTTCTATATTTCTTTTTGCTTGTCTTTCAGTTTCTAAATTTTCTACAATGAACCAAGATTATGTTTTTAGTCATAATAATATTTTTTAAAAGGCCTAGAAAGTTGTGGGAGGGGAAGTGGTTTAGGAGGCAATTTTGCAAATAATTTTGGAGGCTTTAGTGAGGGCAAATAGGGTAAGAGCTAATGGAGAACAGGAGACACAGAGCTGCAGAGATGAAATGGCCCAGAAGTGACAAAAGACAGGGAAGTCCTGGGGGGGGCAGGCTGCCAAGTAAGGCAAGACTAAAGGAAAGGTAACATATAACATCTATTTTTATGAAGAGCGCTGGAAACACAGGAGACAGAGCAGTGGTTTGGGAGGGAGGCAGAAGTAAAGTCCTTTTTTTGTTGCTTTAATTTGATTTGATTTGAAGATCCTTAAATATGTGCAACTTAAGTGCAACACTCACCAAGAAGAGCACTCTCCCTCTCTGCCTCTATCACATGTGGTCTTTCAGTTGTTGCTTGGGGGATGATTGTCAAGGGTTACAAAATATCTTAAACAAACTTTATTTTCAACAAACTTCGCTCAGTTCCCATTTATTAAATAAATACATACATACATATATATATATACATATATAAAGATGAAACTATCATAAGGATAAAAGTGGTTGAGAAAGGTCCTTCTATTATCAACAAATGACTCAAGTCTGACTATGTCCAGCCTGCTTTCTTATTTGTTGTTTCTCTAATTCCTTTCAGCCTCCAGATCTGGTTTGTCTTGTTGTTGTTGTTGTTGTTGTGTGTGTTTGTGTTTTTTTTCCCCCTCCCAATCTCTATATTGATGCTAATCCACAAAAGTGGTTCCCTGTGACCTCTGGAGTCTTTTCAGCTCAGCTCACAAGGATTCAATGAGTTAGGGGCTAGATAAATACATATTTTCAAAGAGTATTTCCCAGCGGTCTCAGGAGTTGGAAAGGGTTATTTAATTACATCACAAAGAGGCCAAAGAAATCAATGCTTGGTATCTTCAAGCTACATGAGTTAAAGAACCCAAATCTCACATTTAGAGCAGGAACCTGAAGCTGCAGGGGATAAAAGATCTATCCAGTGGCCTCCACAAAATGATGGCTGAGCCAGGGTTGACAACTGAAGTATTCAGACACTCAACGCAGTGCTCTTTCTATAGACAATCATTTTTCTGACTGTGCTCCTGGCCAAAACAAACATCTCTCTCCTAACCCTCTAGAATTCCAAACTTTCTGGGGAAATGGGCCTGATGGAGTTCTTTTTAGTATTAGGATTATTTTTTAAGAAATCTTAAAAAAAAAAAAAAAAAACGGTCTTGGAAATGATAAACATGGTCACCAGCAAAATAAATTCCCAGCTTTATTGGAGCTAGAGGTATTCCTTAGGGTTATCTGCCTGTCCTATGTGATATATGAGACCTATATACTTAATGGAGTAAAATGGGAGTAGACATTAATTAAGTGCTGTTTTTAACAATCTATTGACCAGCAAGGCTACTTCTCTGTTTGGTTGTTGGTTGGTTGGCTGGTTGCTTGGTTGCTTGGTTTTTCCAGAGCCTCAGAGCCAGATCTCATGCTCAGGTGCAAACAGCTGGCTGATGGATAGGCACCATGTCCACCTGCCCAAGTGTAGCAAGAAGCCTTTCCTTGCAGCAAGTGGCAAAATCCTGCCTGAGGACCCTCCGCAGTTCCTTTCCTTGGCCCCCTAAATATGTTTCTAGGTCCCCACTTAGCCCCCCTGTACTTGGTCCTGCTTCTTAGGAGCTAGTCTTTCTTAACCCCATACCACCTCCTCTGATGACTCAGTGACATCATGAGGTTAGCCCCAGCCATAAAACTGCACAACTGACTCCAGAGAAGCAGCCCTGAGCTCTAGAGAGCAGAGGATTTGCAAATCCTAAGAGGGATATGACCTGATTTGGAGGGTAGAGCGTGTGCCTTGGCTTTGTGCACCTTTTTCTTTTTAATTGGCCTCGTTATGACAAAACCCAGACATCCAGTCACCAAGAAGAGACAGTCTAAAAGTAATGTGATGAAACTGCTGTCTTTTAAAGGGTAAGCAAATGCATTTTAACCATCAAGTTACCAGGGCTTTGGTAAGAGAGCATCAGGACCTCAAGGACGGCATGGTCCCAAAATCATAAGCAAGACTTCAAAAGAGATGAGTCCCATTCCCTGCCACCATCACCCTTTCTCCTCCATGAATTCAACCACTTTCAAAGCCCATTGCCTACCAGATCGAGACTGTGGTTTGGATAAGAGAGTCTGAACACTGGAAAGCTCAAATGTCAACCTGGGTCAGTCCATTACAATAGACGTAAGTCACATCAAGACTCCTAAACACAGTTAAATCTGACTTGGAGAACCTGCCACCAGGTGCCAGCTTACTGTATATCAGAAAAAATAATCAAAGATCTTTAGTCTTGGGATTGGTGGCCTTGTACACCAGATTTAGCTGATTCCATGTAGTTCTATTATTTTCAGTTAAGTCAGTTGATTCCTAAATTATATCTTATATGTATGCAAATGTGAACCAAGAACTGGAATGGTATAGTGAACAAGATAACAGATTTGTGAGTCAGAAAGAAAAATGTCTTTTATATGCTTTGACTCTATTAAGTATTTTAACTTTTCTAACCTTGTTTTCCTCATCTGTACAGTAAGCATATTCCTGATACTTAACTGACAGGACTGTAGGAAAATTAAAGGAGAAAAATCATAAAAAAATCTCAAAACAGTATTTACTCAATAAATGTTAGTTATCACTATATAAGTAAACATGATTTTATGTTTAAACCTTTATGAGACCTTGATTAAAAATAAATTGACAAAATAACTCCATGACCACATGATCTAATTTTTGTTTTGGAAACAAGTCACAGTAGACATAAATAACCAGAATAAGCAAGATATAAAGGTAAATTACTCAACAGTGCTTTTCTCTGTAAGTATATCATTTCTTTTTTTTTTTTTTAAGATTTTTTATTTATTTGACAGAGAGAGAGAGAGCACGAGCCAGGTGAGGGGCAGAGAAGCAGACTCTCCGCTGAGCAAGGAGCCCAATGTGGGACTTGATTCCAGGATCTGGGATCCTCATGAGCTGAGCTGAAGGAAGACACTTAACCTACTGAGTCACTCAGGCACCCAAGTACATCATTTCTGTAGGACTCTAAATCTATTCATCAATGTCTTTTTCTCCTTATAAAAAATGTAATGCCATAGGGTTTAAAAACAAATCAACAAGGAAAGATAACTGAACACGGGTCAGGAGAACTTGACCTCAGGCCTGGCTCTGCCACTAGCTGGATGACCTGCCCCTGTCATACTCTGTGAGATTTGGTGGCCTCTTCTACAAGATAAGCGCCTTGGAATGTACCTGAAGATACCTTCCAGCCCTGAGGTTCTAGTGATCACTATTTTGGTGATTTAATAAGACTTATAAATAGTAGTAAAGGGTTCTAACATCAGTGATTGACTTCTGCTCTTGGCTATGCAGAAAGCCACACGTAAGATGACAAGCAAGAATCCAGACAAACATGGGATTGGGTAAGGTGGCATTGACAAATTCTGCAAGGCATGCTATTCAATTGCCAGGATGGCAGTGTCCTGGGCTGAGTTTATAAAGCAGTAGCCACCCCTGCAGCTAGTCCCTCTGTCCCCAGGCATGGAGCCTCCACATACCTATCAAGATATTACCCATATCCTTCTGGTACATGGAGTATTGGCAGCAAGGGAAATCCTGGCTCTAATCCAGGCCACCAGGCAAACTTCATCAATATGAGAGTAAGCCCTCAGCTTGTCCCAACATCATTGTTCCTGGAAATAAAACTATCATCAAAATGTCTTCAAATGGAGTGCAGCCACGATGCAGTCCTTGACAGTATGCCAAATAAATGCTTCTCCAGACACAGTCCTCAACCATGAACCAACAGCAATTATCATTAGTTCATCACAACACAAGAACCCAGATGAGGCCTCAGAAGCCTCTTAAATATCAATCAATCAGATGTGCATTAGATTTAAAACCTACTCGTCATAGCTAATACAATTTTAAGTTGTAAAAATAAAATAATATATATACATATGTATCCTGATAGCTATGCTTTTTAAAACATGTTAAAATGCTAACATTATCTCTGGGTGGTAGAATTATGGGTCCTTATTTTATTTTATCACATTTTCCAAATTTTCTGCAGTTGACTTATATTTCTTTTATATTCAGAAAAAAATAATTTAAGAGAGTTTAACAACAACCAAAAAAATCACCTTGGCTGTTCTTTGACAATGATTAAGAGAGACTACCAAGCTTGCCCACTCATTTGGGAGACTAATTTGAATGAATTGAATGCTGTATTGAACTTGCTCCTTTGAAATGTCATTCCTGTGGCAGTTTAAATCAAAAAGCAGTGTAATATTGTCAAAAAAAAAAAAAAAAAAAAGAAAAGAAAAGAAAAAGAAAATCAGAAGCCCTAAATTCTAATCCTAGTTCTGCCCTCTAACTAGCTTGAGTTAAGATTGTGAGCAAGTCACAGCTTGTCTGGACCTCCCAGTATGGGACTAGAATCAGATCCCCCATGTCCAAATCCTACCTCCTCTGCCTTCTAGCTGTGTGACCTCAGGCTAGTGACTTTATCTCCCTGAGCCTCAGTTGCCAATTTAGAAATTGGGAATAAATAATTGCCACTCCTCCCAGGACTTCTGTGAAGATAAAATAAGATAATCTATGTAGGCCTTTAGCCTCATGCTAGACACTCTGAAAGAACTCAGGGAACATTAACTAAAATCATTATTATTACCTTTCTTGTCCCAAAGCAGAGGGAAAGCTACCATGTTCTTGAGGGGGACCTTCCATGAGAGGAACTATGTCTCTGCTCTTCAGTGCTTTGCCAGAGGCCTCACCAGTTCTTTCCCACAGAAGCCCAAACTCTCCACAATGACCAAGCTCTTTCTGTCTGCCCTTGACATTCATTTCTTTCCCACTGTTCCTCCTAAGCAGCCTCTGAGATCGCCAGGTTTCCCTGGGGGACAGGAAGGGGTAAAAGAAAGCATGTAGTGCCTGCTGACATCCGTAGAACATCAAGATGACCCCTCTTACCTTTAAAAGAAATGGTTTGTGTTTGTGACCCAAGACAAAGGGAGCAATGTTGACTTTTATTTGTTAGACACTATCTCGGATCCCCTGAGTTCGTTTGATGAATTGTTTTGGGTAGATAAAATAGCCCTGTTCCCACTCTCCCCGATTCTGCCACTGAGAGCAGATTAACAAAAAATGTGCTCTTCACATCGGAAAATGCAGCCCTACAAAAACAGTTCTTGAGGGAGAAATTTTTTTTTTTGTCTCTGCTGATAATTTTCCCACGCTTTGTGGACAGCCCATGCTGGCCTGAACTTGGGGTCACCTTCTCTCATTTGGAAGTGTCAAGAGGACTTAGGGTTGAAGACCCTACACACAGTTTGCAGCTAATGCTGGAACAGATGGAAGACAGCCCCAGGAAACCCATGGGGAATACAGAAGACCAACTCCCACTCTCTGCAACCCATAAGCCTACAACAGAAGAGGGAGGACAAGAATGACCTTTGGTTGCCAGAAAATGGAGTTCAGAGAAGGCACAAATAACAGTTTCAAAAGGTTATATAGCCCAAGGGTTAAATGAATGGTCTTTGAAGTCAAACAGACCTTGGTTCCCATCCCTGGCATTGCCCCTCACTCAGGTAACTTTGCTGAGGCTCAGCCACGCAAGGGAGAGGAAGACTGACCTCATATAAGCTGTTGTAAGGCTGAAAGGAGATGATGGAGCCCAAGCACCTGGAAGGTGAAAATGGTGGCTTTATTAATAATATGTACATCCTCGGTAGAGGCTCTTCTCTAGAGCAGGAAGCATTTTACCATGATAGCACTCCTTTAAAGAAAACTCTTTTCTTTAAACAAGGTTTAAACAGAGCTGTAGAGAACCAATGAAATCCTTGCACGTGATCTACACTCTGTAACTATAACTGATATTATATTAAATTATAAAGGCTGATGGTTATTGAACAGTACTATAGACCAGGCACCATTCTAGGGGGTTTTCATGCATCCTTTCATTTGATTCTTAGAGAAATCCTTATAATAATAAGTACTACTAATATTATCCTCATTTTATAAAAACTGAGGCTTAGAAACTTGCCCAGGGTCACTCAGACAGTAGATGGCAAAGCCAGAATTTACCTATGCATATACGTAATCCATTTCGTGCATCTTATTGGTTGTAGTCACTGAAGACTGTAACTCTTTTCTATAGAAAGATGTTGGGATGACCTTTTATCACATCACATTAGTCCTTTATCCATGACCAGACTCACATCCTACTTTTGCACCATGTCTCACAATGGGAACCTGTTGACAGTGCCTAGAAATCATACTGAAAAGTTTCTCCAGCCAAGCCCTGAAAAGCCCTTATTTTATGCAATCATTCAATGGTACACCCCCAAAACCCTCAGAGATTATCACTCAGTGCTCTGCTTTATAAATAAGAAAACAAGAGTTGGAGAGGTGCAATGACTACAACAAAGACACACAGCCAGCTCCCAGCCCAGCCAATTCTAGAAGAATACAGCTCTCCAAATTTTTTGCTACAATTTCATGTGCTGTTACCTCTAATATCATAGTCTTACTTGCAAATGAAATGTGGGCTTTCACCAGAGTTAATGATAACATTTGGTACTCCACCTTCTATCCCTCATTCCCAATATATGTGCCCATATAACAACAGGGGAGCCTTCACCATAAATCTGAAAAAATGTTACCTGCCACCATGCCAATGACAATGCCCACGTGACAGTATGACATAGCTGTCCTAACTATAAAGCACCCCTCTCCTTCCTCTAACTCATTTCCTGAGCCCATCCTTCTCTTCTTGCTATCTTGGTGTTGGGACCCTTGGTTGGGACCATGCTTAGCCGACATGCTAAAGCTAAGTCTAGTGTGGATGTTTCTCTTCTTATCTACAAAGACTTTTGTCAATGGGTTCTAGGATGTAAGGATCATAAAGAGGATGAGTATTCACCCATTCATTTAGTAACTCAACAAATATTTGTTGAGCACCTATTGCGCAGCAGGCATTGGGCTAGAGTGCTGGAATCGAGTAAACAACCAGATGTGATCCCAGATCAGAACCGATAGCCCAGAGGACGGCACATATATTAAATAAGCAAACACACCAACAAACAAGATGATGGTGAATATGCAATGAAAGATACCAAACAAGGTGCTATGCAGAGAATATTAAAAGAAGCTCAGCTCAGAGCAAGTGCTCAGGACAAGGCCTCTCTGAGGAGGCAATCTCTGACCACATGACTAAGGGATGCTTGAGTTCTTTGTAAGAACAGCGCAGAGACTTCTCTTCTAATTCTGTTCCTGGCCACCATTCCAGATTTTCAGCTTGTCCCAAATCATGTTTAATATTTTTTTAGTTACAAAAATAAAATATACTCATTGTAGAACATTTAGAAACTCAAAAAAAAAGATAAAAGAAAAGTTAAATTGCCCACAAACTCATGCTCCCCTTATTGCTAACTGATACATTTATGTATTTATACCATTATAAAAAAGAAACTTGCATTATTGAAAAGAAAATGTATGGACATGGTAAAAAAAAAAAAAGAAGAAAGAAAGAAAGAAAGAAAAGAAAATCCAAGGCAAAAAAAAAAAAGGTCTAATAAAAATTAAGATCTTCCACTCTATTCTTCCACTATAGCCAGTACCACCCCCAGTTTTATTCCCCAGAGTAAAAGTTTTTTTTGTGTGGACTTGAAATATATACATTTTTACATGAAATGATATTATTCTATAGAACTTATTCTGCTTCTTGCTTTACTATTTAACAATATATCCTGGAGAAGCAAGCATAGATCATCTTTATTCTTTTTTAATACCTATTAATGCCTATTTTTACATAGCTGAGACCACATTGTATAATAACCTTGTATCCTGCTTTTTCATTTAATATTACATCATTAATTCTTATTTCATTTAAAATTATTTGTAAAAATTTTTTAAAAAGTATTTTAATGACCACAAAACATTCTACTATATGAGTAAACCATAATTTACATAAACATTACCTAATTATGCATAAAGCCATCGCTGTGTTTCTCTACTTAAAGAATCTTGCGTTCATTTCTATAAAAATTTATTGAGACCTCTTACAAACCCAACATTGTTCTCTAGTCTACTACAATATACCAAAGATAGATATGATATGCATACTAATATCCTTAAGAATAAGAAGAATATGCACTGTGCTATATACAAAGGCTTTCTAGATGATCCCATCTCCAAGCAGTCTAAATCAGCTCTGTTGTAGGCAGTAAGACTAATGCCGGTTGTTGCTATTTTTGCTCTTTGGCTTATTCCTCCCACCACTGACCTTTGCTCACTGCTAGAGTGATAAGATAAAGAGAGACAAGGACTCAGAAAAAGGGGCAAAGAAGACCTCTTTGACAGCTTAGATTCTAGGCCTTGGTCTCCTGTCTTAGCCAAAACATGTCCTCCAGGTGGTCCAAAGGAATCTATTTTAGGTACAAGGCTAAGCACAAGCTGGTAATAAAATGTCCCTTTATTCAGCCTTGTTATGGGCATATATCTTTTAGGAACCTTGCAGATGAATGGCTGAGACCAGACAGAATTTGGAATGCCCACCTAATACCTCCATTAGACAGTTCCCTATTCAGTAGCACATAATTTACTGGCTCAGTATATATGAACACAGGTTCTGGAGCCACAGGGCCACTACTTACTAGTCAAGTAATTTGACCTTTCTGTGGCTCCAGTGTCCTCATCTTTAAAATGGTGACAATAATAGAATCTACCCTGTTGGGCTAATGTGAGAATTTCATGAGTTAATTTCAGGTAAGTAATTTAGAACCATGCCTGGGATATCATATGCACTTAATAAATATTTATCATTAGAATTTGTAATAGGTGAAAAATGAAGTTGAGTGCTTAAGTTTAAAAAAAACTCATTAAATTCCAACAGCGTGACAGAAGAAGTCCAAAAGGAATCAAACACTTTATGAAATCAACTGTAAATATTTAAATTCCTCAACATATATTTAAGAATGGGACTGTGGGGACCATGATTAGAATAAAGTAATGAAACATTGCTTAATGTGTTGAACTGTTAAGACCAAGGACTAGACCAAACCATATGAACTTCTTTTTACTCATTACATAGACTCGTGATAGAGGAGATACTACTTATTATTTCAATCACCCAATCATCTAATCAGTTCAATTATCCAATCTTATTTCTAACTCCTCTAGGAAGGAATTGGGATTTAAGTTTCTCTAAAAGGCATTCCAAGCAGAGGGAATCAGATTAGGCAAGCATGAAAACATGGAACTATACTGTGTGCTCAAAGATGACAAATGACCTACTGGAGATAATACTGGAACATTTTACATGGTTGAAGCCAGAACCTAGCAGAAGAAGATGATCTTAGAAAGACTGGAATAGGGTCAAAATATGCAGGGCCTCTAAGGTCACATTGAAATGATTGCATTTATCCAACAAATATAAGAAAAAAAGGTAACTCTTTATATTTCTATTTTAAATAACATTATGGTCATGTAGAGAATGTATCAAATGGCAGAAAAATTAAAGGCAAAAAGGGTACTTTAAGGATGTTATGAATTTAGGTCAAAGAGGATAAAAATCTGGTACAGGGTAATGGAAAATTCAAAAGAAAGAAATCAAAAGACATTGAAGAGATAGAAACAATGGGTCTTAGTGACTGTTTAATGTCACAGGCGAGGGAAACGAGAGAAGAGTTGAAGTTGTTCCAAGTCATCATTTAGAAAGATGAATGATTATAGCATAGCATAGTGAAGTGTTGGTGGTTAGGAAGCATTCATTGTGAGTGGGAGTGTGGAGAAAGGCACATTGTAGTGGTGTGGAGCCACAGAAGAATCCCTGGGTAACCAAGTCATTGGCTTTCCCTGGATCAGGAGATACCTCAAGTGGAGAGAGAGTTCTTGAAACCAGAGATTGAGGATGTGCCAGAAACAATATTTACCCATTTGACTATTGTGCCAAGTGTTGGTCCTACTAATAAGAATCTTTCTTCATTGCCTTCTAATGCCATGACATTCTCCCAAATCCTCTACATTGCCTCTCTCTGCTTCCGACCAAGAATGATGTGTCATTCCTCTGTACCTCCATGGTACCAAGGATGTATGACCACACAATATCATAATTATCTGTTCCTCTACCTAGTTTTGTCTAGACAATGAGCTTCATATTGGCAAGAAATGTATCTTATTTATCTCCATAATATCAGTACCTAGCACAACGTCCAGCATACAAGCTATAATCATAATTCTCTAATGCAGGATCCTCTCATTGTCTAATACACAAAGATAATCATATGCAGTTGCATTTGTCCCTCACAGATAGTTGCAGTGTTAATGTTCCTTGACCTGTTGAAATTGATAGAAGGAGATGTATAGTCTGACAAATTTTAATCAAGACACTCAGATGTTGTCTGCTGCACACTAAATGCACTATAGACCCATCTGCCTTTTCTCATATTCCTGTCACAACAATTTTGCTATCTCTATTTCTGGAGTCCCACAACAAAAAATTTTAAAATCTTTACCCTACCAGTACCCAGAAAAATAGTAGCAAAGAAAGACCAAATTCAAAATGAAAAGCTGATGACAAACAATATATTTTTCTGTTTTAATTATTTTATTTATAAACCTGTTAGAGATCTGAATGGATTGTAAAGGGTATGCCAGGATTTTGAGATTTAATTTGGGTTTTACAAGCAGTGAAAGCAAATGAGGCATTCATCTCAAAGTAATTTCTCAACTGGTATTATTATCCTCTGTGCATTGACAAGAAAACCAAGATATAGAATAAAGAAATAAACAGTCCAAAGTCACATGCAGAATCTGGGGACAATAAGAAATGGAATAGAATTCATGATTCTGAGCACAGACCAGTGACTTTTAACCTTAAGTAGGCAGAAAAATCACCTGGTACCTGGTATCACATTTACCTGGTAAATGCAGATCCCTAGGCCCCCATCCAAATCTGGTGAATCAGACTCAGGAAGCTGTACTTTTCCAGGCTGCCCAAGTGGTTCTTACGAACACATAAGCTTGAGTGCCACTGATCCAATGGTCAGGGGTCAGAAACCACACCAAGGGAAGCTACTACACTTGACTCTTCAAATGGTTCTGCTCTGTTTGGCTCAATGAGAAAGCCACTCTGTCAAGAGTCTAAAGGAAATCAGCAAATGGGCATTATGGGAGGCTCCTCCCCATAAATCCTTTAGATCCCCACCACATTCTATCTTACCACACCAAGCTTGGCAAACAAGAACCAAACAAGCCCCCCCACACACACACACACCTATTCCCATCTCCCAATGCCACTGTGCAGACAAGGAAACTTTCCCTTCAGTGCTGCTTCTAAAGAGCTGCTGGGACAGGACAACTTCCCTTTCCCAATCCTTCTTGCAAGATTTTTTGGGGTTTTTTTTTGTTGTTGTTGTTCTCTGTACAATTAATTAGCTAATAATTTTTGCTTCTGATCCATTCCTCATTAAAAAGCTGAATCCCCGAGTTGGAGCTGTCGGAACAAAGGTGGGAGAATTTATGTCTTAATTTTGGTTCATTATGGGAGGAAGCCTCTTGCTCCCATCACTCTCTCTCCTCAGCCCCCCCTCTTGGAGCTCTGACGGCTCTGTGACCCTAAATGCCTCTCGCGCAGCAGCCGCCATGGAGGCACTGTCTCTGCCCTTTATCTTCCGCTGCCTCATTAAGAGAAATGAACCTGAGTCTGAGAAAGACGACACAGGGGAAATAAAAATGTAATCCCTTGGTGCCACCTATAATGAATTGTTATGAAAACCATGAAAATATCTGTCTGCGGATATTGTTCTTTGATTTGAAGTCAGTGTTGTAAGCGGTAATTTTTGTCATTAAAGCTGTTAATCTGCTCAGCGCTCCTCATAAGTTTTTATGAAGAAAAACAGCCCCGCTGCCTCCCCGCTCATTGCAGGGTACTTTGGAGGCCAACACACATGCAGAGCACCGTGGAATAATTAGCTTTAATTATGGCTGATACTGCTGTCTGTTGAAAGTGGAGGGACTTCATGCTGCTAGGGCTGGGGATGGGGCCTGCTTGGACTTCACAAGGCCAGAGGAGACGGGCCTAAAGATTAGAGTCTGGGCTCCCAACAACAGCCAATACCCCAGCCAGGGCAGATGCACTCTAGCCAGCACATGCTCATACTCAAGCATGCACATGCATATTTATGTGCACAAGCACCTATACACATACACATACAAACACACACACACACACACACACACCTTACAACATACACACACTTACAACTTCATCTCTCTCTCATCCCCCAGTCATCATGTCCAAGTTCAACCATGACAAACCCCAACACCATCCACATATACTTCACAACTTATGTACACCAAATTGTGAGAAGACATGCGCCAAGACAGGCACCACAAAAACTCAGCATACACAGCCAGCTACATCAATATAACCATTCAGCTATATCACAGGCATACCCCCAAACCCTCAGCCACAATCTACACCAACCACTACACTCATCCTCCATGACATATGTACCTTGAAATACAAAGCCAACCCAAAATAGACACGTACCCAACTATGAAACATACACCTGCGCATTAGCTCTAAAAGGCAGCCAGATCAATCTCCTATATTATGTGAAAAACCTAGTAATAAGTTCTGGAGGAGCAAGTCTTCTTCATTTCAAAGAACTCATTATATGGTCAGAAATAAGAATCTAGACCAAAAACAACTGGCAATTCGTTTAGCATCTATTGGTGTTCTGAGCATTGATTGTGTGTCAAGCACAGGGCGAGGCACTTCACAGATATATAAGACCTGGTCTGTACCTTAAGAAGCTTGTGGTGGACACTGATTACCTTTTAAGAAAGAATTTGTCCTGGGGCACCTGAGTGACCCAGTGGGTTAAGCGTCT